>JAVLVB010000512.1:377902-432814 GCA_032876305.1 Orestias chungarensis | reverse complement strand
GTCCCCTTGTCTCCTCCCGTGTTCCCTGTGTGTCTTAGTTCCTTAGTCCCCGCTTCCTGTGTACCCCCCTCGTGATCGTTATTGTGGTTATTTGTTATTCTGTTAGTTTAGTTCTTCCCTTCCCGTGTTCCGTAGCAGTGTTTGTTTATTTTATTAGTGTCATTGTGTTTGTTTATGTTTAGTTCCTACGTCTCATGTATTTCGTGTTTGTTGACATTTTTGTAATCCCGCCCCCGAGCTCTTTTGGTTACGTCTCTCGTTGTTCTGTTCCCTGTTGCCTGTAGTCCCCTGTATTGGTTCCGTTCGTGTTCTGTTCACCCATCATCCTTCAACAATAAATTTATATTCATTCTACTCCACCTCTGCTCGAGTCATTAGAATCCTTTCTGACAGCACTATGGATACGATACATATTTCATTCTTCAGTATTGCCTGACACGATATTGACCCTGGACAGTATTGGCATGAATTATACGTGCCATACTTACAAATTACTTTTGTAGTGTAAAATTTTAAAAATGGAGAACAGTAGTTTACAACAACAGCTAGTTAAACGTGTCTGTAGCGATCACTGGGCTCTGCATGGTGGGTACAAGCTGCTAGAACAAACTGCTTTTGTAGGAGTGCTGATATCAGATTTTCTAGATCCAGATTTGTGTGGATATTGCATTACTCATCTTAATAGTTTATCCTGGTCTTTCAAAAGGGTGTGATTTTGGAACCTTTAAGCATTGGTCCCACATTTTAAGACAGAGCTTGCTTGATGTGTCCTCCAGATTTTGTGAGTGTTTTAAACTACTACCTTCTACCACAGGGGCTTAAAAAGAAAAGAAAAAAAGTAAAGTATTCTTACTTTTTTATGATTCCATTTTTGTAATAGATCTTTACATGATTCTATTTTCACCGTATCTAGAAATTAATACATTACTCTGAAGTTTGAACACCTTATTCTGGACTTTTTCAAGTATTCTTTTTATTGTTTGACAATAAAATCTTAATCTAGAAGAAAATTGGCTAGTCTAGGTCAGCTTCAGTTCCAGGTTTTGTCACAGTTTACTTTTTTGGCTCTATCCGAGTCTGTGGAGATGTGAAACCCGCTTGTCTGAGAACAATGCCACCAGTTTCACAGCATCTTTCAGTTCCTGGTGGATTTGAGCCTTGTTACTTTTTGAGTTCCATCCATCCATTATCAAGCCCACTTATCCATGTGGGGTTGCAGGGATCTGCTGGCACCTACCTCCAGCTTACAATGGTGTACACCCTGGACAGGTTACCAGTAACCGTGGACACACAGGACGACCAACCACTCACATGCACACACCCATGGACAATTTAGAGCACTCAATAAGCATAACAGTCTTGGTATCTGGAGAGAAACCATGCATGCACAGGGTGAACATTGCAGAAAGACCCAAGGTGGAATTGAACCCAGAGCTTTCTTGTTGCAGGGCAACAGTGCTACCCACTGCGTCACTGTGCAGCCTTCTTTTTTGAGTTGTTCTCTTTTATTTTATGCGGGTGACAGTTAGAGCTAGATGATTTAAACTTGGACACAGCAGGGTGTTTCATCCAGAAAATGATCTCAAACACATATCAGAACTGGTTTTGGAATGGATATGGAAAGGCTGGCATCAGGCTCTTGGAAGGCCCTGACCTCAATTACAGTAAAAATGTGTGGCCAATGCTTAAAAGCTGGGTTTGTGCCAGGAAACCAGTCAAGTTATATTACCGCTACCAATTCTATCTAGATGAATGGTTAAATATCCTACAAGTGCATGTCATAGGTGTCTTAAGTCAAACAGCAACTTGGTAAGGGGCAATTAACCATGAAAGTCACAATAAATTTCAACTCTTTACCAAATTATTAATTACTTTGTTTGCTTTATACTAATTGCACCATCAAAAAGAACCTTTCAATAAATCCTCAAAACCCCCAATTTCCATAGGAGATCTAAGTCCATAATCTTTATAACAGACAACAGCCTGGCTGGGTATGCGGAATCTCATTGTGGCTTTTCTTTAACTTTTACTGACCTCTCCAAGCCAGCAGTTAAAATATTTCAACGGGGTGCCTTTGGAAGATGGGTTCTTATCACAAAGCATACCAACAACTGCAGTTACCATCTTCACTGGTGGAAAAACCTTTTTCATAAAAGCGTATTTCAGTAAAAAAGAAAAAAAGTACTGACGCAGAAACAGGACAGACAGCAAAGCCACACTCTGATGACTCAGAATGGTTCCCCTCAGTACATTTGGGTGACACATATGCAGGACGTATGTCCTGACGCTCCTCTGGAGGAATCCTTCTCTCATTCCTCTCCACTGCCAACCATTTGTTTAGAGTCTGACACATCACAAAGCCTGAAGAAAAATAACTACAAAGGCAGTATTATGACAAACTCCTTTAAATTAAATTCTCTATTTAGTCATATGAAGTTAGGACAAGTTGATACAGACTATTTTTGTTTTATAAACATATTTAAAAAAGTTTTCCTAGACAAAATTATATGTTTATATAAAATTGTGAACAGTAGGGGAGCCACCAAAAGACAAAAAAATACTAAAAGAGAAAAGAAATTATGGATTCTGTTTTCACACTCCAAAAGTCAGAGTGTGAACAATCCTGACTTTGAAACAAAGACAAGGCTCCATTCAAAAGGAGTGACCCCTCTTCACCCAGCACTTCTGTGGTTGCAACCACACCCCTGCGTGATGCTTTGGATGTTTCGTCCATTCCATGCTAAGATTCCAGGCACTTTCCAACTACCCCAGAGCAGGCCAACACCCAGTTGGGCCGTGCCAAATGCAGTCATGCTTTTGCTGCTACTGTAGAGCTCTGGGATCTAGCTCAGGAACGCTGTTAACCCTGAGAGCATTTGGTGCCAGTAGTAATGTGGAGAAAATGAGGAAATCCAGACTGCCTTAGTTGGCCATGAGGGTTGCTCATTTTCCTATCTTTTTTACTAACTTTTTCCTAATTTCCTATTTTACACACTGGCTACTCTTTGGGTTCTTTATATGCCGGTCTTACATCTGTCTCAGTCTGCACAAGCCTGTTTCACTAACAGCCTTTTCCCTTTCTGTCTGCCTGAAAGGTGCTTTCGGTTATTTATTTACCAGCTCTGCATGTCCAGACACTGAAACTTTGCCAATACTTCTTTTCAAAATTACTCAAGATTAGCCAGACTGGAAAAAGTGGAAGGAGCTTCCACCCTTGCACAAATTCTCAATAAAATCCAGGTTTTAACTTTGATTAGGATAAAAGTTGTCACATTGATATATCTGCCACCTGAGCTCCCAAAACACCCGGATCTGTACTAGATTTGTCCTAAAGTCAGTTCACAGATGATGATGTTAACGATGAAGGCTCCTTGTTATTAAAACAAAAGAATGAACAAGTACTTCATTCATGAATCAGAGTGACACAAGAAAGTGCAAATGGCATGTAACTGACAGCGCGTGACACCGACATCTGTGTGCCACGCACCAGTGTGAGCTATGATGTTTCCTGTCACGGACATACTCTCGCGGCAAAGGGTCATGTGACATCGACTGTGCTGCAGAACAATGCAGATGTTGTGTTTGGTTGAAAATAAAGATGATCACACTATCTTCTTCCTTCAAGTCACATACGTAAGTAAGCATATCCAGTGGTCAGGATCAAGATGTTTTTATTGAATATAATAATTTCAGAATTTTTCCTTTTGGATGTCAGGGAAATTTCAAGCGCTGTCTGGTCATTCCAGGAATGCTCACTGATTAAAACCACACACTTTCACCATAATCAATGGTTTATAAGCACTTAGAATATTTTATGTGCCGCGTTATTGGCTCAGCAGTACCTTAAATGACATCCTCCATCAACCCACTTGGTGACTGCATCCGGAAATGTAAGTAGAATTTGTTTAAAGCATGAATTAAACTTTGTGACTAAATGCAAGAACCATTACAGAACTCAAGAGCCAATGCATATTTCGCACATGTTCTATGGATAGAAGAGATAGGATGGGGATTCATCATCGCACTCCACGACACTACAAGCTCTGCAGTGTGAAATAGGGGGTAGCTACTATTAAAGTGTTGGTGAAAATTATGCCGCTATCAGGATAAGAGAGGTCTGTGATTATTCCAGCATGAAGATCCCACACCTTTTTCTGCATGGCTGAGCTTTCATATACACAAAGTGCATATGCCTGACGGGCCTCCCTGGAGTTCACACCTGTTTTACACTGGAAACGTGATGGGGAAAATCAGGAGGAAACTGACAAGAGGAGCTGATACGTTGTTTTGAAAAACAGAAACAGCCGACTCTTGCAAAACTGCAATGGATTTGATGCAAAAATTACTAAAATGTCTGAAATGTGCGAACAATTACTTTTCACTTTTGACAATCTTATCCCAAATTAACAATGTTTTTCACATTGTCATAGACAGGTAAAGATTTGGTTTGGGAACCTCAGTGGCTCATATTTGGCTTTTTGTAGATGATGCAGTTCTCTGGGTATCTTTAGGGCAAGATATAAAACAAGCATTAAAGCTGCTTGTGGGGGAATGCTAAGCAGTTTGTGTGAATGTCCTGTAAAGTCCCAGCTATACCTACCTTCACCGGATGTCTCAAGGATATTAGGATGCTAAGAATATTGCTTTAACTTTTATGAATAAAAAAGTTAATAGGTAATAATGAAGAGAGCATGACATACTCCCACTGTGTGCATATTCAACCATATATAGGTCTGAAAAGTGGTAATACTTTCACACTAACCTGGTGGCAGAGAAAAAATAATACCCCCCGCCCCTTCTGTTCAGCTACGGACACCAAGAACAGATATCCACAACAGATTTGGATCCAATGGCAACTGATATATGTCTCCTGTGAAGGTTGGCTGGAATTAGTTCATGTTACCACCAAACATTGCGGCTTCTTATTGAAAGGAATCACTTGTCTGGGCATGTGATTAAGGTTTATCCTGGGTGCCTCCTTTGGATGTGTTCAGGTACAATACCAAGATAAGGAGACCCAGGGACAGGCCAACAAAGAGGTGGACAGGCAATATATGCTTTTAGACAAGGAAACGACTTAAGATTCAACACACAGAGATGATGGATTAATGTAAGTATACATAGATTTATGGATGGACAGCAGGTTGGGTTGCTGAACAAATGGATCTTTCCATTTACATCAACACACTTGCAGGTCAGCAAGTGATGTTCGTGGTTTCTTGCATTAACTTCTCTTAGTTGTTCAAATACTCCAGATTGTTTTTGTTTACTTTGACGTTGAAGCTTTACACCTATAAATGTAGATTTAACTGATCCTTTATCTGCGAACGAGCCGAAAAATATATATATAACTAGGTTCTTTCATTATAAACTGTGTAAGTCCCTTTCTCACTGCACTTGCACAAGAATAAACATAAATTAGAATTATGTAGGAATCTTACAATTTCTGTATGATATACAAAATACCTTGAGGTTGTGAACAGGCCGTAGATGAGTGGATTCTTCTTGTCTTTTCCATGCAGAATGAAGATGTCCTCTGAATGGACAGCATCCAAAAAGAGTCGAGAAAGGGAAGACCAGGCAAACAAAAGAAAGAGAAAAACAACAGAGTAAGCAGTAGTTGAATTACACTTCACATTCATTTTGTTCTGCTTGTGTCTGATTATTAGCCACAAGCTTTTTGTGAAGGCCTTTGTTTGTGGGTTTAACTTAGACACTCTGTATTCATCTTGTGTACCCCTGCATATGCATCTATAGGTCGGACTGTGTGACTAATAGCGCTAGGCATACAGGCAGCATGGCTGACTGACTGCTTGTAATGAATCTGCAGCCATTAATAACCAGCCGCAGTGGGAGAGCTGAGGGCTGAGTCCGCTGCAGGAGAACAACACCTGCTGTTACACACACCAATGCCGCATCTCAGTCTTCACTCCTCATTTTAAAAAACAGCAGTTCACAACATTAGCTGGGTTTTTCTCACTCTGGTGTTGCTCAAGCTGTGTTCTCTCAAGTGTTGCCGTCAGATTGTTCTCTCCATCTGTCTGTCTTTCCACGATCATCCTTTAACACCAGAGCAATTTAAACTCAAGTCAAACAGGTGGAATTGGAGAGATTTCCTTGTGCAACTATTCGTTCACCAGATTGCTTGAAAGTAGATGATTTTTTTTGTTTCATTTCATTAGAGTAGCTAATGAAGTACTTCACAAAGGTGAGAAGAAAGATATATCTCGATCAGAAAAAAAAAACAGGCTCTGGGCCATGAAGCCATCTGTCCTGGAAGAGGGGAAATTGTCACAACACAGACCATGTGTCGTCTTAGTTTCCGCTTCATTTAAGACCTTTTGGTGAAAGATTTATCGTCATAAAAAAATTTGATGTGTTAAGTAACAAGTTCATAACCTGGTGTATGTACTAACATGTAATTTCCTCTTCCAGCAAAATGTTTTCTCGAGCAGAAGATTCTGATGAAGCAGAATCTTCCTTCATAACAAACGACCCTTAGTAGGCAAGCATCACATGTCGGGTCTCTTTAGACCAAAGGAACAGCATGTCGTCCCATCAGTCAGTGGTCTCCATCCTTTAGAAACTAACAAAACTAATATGTAAGAGGATATTTTAAAAGTTCAGAGTTTGTAGGAGTTGTGTAGGTGTTCGAAGAATCTGTTTACTATACGAAAAAAAGGGTAAATAAGTGTTACTTTAAATCTACTATCTTAACGAGGAAATAACAGTCCCTTACCTAATCATGGCAAATATTCAAGCTTTTATCAAATCTTTAGTGGCAACGTTTTAACTATGTACTTTTGTTCGCCTTGTTGTTGCATTCATAATTTTTTGCTGTTAGCTTTCACAGTTTATTTAAATCACAAGTCAAAGCTTTTGTTATTCTGCACTTTTTGTCTCAGATAAGAGGAGGGGAATGTTTTATCGTCCCATCACAACAGCAGAGAACAAAACACTTTGTTTTCTGGGTGGCATGCTGAGATGTCTATAAATACATGACTTGATTCATCTTCTCGGTTGAGTTTGCGAAACAGCTTTTTGAGTCTTCAAAGCTCATGACCTCAGGCTGATGTTGAGACACTATGCAGCACAGCCTGCCTGAATGACTTGCTTTGAGGTGATAGGGAAACTATTATGTACCAAGGAGAACTAATTGGTGAGACATTTGGTCTACATACGCTGACCTGTTTGGGTTTGAGTGTGCAAATGATAGGTAGGGATAATTTATACATTGTGTGTTCAAATTATAAATATTTTTATGATGAGTGGCACAAGTGCAGGACACAACGTCGCCTCCGCCACAGCGAGGACGATGAGAGATCCCACATTCCCATCGTTCCTGTCGCTTATGGTGGCCTTCATGGAAGAACAGCTAATCTGATCTCATCTCAGCGGCGCATGCATCAACACATCTTCACCACACACATTGACAAATTCAGGATGTGCCCGAGCCTACCCCTAACTGATGGGTAGACTTCAGTCTGTAGCTCGCAAATTGCTTGACATTTTTGATATACTTATCTTTTTAGGTTTTCTTTCCCTGTCCTTTACTCATGCTCGTTTCATCTAATCAATTTCAGTTTCTTGGTTCTGTTTTCAGGGTTACATCTTTTAAAGCTTGTCACCTACTCCTATACTCATATAACAGATGATTAGCTTTATCATGTTTTCACTCCCTTCCTATTTATCTTAAAGGATTTTTTTATGACAAGCATGTCTTATAACCATGATAACTCTGCACGATATAAAAGCTGCATGTTCTTTTTTCACAAAAACTATGTAATATTAGTAGTAAGGATAGCCAGACTACAAAACAGAAGTAATGGGAGATTCATTGCTACAGTGAAATTTTGCGCTATTCATGCACTTCTCTGAATCCCATTTAATTGTTTTTGTGACTTTGCAACACTTAACAAAAAACAGAGTAAATTAATCTCAAAGCATACCCTAATGACAAAGGACTACAAGCTAACGACATCACGTTTACATGATAGAAAAGAATCCTGTTTGTTCATAATAGTGATCAAGTGTACTTGTTGATCCATGTTTGCAGGAAACATATCTGTGCTTTGGCATGTTAAAAAAGACTCGCTAAAAAAAGCTCAGTGTCTCCTAAACATATTCACATACCATTTGGTTTTTCACTTTTAGTCACATTTCAAATGAAAATTTCAATATGTTGTATTCATATTCTATCTTTCTGTCGACTCTGACAAACTTTGCCCTCCACAACCGAGGAAAAGCAATCCCAAGCATGCAGTCATCATTAGATTTTACTATGAGACCTGGGCATTCAGGGTGATGTTAGTTTTGGCATTTTACATGAAGACCAGAAAGTTCTGTTTTAGTCTTACCTGACCATAGCACACTCCTACCCGTGTTTTCTGTGTGCTGTACATGTCTTGTAAAGCCGACTTTATGAAGGACCTTTTGTGAAACTTTCAGAAATGTGTCTCACTATTGTTTAATAAAAGCCAGATTTCTTGGGAGCATGATTAATAATATTCCTATCAACAGGTTTTTTTCCTCCTTAGGAGTTAATCTTTTCAGCTCTTCCAGTGTAACCACCTTCTTAGATGTTTTGCTCATTACCTGCCAGGATAATTTTAGTGGATGAACATGTTTCTAATAGATTAAACTTGTATTTTACTCTTTTAATTTGTGTCTTCAATATATTCAACAGGGGGTTGTGAGATGTTAAAAGGTTTGCATGTCCTTTCACAACATAACTTAGAAGCACAATTTAGATGGTTACTGAATCGGTCAGATGAACCCAGGGGTAACTGGCCTTAACCCTTAAAAGTCATTTGTTTTAACCTTCTAGAGTCAATGAATATGGTCAAAAAACATTATTTTAAGCTAAAGTATACAAGTATTGCTAATCCAGAAGGACCCTACAATAAAAGAAGTTAATCTAGCACAAAAAATATTCCTGCCAAAACAATGGAAAGGTACCAAAGATGATGAAAACATTCTTTATATTTATAAAGAAGTTGAAAAATCAACTTATTGTGTTTAGTAAAGTGCTCTGCTTAAACGTTGCATAGAAAGAAGCCCTCACAGCATGTAAAAGTAAATAAGCAGAGCTCTGCATTGAAGAAACAAAGGTAATAAAAACTTTGGTTTATCCCCATAGGGAAAACCTGAATCCTTGTCCTGAACTTCAAATATACTTTCTAGACTTTTATGCATGGATTTATCTCCACTTCTAAACAGTGTTACGTTTTGAAGAGCACAACATTTTTAACTGAAAATTATCCTAAAAAAGTAATACAATTTTAAACTCATAGTATAATTTAATCAGACTTGATTTAGAGACATTCTCTCACCCTTCCATATCTTTGCATGCTGGATTTATTAAACTGGCACGGCCTTCTCTTCGTGAATCTTTCACAGGCGCAGGGGGGTGAACAAGATCTTTGTAAGACCAAATGACTTTAATAAATTAAGGAGGACAAAGTGCTGATCTAACCACATCCTTGCTTTCATTTGTCTTGCTCTAAATATTTCTTGTCCTTTCTTCCAAGCTCTCCAACATTTAATTGGATGATCATTCTGTGCTCCTTTCTACACCAACCCATAACAACTTCCCTGTATCCCTTAAGTAGGCACTCGCTTTTATTGCTTTTTCACTTTCACCGCACCTCCCAGTATTTATCCGTCCATCATACTATCTTTCTTTTCAATTATTTTTTGTCATCCATTCGTCTGCCTGGCCTATTTTCTCCAGAGGATTGTTCTTGTGTCTTCTTCTCTAAACAAAACACGGCTGTTTCCCGCCTGAAGGAAGATAGTCTTGTCTAGCCCACAGACCTGCAGCCTTAGCTCCTATCTTCCTCCGCCTTCTCTGCCTCCTAATTGTCTGGTCAGAGACCCCGAGGCAAATACCACTATTCTCCTCATGCATACACTGTTGTTTCCCTCTATTTTCAGTCCAGCCACCCTGAATCCTAACATCATGCGGACACTTCCTTTTTTCTGTCATCTGTACTTCACTAGAAACAGCCCTCCATCTTGTCTGGTTCTTTAATAGCTTTGTTCAGTGGCCCTAATATTTCTGTTCCTCCATCCCAAACCATCCACATTGGCTAAGTATTGCAACTAAAAATCTGAAAAGTTTTGAAAGAAAGCTTCCCAAATTTCACATTTTGTAGAACTACTTTATGCTGGGATTCCAGCAGCAGGACTTCAGCCTTGTGCTTTGACTATTTTGCATTTTTTGCCGATTTTTCTTCACAAAGGCTCAAGCTTAGTCATATTGGAGTGAAAACACCTCTGCACAACAATTTTCAAATATTTTCACCTGGATTTAGACTTTGACTGACCCATTTCAACACATTAAATTTGATCAACTCTGGCTATGTGTTTAACGGTATTATCCTACAGGATTGTTTTTTTCTGCCACATTTCTTTGGTCTTTTTTTTCTGTCTTTATTAGTTTTTGTTGTTACATATTTAGCCACGTCCATCTACGCAGCCCCAAAGCATAGCCCACCTTTATCACTCATATCTTGTATGTTCTGATAGCAGATTCAGTTTTATACACTAATAAACATAAAACATCAACAAAATACTTTCAAGACTGTGGTAAAGTGTAGGACGTATGGACAGTCTTATAAAGCTCCTTATATTAAAGGATATTTAATTTGACCTCTGTGATAAAACCTTCATAATATGAACTACAACAGAACTGAATTTCAGAACTAAAAGTGTTTTGTAATTCAATTTGAATATGTTTTCTAGACACTACAGTAATCTGTATGGAGGAGTCTTGAACATTCAGGAAAACAAGGGGAACTTATTACGATTTTCTAGGTTTGAAAAAGGATAGATAGATTTAACATAAATGTACAAAACCCTTTTAGTTTCTACACTATATTTTTTGTTTAAGCTGCATAAAGTTCAGATTTCTTGTGAAGCTTTTTAGACAACCCACATCAAGCCCACTGACTATTTTGTTTTTGATATTCTGATCGATGATGAAAATAATTGTCTGATTCTGATCTCTGGCCGACTCTCTGGTGTTGCTTTAATTTAAAGGATCTGTGTTAAATCATGGAAAACCTCGTCCTTTTTTAAGTTATATAGATTTGGACTGATTCAAGGTTACTTAGATGTCAACAACAAATTGCTTTTTATGACACTCTAGATTCAAAAAAGAGCTTTTTAACAATGCCTCAGACAAAAATCCCCTAATTTGGAAATCCTTTTGTGCAAGTTTTTTCCCTCATGTTTTTGATTTTCCTGTTTACACTAGCTTTGTCTTGATAGCAGTTCCTAAACATAACTCAAAATTCCAGTCAGAACGCCACTTAGTGTCGATTTCAGTTTACATAAAATAGAAACTAATGGATTATGGGGCAACGGCTGAACAAGACACTCGCATATGAGCATTCCAGCCTTGATTTTCGTTTTCCCATCTTGACAACCTTGAAATGCCTCCATCATTGGAAGTATTCCTATGATTTGTACATCTTATTGAGGAAGAACACATTTTGTTATTTGTGTTTTTTTCTATGCTGCAGCCACAACCATTGTAACTTCTATTTTACGAAATAAAAGCAATAACGCACCTACAACACCTTCTACACCCCTCATCTTCTCCTTTTCTCACCCCATAACTCTGCTTCATCCCCTCCTCCATCCTTGCTCCCCTCTTGTCAGGTCAAAGCACACTTGTTACCTCCCTGCCCCTCCAGCTAATCTGACTGATGGCTCCACCTCTCCCTATCTATTCTTCCATTTTTCTTTCTTCTTCTGAAAAACTGGGGCACCCTTCAAGCACAAACAAGCAGTGATGGATTAGACAGCCTCAATGGGGGAGTCGGAAGATTTATTCCCTACTTACAGACTCTGTTTTATACCACTTGTGGTAAACTGTAATTGCTGATGAGGCAATCAGGTCAAAAAGAATTTAGCATTTTTGAGATTCATGTGAAGAGGTTGAGAGATGCTGCAGTAAATTATTTTTATCTGTTTAAACAAGGAGGTTTCCATTATGAATTCTTTTGAAGTTTTTGTCTCGTCTGAATAGTATATGCTTTAAGGAAGATACAAGGAAACCCAAAATAGGAAGGAGAATTGTAGGACAGGCTTTGATGAGAAAGCTTTCACTAAGTAATCTTTTTTCTTTCTATCCTAAAAGCCATACATTTAAAACATAATATTCAACGACAACAAAAGTCATTACCTCCATGAGATTTAAGGCAAAAAATATATCTATTTTCATGGAAAATAGCAAAACTAGGTTGATGAGATGAGAGCGTATGGTCATTTGAGAACGTATCATTAGGACAGTGACAAACATCATGGAAGAAATAGGATAGCAAAAATAAAACTGCAAAAATCAAAATATCTCTCATGTTTATCCTGAAACTTGTGCATTCCTATCAGATAGAATTTCATTCTCTCTAAATGGCTATTCATATATTGTGGTCTGGCGGCTGTCGTCAGGCCTCGCTGTGAGTTCAATAATGCTGATACCATCACATTGGGGTTAGCCACAGTCATTTTTATAAAAGGCATAACTCGGACTGATTTGAAACTACATTAAAGCATATGCTTTAAATCAGGAAATAATTAGATTAAGACTTTCCCAATAAATTATGAAAAGAAACAAAAGATGTGTGAACACAGCATTATTGTAAACTGCATGTGAGTCTTTTACCAACAAAACCCTTTATATGCTTCAGATCTATAATGTTTTAACATTATGATCTTCTAACAAAATCTTTCTTGTATTTAAAAAAAACTAATGCACATTGCGTTTAGTATGTATTAGATTTTAATAAAAAGAATGTTTTGAAAACAACAGTTTGGACACTTCAAGTTTAGAAGTCCAACATCTTGTTTTTAACAATGGACCAACAGCTTAATCTGTGGCTGATTTGACCATAACATTTTTCCCTAGAAGATGTTTGGCTCGTCCATGTTGGTAGCCGTAAGTTTTAATTGACCTCAAAGGTCTAGATTTTTTAGTTTTCTTTACCATTTCAGATGTAAGAATAGTTTCAGTGCAGGCAGAAAGATCCAAATTGATGTCATTTCCACTTAGGTTGACATTTTAGAAGAGATATTAGGCCAGACACAATTTGATATCCAAGTACAAACAAACTGCGCAAATGTGTATTATGTATTTGGGCTTGTATTTATGACTGTGGCCCTTTCTTCACAATAATGGCATAAATATATGTACAAATTTCTTGTAAAAAAAAAAAAAAAGCATTTTATTTTACTGTAAGGAAAGAACAGTTTAAAAGAACAAACAGCCTTTATTATGCAAATTTGTGAGCAAAACGTATTCATTAATTCGATCATATTTTTAGTTCAAGGATGTAGCTTTTTGTGTTTTATTGGGTAACATTTCAGAAAAACCTTTAAATACACAGATAATCTAAAAGTTTTCCTTCTGAATCCTCATTTTATTTAAAACCATTACATATAAATAGATTTAGTCTGCTTGTTTCTCTGCCTAGCCGTCATCTATTCATCCTAAAAGAACATTCAAAAATATTCCAGACATGTTTGTCTTTCTAGTTTAGGAAATTGTTATGGGCGCTGTTTTTCTGTTTTGAAAATAACTAAACCTTTTACACCCACACAAAAACAGATGAGGAAAGAACATAATTGTAAATATTTTATTGTCTCTTCTGGCAGGCCACAAAGGCTTGTCTGTCTCCAGCGCTAAAACCTCTCCGCACTATTCCTGCTGACAGGCAGCAGCCACAACAACAAGACCAGCACCAGAAACCCACTGCAGATACCTTTCCTGTTAGATAGACTGGCATCTGAACTGCCTGACCTTCCACTCCACTGGTGTTTGAATAGCTATGATTCAGTGAGGCTTGACGTGTATTCACGCTGGCGACATCCACAACAAGAGGTTCACATATTGAAAGTGAGACATATGAGCATGAACAAAACCACTCCAATAACAGAAGCAAAAACAGCAGAACAATGAACTCCAAGCAACCCGTCGGGTCAATTGAGGCGTAAGATGAGTGCAGGCCAGGGAAGAGAACTACCCTTGCTTTGATACCCTTAAATAAAATAAATGTATGTATCTGTGGATCACAATAACGATCTCTGTAAGAGAACAGTAGTCAACAAACATCAACATACAACAATTGAAAATGGAGTATGGCAAAGCGGTAAACATTCCCTGCCCTAAGCAAAGGGCTGGTAAGGACACCAAAGCCAAAAGTCCCATGTTGCCTCATGAGGAGCTGTGGGGATCCCCGGCTCAGGTGTTGGAATCTGTTAACAGAGCAGTTATTTGTTGATTGCTGCTCAAAGCAGATCTTTATAAAAGAAGGGTGAGAACAAAGTCACAGATGTGCCTTTTAAAGTTTGCCACATCCAACGAGGGGAAGAAATAGCAAATGATGTACTAGTATATTTAGACCAGACTGAATCCTTCATGCCACATATAAAAACACTCGGTGTGGCAGAAAACTACCAGCACATATCACCCTGAACACACCAGTTCTATCGTGACACACATTGATAGGGTTTACGTAGACAAGGGAGGCTGCCGACACACATGGTAAAAAAAATGTCCATATGGCTAATGACTTAATGACTTAAAGGCAGCAGAGACAAGCAAAAGAATTGCAGCTATGGCTTTACAAAGTACTGACACATCCGGACTGCAGAAGAAATGCATGTCTAACACTTCTGGTATTTATTCTTTTAAAACTTCGAAAACATTTATTAATATTTACTTTACTTAAAAAAAATGCATCATCAATCAGATGAGATAAAAAAATAGATTGAAATTCTTAAAGTTTGTGGCAAAAATGTAAGCAAGTTTAATGGGTGCTAATACTTCTGCACGGCACCAAACGTGAGACCCGCAGAGTGTCAAAGGTTTATGGGTCTTGTAGTGTTTCCGTTAGGCAGAGCGTGGCGTAAACACGACACGGGCAGCATTCTTAGCCCAGTGTGTAAATCATCCATATGTGAGACTTGTGGTTTTCAATGTTTGTGTGCGTGTCTGGCTGAAGTGCATTCATAAACAAATTTATGTGGAGTCTTATCAGATGCGTCGAGCGCGGCCACAGGATGGTTGGCGACGTTTATGCTTCCAACAGGTCCAAACGGTAATGTGTATACAGACGAGCCGAGGCCCACACGCGTGTTACAAGCTAAAAACATGCTTTACTTTATAATATCGCGTGTTTATTTTTGAGCTGGATTACACGAAAGAGCATGTGATTTACTGTTCATGAGCTACGGTACCGCATAAATAGGCTAATTCACTGAACAAGTCTCTCCTGCTTATTCTAAAGTCCCTCTGTTTACATGAAGAGTGGAGATAAGAGAGTTGCTCAAACTAGCTGCATGCCAGTCTATTTTTTTTCTTTCTACAGACTTGGTAGGAGAACAGTTCAGTGTAAGGGAGGAATAACTACAGAGTAGTGATGAAGATGCATGCTGGTCCATAACCTGAAAGTAAATGCAAGCATTCACGCTACATTTATTTCTTTATTCTTCGTTCCTTAATCTTTTGGGCTGCGCTAAACTGTCAAACCAATCGGTTTGTTGCACATATTTCTTTTCAGCATTGACGGTTTAATACAACTATCATTAAACAACAAAAGTTTTTAAACTCTGACAATCTCAATGTAAGGCCAGTTACTATGCCAACCATGGGTGAAGAACAACCACAAACCCGAAGTGAGCAGATATTGTTTTTTGGGTCTAGATATGCAGACGTACAGTAGACTAAGTGTTTTTTTCCAGTTTCCTCTTTAAAACAACAACAGTAAAAACACAAACACACAGAGACCGGCTGCATTTCTGAGCTCAATTCCTGTTTTATGAAGCATTCGGTGGAAGAGGTCCAGCTGTCGTTGTAACTCTAGCAGCTAAGGTCTGATTGTGCGTGTGTAATATGTTTGTCGTTTGTGTTACTCACGCAGCTGGTCGAAATGTGTCTGCAGGCCGTCGGGTCCTGGAACCGAGCAAACCATACGGGCTTTCTGGAAGGTGCTCCACTTATTCACCAAGCTCCTCTGACCTCCAATGTCATTCTACATGATAATTTAAAAGACACAAATCAAAATATGTCCTTGTAAGCCTCAAGCTGACATGAGAACACAGATTAAGAGTTGTTAGTAAGGTTTTGCATTTACTAAGAAGAAATAAAGAAGATTTCATCCACATTTCTCTGTATTTTGTTTCCAATGAGCTGCAAATTTTTTTTGCCATCCTTCATGTGGTTTTCACCAATATTTTCCTAGGTTGTCTAATTATCTGCCATTTTCGATCCACTACAGAAGCATTTTTCGAAGATTTTTCACGTTGATTGTTGTACCTGAACAGCATTATAGTTTCTTCAACAAATAAAATGCTTCTAAGCACATAGTCAGATTTTATCTTTTAATCCCAAATGGCATCTAGACCGCTCAGGGTCAAGGCTCATTTAACCGAAGTGTTTAGCTTCAAAGTAAATATTTAGTTTGGAAACTAAATATTACGCTTGTTAATTGAATGCTTACTTCAAAACTTGAGAAAAAAAGAATAAAATGGTGAACATATGACTCTGAAACATTACCCTCCATTTTCACTCTCATGATACTTTTTTATTTGATTGAGTGTTTATGTCCGTCCTTTTGTTTTAGCTTGTGTAACGAACTTTGTACAATACCTGTTTGCATGAAAAGTGGTTTGCCGAAGGTTTTAATGATTTATAAACTTAACCCTTACTACTTCATATCTGGGGGTATCAGGGGGTTAAATCTTTTAAATCTATGCTTAAAACATTATTTTCAGGGCTTTCGATAGAAATTGAACATAAAATCCGAACAGATCTGATTATTTTAGGTGGTTTCTGGTATTGCACCTACTTTGGTACTGTATCTATTTTATCGTCATGCTTTATTTTTGCCCTTTTTTGTTGTGTTGTTTACAGTGTCAAAAAGTTTGACTGAGTTGGTAATAAACCTGGTAACTTGTTCTATTGTTTTTCATTGTGCTACATGAATAAAACTCCCTTAGAAAATTGTTACCAGCAGCCAGTCAAAAAGGAATCCTTATTTATTTATTTAATTATTTTGCAGCGTATCCTTTTTTTGTGTGTTTTTTTTTTGTTTTGGGTTGTTTATTTCTTATCTTTATAGACAAACACATCACAGTCATGGTTAGATGCAACAAATTAATCAAAAACGAGTAAATGCAAACTTTTTAAAGACCTTCAGATGGCCTTTAAGACCACTGGTCAATGTCCTTTAAAAGATTTAAAGATGGGTTTAAAACATTAGAAGGCATTTATATTACTGGTGAATACTGTTTAAAGAATAATTATTCTAACATTATTTCTAAAAAAAACTCCCAGATAACAAGGACCATAGGGTATAAAGATAGATAAGGATAATCCCTTGCAACCAATTTACTTTTGGTTTATTCCAGTAGAAACATCAGAACATTAAAACATTCAACTTTGGAACAAGTTCTAATATTCAAGCAAATAACATACTATCAACAGTAAAAGCACTTTTTTAAGAACAATCTTAGGTTCACTGTAAAGCAAGACACTGAAACTTCAAACAAGCAAACATGGACATTCAGCTGGACACAGAGTTGGTGACTTCAGCATACACACCCCCAGCCTGTGAAGACAAACTAACCTGCACGTATGCACCTTAGCAAAAATTTCCTTCACACATCTTCTGATCTAATCTGTTTGCCCTCTCTGCTTTGGGGACGCTTGTCGTACCTTGCAAACGCGCGCCACTCTGGAGTAGAGAACCTTCCCAGCCGCTCCCTCTGCCTCCTGGGCACGCTCGGTGAAGAACACGTAAACTTTATCGTCCTCTGGGTTATCAGTTTCAGACAGTGGCGCTACCCGCACAAACTGGGCATCTGGAGACACACACACACAGACAGTGCACATGCACAAAGACAGCTAAATTACAGGAAAATCAACTGTGGAGGATTGATACGCTGACGTGCAGGTCGCCTGTATGTGACTGCATAAAGGGAAGATACACAGGGCAGAGGAAGGATGACGGTGGAAGTGAGTTTACAGAGAGCAGAGGTGATTGGCGTTATCGTGAGCAGACATCACTATAACGGTCTGATAAGACACCAACCGGATGAACAGGATGATTGTGCAGCTGCTGATTTGGATCATGGGATATAACGCTTACCTTTTAGCTTACCTTGAAATATATATTTTACTAAATGAGAAGTAAAGATTGTTGTGGCAATTGTTAGTGGGATGGATTTGAATATATCAATAGTTAGTTCAAACAGCTTGTTGGATAGCAACCCACTCTACTCATACAGGTGTCGCCGGAAATGTGGTATCAACTTCAAGTTAAGCGGGAAAATTTAAGTAAATCAGTTTTGTTAAACAAGTTTTAGGTTTAGCTAAAACAAATTGTCTGTTTCAGTTATAATCCAATATACAGACACGTAATCGCAGAGCTCGGATATGTTCAGACATGACTGCTATCTACACTTTTCGGCACCTCTATCTATAATGAGATTAATCTTAGCTTGTGGCTTCAGCAGGTGTAAACTGAACTCGCACATGAAGCCAAATAGGACCGTTCCTGCAATCAGTTGCTTAGTTTCCATCAGTTACCAGCGGTAGAGCAAACAAGGGTTCAAGACAATCAAGACAAATCTGGACAAAAAAAGTAAACTTGAACGTCCTCAAAAAACATCTTCGTACTTACTTCACTTTGCCCGTGAAAAGATAAATGCAAAAAAGCTCGCTCTATGACCACCAGCTGCTAAACTTTTGATAGCTGATTTATGGCACCTACCCTGAAGCCAGGTGGAATCGTACTGCTCTGTACGGATGACATGTCGGCTGCCGAGGCTTCGGAAGAAAGCGGAATCTCGACTCATGAAGTCCGAAGTGATACCGGCGTATAGCTCTCCATCTACACGGTAAAAACATCACAAATAAGTCCACGTTCAACACTGTATGACAAAACAAGACGTGTTCAGAGTTTACTGTGGTCCTCTCGACCAGCATTAGGAATTATTGCTCAGATGACTGAATGACCAATTTAACTTTTTTGTTTCAGCCGGCTTTATTTTGACCCTAAAATACCCTGACATTGTATTAATTAAACAATTAAAAACTTTCAGTCATGCTTTAGAACTTTGCAAAATAAAACTTAACTACAACTTGACTGAAGCCTGGTTTTTTTTCTTAAAAGCTGAAAAATTGTAGTAGCTTTGTTTCTTCCAGGTAACTTGTAGTGTGTAGCAACATGTGAGGGAGGGGAGTTGCTGCTAATCGATTCCTCATATTATACTGAACAATCAGTCATCTTACCAACAACAGCAGAAGCGGTTTTCTGGAAGGGGTCATAGGGGCATTTCCCTTTCCCGCACTCTGTCTTGCTGTAGGAAAGAGTTTGATACTCTGCCTTAAAACAAACCAGAGACAGATAAAAGTTTTGTTAGACATATGAAGTCCTTTTTAAATGTTCTAAATAATCGTATTCATTGAGGTGATGACAGGAGCTGCAGGAACAACACACATGGCAGCCACACACAGACAAGGCGGCTAGCTGTGGCTAATCAGACTTAGTGCGGGGAATCTGAAAATGTGTGAAGTCAAGCCTTAAGCCAGTCAGCACCACCAGGTTCTCTAAGAACCTAGTCTGCTCTGATCTCACACAGTCTTTCATGGGATTAGCTGCTTTCGGACACACACACACTGCACCACACATGCTGCTCCAAACACACAAATGCAGGTTTGTATCTGGACATGAAAATGTAAAAATAAAAAAAACTAGTGGGATCATAAACACAAACGCGTCCCATGAGGTGCTATTTTTTCTCCCAGTAGTATGAGCGTAAAAAACAAAGGACACTTGTCTTCTAGACCTTCTCTATCCTGTATTTGACATTTAAATGTCAAGTAAATCTCAGGTGTCTGGTGAGCCGCACAGTGTTGCCACATATTATGGACAGATGAGGTAAACTCTGATGGGTTATGTGGGCATAGGGGAAGACGCTACATATGATATTTCAGCAATTCATGGGTCTCAATATGGGGGTTAGGAGCTCAATCAAACAGATAGGATGGAGTCGAGAAAGAGCAGCAACCTAACTACAAAAAAATAAATAAATAAACAAAACAAATGCTTGCACCTTCATTTGACTTCTTTACGGTTTAACTTTTATCGATAAAGTATTTATAACCACAATTAGTATGCATGTTGATCTGGAGAAACCGGAGATGCATGCTTGGGGCTGATGTCTTGCAAAAAAAACTCAGTGCCAGTGATGAGAAAAATCTTACAACAGGATAAATGTCAAGATGTTGTGCTCAGAGAAATGAGAAGTGCTAGTTTGTTTGTTTTATTGTTGTTGTTTTTTTCATAACAGACAAGGTTTGGTCTACAAAACAGTTCACAATGATCTCTATTTTTCAATGATGTGACTTCTGAAGGTGATTAGATACAAGAATACCAATATATTTGACACAAAATCAGATTTGTTTTTCTATCTTCTACACAATTATGAACATTTGTGTGTCTGTTTACCAAATAATTGCCAATTAACTACATTCAATGGGCATTTTCAATACAGTGTAAGAATTAAATAAGTAGTGTCAGCTCCATAAATGTGAAACTACAATGATAAATGGTCAAAACCTTAAGTGACAAACAAGTCTTGTTGATGTTGTTTTTTCAGGCTTTCATTAAATTGTAAGAGTTAACACAAACAAAGGTTTATTGTAGCAGCAGCTATGTTCCAATTGCTCCCTACTTTGAAAAAAATTGACATTTTAGTTCATTTCATTTGAACATCCAAGTAGAGTAACAACCTATATGACATAAATGTCTGTTTTTGAGAAAGCAAGTGTGTGTTCAGTGTTACCTGGTGAAAGACACTTGTGGCTATGAAAGCGCAGCGAGGATTGAATGCCCCGGTGCCGCACACGTACAGATGGGTCTGATTAAAGGGCTGCAGAACTCTCAGGAAGTTAGCGCACTCCAGCTGTTCAGAGACAAAAAGCACAGAAAGCCAACAATAGCTTACAATGTAACAGCCTGCTGTGTTTTCTATTGGATTCTTCACTAATATATCAAAATGCTTGTCTTATTTCAAATATAATCCATAGTTGTAGGTGTGTTTGCTTGTACTTTCCTGTATTTTAATTCCCCTACCAGCATCAGAGTTTTGTTTGTTTACAGCTCCTAAATTAATCTGATTCAATCATCTTCGGTTTCCGCAGTAGATTGTAATCTATTACGCAACTGTTTGGGGTATTGTTGCAGAACATTTCAAGCAGGTCTTTGTTGGAAACATCACATTACAGCAAGCAGTGAAAAAAAAAGTAAAAAAAAAAAAATAAAGTTGATACAGCCTGATCTGTCAGTCAGAGATTTTTATCCGTGCAACATTCTGACTAAAAACTTGGTCTAAAATGAGCTAAATGACGGTAACCTGCATTCACGCCAACACACGAGTTCCTGTTTTAAATGTGGCTGTTGTGATTTAATCGTATGTGTTTGAGCTTGTATCAGTGAGCAGGTCTTGAATCACCTCTGAATCCTTCCCAGCCATGAGGCATTCTTGGATACGGTCCGGACTGGCTGGCCAGAAAAGCTGAAGAGAAAGAAAAAAGGAGGAGGCAGAAAACACATTAGAACAAAGAGTGAGCAGAGGACATTTAAAAAAAAAATGTTTTCTATTGCTCCATTTTGCATTCCTGCTCCACATTTCTGATAAACAGCTATTGGAAGCAGCAGGTGCTCCGAGAGGCAGCCAGAAAGGGAGAGCCAACAGCACATGACTAATCTGGATGAAGTCTAGGCAGAGCAGCAGCGTCAGGGAAGAGAAAAATAAAAACCAACTGGCAGCGTTGATGAGTCCTGATAATAGGGCGAACTGTCAGGGCAGCAGGGATCGTGACAGCATGACTAATCTTGTATTTCTCTGCACCTGCAGAATGAATTGGACTGTTTTTATTGACCAGCAATAACTGAACGGTGCCCAGCACTAGAAAAACACCTACATAGAATTGCGTGTCTCCATTTTCTTTCACCAAAAACCTTTAAATACAACTCACATTTTTAAAAATCTTAATTTAAAGTGAAAGTAAATCATCACCCACATGTCTGACTTATTAAACATGTAATTTCTTCTTAAAATAGTTTAGCCTATTGAACTATTTCAGATTTTGTCATGTAATAAAATAAAATAAATCCAGGTATCTTCCCAGATTTTTATGTGAGATTTAAAGAAAAAAATATACATAGTCCTAAAAACATTTTCAAAATAAATGTCTACAAAGTGTGTCATGTATTCACAGTCACATTTTGGGATAACTCTCCCAGCATCGCACATGTAAAAAAAACGCATCATATCACATTTCCTAAATTAAGATGAACCCATTAACTGGCTGTATTTAGTTTTATTTTAGCACTGGTTTCATTATTAATTGTGAATCTCAGCCCTGATCTGCATTCACTTGTTCCATCTTCTCATCATCTCTGACTGGAAACCTATCTCATACACCATAACCACAGCTGTGTTCGCTAATCAGCTTGTAACAAACTACAGAAAGGAGTTTTAATAGATTTATTTTAAATATTTGTCCCTTGAAAGAAGAATTTGGGCATTTGTCAAATTTAGGGAGTGGACGACTAAGAGTTGTCTCGTCAGAAGACTGTCTCACCTGAACTCTACCATGCACCTCCTTGTTACTTCGATGTTTATCCTTGACCACCCTGTCCTGATAGGTCAGCTGTTGTACTTTGGATATTTTTTATAACCTAACCAGGCTTTAAACTTCTCAACAGCTTCTTTAAACTTCGTTATCCCTGACCTGACTGATGTTTGTGGTGTTCAAGATTCTGTTTCTTTACTAATGTTCTCCAATAAACCTATGAGGCCCTTCATTTTGTTTGTAAAAGGCCCTTTAAAAGAGTTGTATTTGTTTTCCATTTCATATTATTCAGTACTTTGTGTTAAGTGTGAATTTAAAAAAATATATATTATTTAACTTATAATGTTATTAAATATTTGACAACAGTTTATTAACAACAGTTTAAGGTACTGTTCCAAACGTTACAAATCTAACGGAGGGGATTCAGTTTCAGAGCTCACCATAGATTCAGGTAAGATTATCATCTATGAAAAATGAACTCATGACAATGAACAATTCTGGCTACTCTGATAATGCAATCAAAACAGCCTACATCAACGTAATCCCATTAAAACATAACGTTTTTCTTGCCTACAAACTCTCCTGCTTAAAACCAAAAAAAGGAAAGAAAAAAAAATGAACAAACTCTGAAAAATATGCAAGCAGAAGGAAAGAGGTGAGGCTCAAATGGCAGGAACATGACTTATCTAACTATTTTCCTGACACAGTCATTCCCTTAGAGAGATGAGTCGTGAGACTGAGATAGGAGTGATACGAGTGAAAGTCTACATTCATCACTACATACCATTGAAACGGATAAACCTGCTCTCGAAAAGAAACAAACACAAAGAAAAATAGAAAAGTAAACAAAAGAAGCAAATTATGAATCACATTTTGGGAAATTCCCAGAATTATACATGGTAAACACTGATTACAGACACATGATCTGACCATTAATGATTTGGTGGTCCAACCACAAAGGAGCAGAAACATGTGACACGTCCTTAAATAAAGCCATTAGTGACAAATGCTGGCGGTTTTAGGAAACAATTTTACAACGTCCTGTAATCATTTCCCCATGCAGTCATTCCAGCAGAGCCCGCTGCCAAGCCAAGATGATCAGATTAGATTAGTGACCGCACTCGGCCTAATCTCCAGCACCACACACTGACAGGAACATGGACCACCGCTAGAAGAGTACCAGCAGGTGAAGGCTGCGGTTAATTCATCCCACTGTGGAACGCATGCTGGTTGTGATCTAAAACCACATGCAGGAAGAGTGAAAGGTAATAAATCAGTGGCTGGATAAAAAACAAAAAGTGAGAAACGTTAAACGTTCTGCAGCGAAACCAGAGAAGGGGCGACGATGAAAGGAGAAATGTGAAAACAAGAAAGACAAAAACAGGGTCCAACCCGCGCAGACATTTTCTGTGAAATGCTGGCTGTCAGCTGTAGACTCAGAAAATAAAACAACGCTTTACAGTTTTTTTTTGTAGTGTTTGTATTTTAACTGTTGACTCATCAGTCAAATGTGTGCGAACGTTTCAGGTAACGTTGGGCACAATGGCCTGGGATGAACTGGAGGAGCTGGTTATGGGTCAATCTGTTAGCCAAAAATCAATTATATTAACTCTTCACAATGGATACAATGCATACAGTATCGAAAAAAAAAACGACAAAACAAAAAAATTTAAATGTCTCTTGATACCTGACAGGAAAAGTACCAAAAAATGGAAAGTATAGCACCGTAAACAACGAACTTTAAATACTGAAAGTGTAAATGCGGAAAATAAAAAAAACCCGCATAAAACTACAGAGAGCCTGGCGCAGTGGGTGGCTGGCAGGAATTACTGGTGGCTGTTTGTCCGTTTCGGAAGTTGTTTGTCTGTTTGCCTACCTGTTTGGCCCTCTGACGGCTTGCATGCGCGTCTGACTGATGAGGGTATTGATTTGATCCAACAGATCACGGTTATGAAAAGGCAGCTGTCGCTGTCCTTGCTGTGACCCTGAACTCAGTCAGCCATTGATGTGTCTGTCTGGCTGCTTGGATTCGGCGTCAGACAGACATAAGGCCACTCACTGTATACCTGAAATGTACAACTGTTTTTTCCCCTATAAACATAAGCATTTCCCTCATATGTACATTTGAGTGAATATGAGATATGTTCAACTGATTTTGAATGTGATGTTGTTAGAGAGTATGATTATTATCCACCTCAATGCGTTTTGAATTTTCTTGCACTAGTGTCTGCAGCATGGGAACTAGATCAGCTGTTCTGTTTTTTTAAGAGTACACTACTTGCCTCAGGGAATATTATTTACACCTGATATTTCCTTATGAATTCTGATCCATTTGTGCCCTTTTATTGCTATATTAACACATTTAAAAAAGATATGTGTTTATTTGGATTTTATCTATTTAACACACATAGATGCATGGCTTTAAACTGATTAAAGTCAGCCAGGTCGGATAACGGCGTATGATAAGATATTAGTCAGAGGAGGGTGACTATAATCTGATCCATACAGTTTGTATTCAACTTCATACCTTTCGTGGGTTCTGAGTGATATCATCCAGACTTGTAGAGAGAAGACTATCTTTCATGGCCACGTATAGACGCCTCCTGTCTTCGTCAGGCAGCAGCGAGTGCAGATCTCCTGCTTCCAAGGGCAACGTCAGCAGCCGGCCATTTTGAATAAGCTCTGATTCGAAGATAAAATAGATAAAAATGAAAACCATGTATTAGCAAAGAAGTCTGAAAACTTCAGTAAATGCACAAAAATATGCAAAACCAGTTTATAGGGCTTCAGGGCTGACACTCCTAATGATTCAGTGAAGCCTTAATGTTGGAATTAATTACAGTAAAATAAAATGTTTAAAAAGACAAAACTGGCAAAAAAAGGGAAAAGGAATATTGCCAATCTGCAACCAATTTTGGTGCAAAATATCTTTTTGTTTTACAAATGATCAGATAAGCACAAACTTTTCCACACCTGCAGTTTCTTGAGAAGCACATCTATCAGTTGTTGTTTTTTTCTTTCTCTGTCAACCTGACTCTAAACAAAAAAACTAAAATTTATCTCGATTGATACCACACTCACACACTTACATCTTGGTATGCTGTATATGTGCTCAGGACAATACCAGGAAATACCAAATCTCTGAAATTACATTTTAAAAAGTGTTGACCCTGTAACGGTATGTAACGTATGAGAAATATGGTGAGGAAGATCGTTTTCTATCTAAGCAAGGACACAAATGGCACGTCGGCTTGTAATGCGTTAACCCTCTAAGTGTAAGTGCCAGGTTTCCTTCATTGGAGTTAACAATAAAAAAAACAAAGGTATCAACTTTACTAGAAACTCCATGCACTATGTTGGAGTACAGAGAGATTATGAAACATGTTTGTCTAAAAAATTATAATTATAATAATTTAAAAAAGATGACATTGGTACACTGCGTCAGTAAATTCCCTTATTGTCCACTTCCCTCCTTGAATCCAAGAAGACAAGATTTTAAGTGTTTAAACCAGACTAAAATGGACATGTAGACTTTTTAGGCAGCTCCAGCAACTAATTTACATTGAATAGTTGCTTAGAGTGCATAAGTGTTTACCATCGTGATTTATCACATTCCACAGAATTATCAAACTCAGCTGATTTTTATGTTAAAAATGAGGTTTAGTTGTGGGCTCTCCCGACAGTGGGGAGTCATGCTTGTTTCTCTGCAGTGATAAATAACACCTCTGAAACACACGGTTAGTTTCATCAGACTGGTAAATTTGAACTGACACTCAGCTCTGAAGTGTATCATGCATAGTATAATTGAGTTAATCTCCTTTAATACATCACAGCTGCCTGCATTTCTGGCATGGGTTGTTTCTATGGAACATGAAAATCAAGCATCTACCCAACTAAATTATACAAGAAACACTTTCAACTTTCAGAAAGGAAATAACTTAAGGTTGTAAAGAAAAGGCGTTCTATTTGTGCTGAGAGGAAAGCTGATGAGTAGCTGTTTTTTTTTCTCCAACAGTGAAGCTTCTAAAAAACATATATGAGGTAAGAGTTCGGAAAAAGAAAAAAGAACAATGCAATATTAATACTAAATCAAACTCCTCATTGGTTCCAAAGACCTCTATTCTTTCTTGCACTGCATTTTATTGTATTTCACTGCAGTGCATAGAATGAATGGGGGAAAAAAATTAGAAGACAAGGAAACAGAGTGACTGAAAAAAAATGTGGAAATTTTTTTTTGACAGAAACACAGAAGCGGGAAGATGGTGGTGGAAGAGCACGAAGTGATGACACACTGAGAATAACATGCAGGGATAGAGATAGACATGCCAAGCTGCAGATTGGGGTGAGAGAGAGGTCAGAGACGACCGGCGCGTTTTTGCAGCATCTAAACTGAATAGTTGTTTCTTCAGGTGGCAATACGGCTATTTAAATTATCCTGGTACCAAACAACGGCAGGTCTTAGGTTTCCAGTTATGTCTCTGTTAAAATGAAGAATAAAAAAAACAGTAGGATTAAGGGTTTTATTTCACCTTTAAGTAAAATTGTTATTTAAAAGCTTTTTCCCCCTGATATTCACATTTATTTGATATTCTGAAAAATTTAACTGCGACAAAAACAGAAGAAACCTTTTCACAGCCCTAATACATCCTGTCGATTAAACGACAATGAGCAATCTCACAGTTTTCAAAGATTTCAGAAATAATGAAACTTCAAAAGAATTCTTCTTAGAATGTGTAGTAAAATAAACCAAAAGTAATCATTTCTAAATCTGAAAGCTCCAATCTTAACAATGAAACTCTATCAACATTTAATCAAGACTAAGGATTAAACACTGATTAGTAATGTCACACCTTTTAAAATAAAAGTCATGTATTATGTAAAATGTAAATGTAATACAATCCACACAATTTACTCAAATAAAAAAATAAATAAAATGATTTAACATTTTACCTAAGGAGAACATTTTGCTTCCTCCGAGTTTGGTTGATTTTGGTGTCTTATAGTATAATAAACCTTTCTAACTTGTGAAAAAAGCAAAGTCTCAATCTCCTCTAATTGGTATTTTCCCACGATAACTTTAGCTGAAAGCAGACTCCTCAGCAATTCATGCCAAACTCGTGAGAGTTTATTAAAAGCATTTAATTTAATCACGACGTGTTGTTTATTATCCCTGCTTATTTCTTAAAACAAATTTAAAAAAATGAAACCAAGAAATTTAAAGATGCAGGATGGTATGAGCCTTTCAAAATTAATCAAAATGACAACTTTTCACAACTGGGTCCAATTAGGAGGCGTCATGCTGAGGAACAATGTGACTTTTCTTTACAGTTTCTGGGTGGCAGTATCTTCATGACTTTATCGGTCATGAAAACATAAGAACACTATGTGCAATTCTTTGACATCTTTGAACAGGCAAGAGAAAAAGCTTTCTGCCTTGATATGTAGGTGGCTTTAAAAAAAAAATATTGTGACTGTTTTGTTCTGTGATGTCAATAAAAAAGATACAAAACAAAAGTAGAATTTAACAGTGTCACACTTTAAAATCCTGAATAAAACCCATTTTACGTCTTCTTAAAACTCTACAGTACAAGCCAATCTTTTGGAAAAGTTATTACTTGAAACAAGGTGTACATTATACTGTGGCTAACAGAATAATAGTAATAATTGTTTTTAAATCTGTTAGGAAAGGTTTTCTTTTTATGATTAAAAAAGTATCGGGGGTTCATCATAGTTCTAAATTCAGGCCTTTGTATCAGTGTTTTTAACAAGTTTGTCAACCTCATGTAGTTGTTCATAAGTTGTGCATTATTTTCAGAACACAATAAACATATTGAAGCTCTTTCGTTAAGGGCTCTGATTAACTATGTAGCTGTATTACTAAAGTGAATGTCCTTTTGCCTTTTTAATCTGTAGGTAGAGCTCCAGATCTTATAGTGATAGGAAAATGACTAATCACTACTACAGAATTGTAACAATCTAGTTTTAGTTATGCATTCACAACTTATCTTTAAAACACATGTTTAAAGCTAAAAGTAGAATAAGGTTTTGTCTTTTTTTTTTTCTTCTGACAAATTAATCACTTATCTCTGTTTGTCTGTTTACTAAGGAAAGTCACCATTGGAGCTGCTTTTGCCATTACAGTACGTTCTTCCCACCCTTGTTTCTGTCCATTTACTTTAGATACTTTTTTCTTTGGCACAGTTACTACTTTTAGAGGTGCACTTCTGTTTTTTTGGGGGGTTGTTTTTTTTTAAGTTCACCTCCTCTGGCGCTTAGACAGGAGGTTTCTTGCTGTTAAAAGGGGAGTTGTTTCTGTCAACTGTAAACACATGCTTGCCTTGGAGAAATTACTGGAGTGTACTGAATTGATTATACTATAACTTTTTATGTGTTTAAAACTGGGTGAGCTCTGTTTATCTCAAAGTACGTGGAGATGAGATTTGTTGTGATTTGGCACAAATTGAATAAAATGAATGAATCACTGAATGTGTGGATAAAAACAGGAATGACTACCCTACATTATTTCTTTACAAAACAAACAGTACATATATAAGTATACATTTTTAAATATTTTAATTTAGTATCAAATGTTGTTCTAGAACACAATAACTACAGTAGTGCTTTTTGACAGCTTTATCCAGGAGTACAGCTCACACTTAAAATACTGTAACCAGTACTAAGCACAATAACGACAAACCCTGAATATTTGAGTAGCAATGTTGATATCAGAATGAAAAATCAAATCTATAAAGGGGGAAAATCTAAGTGGATAATGGGGAGGAGAGGAGAAGGTCAATAGGGAGAGGAAAAGCTGGAGGGAAAGATGAGAAAAATGGGATGGCAAAGTGACAATGAGATGAAACTGGGCTGATGGGTGAAGACAGCTACGAGATGAGAATGGGAAAAATGTCAAAACAAGGGATGATGATGGACAGATGAGAGAGGGAAGGAGAGGAGCTGGGGCGGGAGGAGATGAAAGACTACACGTAATCCTGATGGACAAAATTAATAAATAATGATGGATAAGGATGAGGGTGAGGGCAAGAGGAGGGATGGTTAGAAAAATAGGGGGATTGGGCGAGGTAGATCGATAAGGGTGGAGAAAGTGATGTTTTGATGACACTGGGGGTAAATGATAAACATAGGAGTAAATTGAGGAGGAAGTTAACTCAAACGAGAAAGCAGGTTTGGGAGAAGATGGAATACTAATAGGCAAGCAACGTTATGGGATAGCCTGGAGGGGAGAAGAAGGTTGGACAAAGGTAGACAAGAAATAAGCAAAAGGAGACGGGAAAGATGGGAAAATTTGTTTGATGACAAGGTAAACAAATACGATTCAGTGAGCTAGCAGTAAAAAGGAGGAAAATGGAGGAAAAAGGAGAAGCAAGGATAGCAAAGAAAAATCTATGCTGTAGCCCAAAATTAGAAGAACTTCAACATGTTGACAATTGAGCAAAACACACAAGAGATGGATCAGTAGAAAGAAAATTAGTTTTAAAACGAGGTAAGATGACCCAATAGAAACTGAGAAATTATCAGCAACAGAGAAACAGTTGGAAAGAAATAGACTTGCAGCCTCAAAGAAAATAACAGAAACCTATGGTTAGCTCAGCAGGAAATCTCACTTGTTATTCTGCAAAACGTAAGGAGGACAATTGTTTGGTTTCACACAGATTGAGGTTTTTATTTATCCCGAAGGGGTGCATAGGCAGCACAACAACTTCAAAAGATTCTAGGCATTGTTTTCCCCTTTTGTTTAGTTTATATATAAATCACCTGAGACACAAAGAAATAGAACCTTTGTCCAAGAAATAACAAAAAACTATGTAGGTTTTCAAATGGGTATTTTGTTCAAATCATATAGTTTAGAATTGCTGAAAAGACATCAAAGGTTAATTTAAAAAGTCTACAGATGTGGTCTGCTGATGATGGATGTCCTGACATATATTCTTCTGTACAAGTATAAGTCATTTAAGAATAACAATTTGAAGACAATTATACCTACTGTTTGGACAGCAATGTTAAGCTTAGCACCCTTATGAGTAGAATAATGACATTTAACTAACTTATGACCAATACTAAGCACTCCTTGGCCACTTTATTAGGTACCTGCTAAGTATCTAACTAACACAATTGGCAATTGCAATGATCAACATAACTGGTTCAGACCCTGAGACATGGTAAACACAACTTGCTAAAATTCAAATCCAGAATTAGAATGGGAGGGGGTTTGGCCATTTGCATAAATATTGACTGATTAAGACAAGGTCAAACGTTGAAGCAGATAGATTACACCACAACACCAGACCAGGTGTTAATCCTGTTTGTAGCATAAGGGTTGCCTAGACCAATTAACAGATGGTCACAATTTTAAATTAACATCAAAAAAGCTTGAATACATTATTCCCTGTGTTAACACTTAACGCTGTGTAATGGTGTGGGCATATTTTATTTTTGCATATCAAAAAAAGCAAAAATTAGTTGAACACTAGAGCTTACCAATGGCACCTGGTGTTGGGTTATGATCAGGCCATTTTATAATTTTTATCTTCACAAGAGATGCCACACTGCCGGTATATTGTCAACAACCTTGACAAGAGGGGCTTTACAAGTGTTTTTTGCAGTGCAAGTTCCTCTGTCATCATTCATGACGTATTGCTGTACCAAGGTATCATCCGCGTTCTTCAACTTAGTAAGGTAGTGAGGAGGAACAAGGGTTACCGGCTGCAGCCAAAATGGTTGACATTATCCAAAACAATAACAAAGCCACAGCTCTTAGTTGTCTTCTGTGAACACTACTTCATAAGTTTAAACATCATACAAAACCTCTGGGAAAATCTGGGGGTCATTTGCATTGGCACTGTCCGACTCAACCAAGTGTGCAGAGTTTCACTGATGACAGACAAAAAAAACTATGAAGGATAGTCGAGGAGCCTCTAATTTCAGGTCTGTTGAAGGGTTACTTGCTGTCAAATGGTTTGACAATAAATCTTTCAACCTTTTGAGTCACTCATGAAGAATTATACCCATAACAAATGTCAAACTGTCAAATGTCAAACTATGGAGTAAATAGGCCAGCAAGAAGATTGATGTCACATACCAATCACTCATTCAAGTCTACAATTAACAAATGGGAGGCATTGATTTTTTCCCACATTCTCGAACACATGTACAAGACCCCAGTTAAATCAAGGTGAGGATATTTCCTTGACCTGATCATCTAAAATGCATAGTTTGTTCACAAGATGTTTTGTAGCAGATTTTCTTAAAAATTCTCACAAGTTTTGTCTTCCAGTTGCCCACAGGTTTGCAGGTCAAGCGCCGTAGGTCGGCGGACTGTCAATGTCTTTCCCCATCACAAATGTTGGTTCAGAACAAACCTGACACCCTAAGACCTTCACAGCCACAACTAGATGTGCGTCAAGACAACTTTGGAGATTTGCAAGTTCGTTGTGCCAAACGGGGTCAGTGTAACCTGTGTCGAAAAGGTGTGTCAAGTTGGACGTGTAGGAAGTACAAATGTTTCCTGTCCCTGAGCAGTGCTTTGTGGCATATCACCAGAATAAAATAAAGGGATCAGATGTCTCAAAACCGCAGTTGCAGTTGGTTCTGTAGCACTACAGTGTTCAATGCCTGTTCTCTGTACCATGTGACAAGTATAAAGAAGAGTAAAGAGAATTACAATATTGTATTTGTGCTTTAATAATATCTTTTTTATTTGGAATTTTACCATAAAGGAACATCTCAACCAATTGGTAGATGTCAGTGTTTAAAAAAAAAGGACTATTGACCTAAAAAGACTAAAATAGACTATTAAGTGGTTTGGGGGGAAAAAAGTCAAAAGTATTACTGTTGTTAAAAAATGCAAATACTGCAGTTTTATCGATTTGAACCTCAAAGAGTTAACCTAATTAAACTACATATTTGAAAACAAATAAGTAATTAGCAAATTTACTGACCATAGCAAAATCCCTACAACTACACAGTGGACTTAGGATAGTGTTTAGTGCAGTTATCACACACAATGTGCAGAAAGTTGATCAATGCTTGCAAATCAATTTATATAGAACACCGCACCTTAATGCAGTGAGTCAGAGGTTTTTTGGTCCTTCATATTACAGTAAACATTTGATTATGTGAGTAACGCTGCTCCCACTCTTTTTGTTTCCCTTCTCAACATCCAATGAATATTTTGGCAAAAGAAAGAAAAATCTAATTTCTTAAACAGGAAATCTACTTACCTGCTTTGTCCCCAACTGTGTTTAAGAACTAAATGTCTTGAATTTCCAATACATACTCAGCCTAGTTCTGCAGAAAGGAAGTTTCTAAGAGGCTCTTACTTTATATGAAATCAACCCCTAGTGGAATTCATGCCTTCCTGCGCCTACTCTACTCAAGCATCTAGCTCTTCACCAAAATTACTGTGTGCACCTCAGGAGCAGGATGACCTCATTTAACGCAATATGAGGCGGGAAAACTCAACTTAATCGAATGTGAAACCACTGCTGAGGTGAAAACGCCAGGAAGATTCAGCATCTGTTACTCTCACAGGTTCCCGTTGGGTCAGACAGGCTGAAACACGTTGATGTTGGACTGTAATAAGTCAGTAACAATAGGTAATAATAATAATAGGAGTCTGATATAAGTCTGGAGTCTGAATCACATGTTTTATATTGAGCCTACAATCCACGTGATCAAAACACCGGCTTGTTTAATTTATTCCCGCAGACACCGCTGCATGAGCACACGCAGACATACCCAGAACATTTGAGCCGGTACAAAAGAATGACTCTTATTTAATATGAATAGACATTGTTTTATCCGCCACAAACACAGACTGTTACTCAATCATTAAACACCAGCTGGACCTACTCCACCCTAACTCCTGGGACAGTTGCCTTGGTTACAGCAACCATGCCAACGTAATTTAGGAGGGAGAAAGGAGGGGTGTCTCTTGGCCCTCCACTTGCTGCCGCCCTGTCTCACGCACACACAGATGATTGATTTGGCCAACACCTCCGCGAAACACTTCTCCTAACAGGGTCGATTGGAATAATGGAGTGTTTCGGAGACATCAGAGCCATTTTCCAGTGGGCTAGTTGGGGGGTATGCCCCAGAGGACTCACACTTAAACGTATTTCCCAATACAAAAAATAATAATCAACTACCCTTTGTGCTTTTCACTTAAGTTCAATATCTTTTTCAAAACACTTTACAGTTTTACCCCCTTTTTTGCAAGGTTAAAAAACACAAATTGCAATGTATTAAAAACGGAAGAACCAAGATATTTCAAAACATTTTACAATCCATCTGTATCCAGATGCCCCTAAATATAATTATCGTTGATTAATCTATTTATAGGAGACTTTGAGAAATAGAAGCTTTCATTAGAAACAGCTATAAAAGCTTATGTTAAAAGTTTGCCCCATGCTATATATGGGACACAAACAGCACATGTGAGAAGGTGCTCTAGTGAAATGAGAACTAAATTTGAACCATCAGACATGAAAAACCGTGTAGTGTCGTTTAGTTAAGCCAACACTGTACTGGCAGTATCATGATCCGGAAAGGTTTTTCAATAGCAGAGACAGACAAGCAGGTCAGAAAGATTTCATGGGAGAAGGGTGGAGCTAAACAAAGAGCAGAAAATCTGTTAGAAGTTGTGAAAGGCTGGGGCAGAGGTTTAACTTTCGGTGATACAAGGATCATGAAGTCAAAACCACAATGGCCTGGTTTAGATTCAATCATATTCATGAGTTTTAATGGCTTATGTAAAGTCCAGCCCTAAATCAAGTTGAGCTTCTGTGGCAAGACTAAAATATACATATGTTCCTCATCCAGCGTCCATGAGTTCGAGCTGATTTGAAAATAAAAATGGGCAGTAGAGAGCTGCCAGTCGTTTCAAGTATCCAGCTTTGCACAAAGGTAAGGGAAAACTTTTTAATGAACAGATTTCTATTGCAATATTTTGAAAAGCTCCACGTTTCTTTCCCTTCAATTCACAATTCCGGCATAAATAACCAAGCAGAGACAGAAAAGATGAAAATGCTCTCATCTCCGTCTGCAATAACTTTTTAGACAGACGTTTTGAGAAAGTTACTCAAAGACTTGAGAGAAAAAGTTTTAAAGACAATTTGAGGATTTGACTCGCCCACGGGCATTTCATCCTCCAACTCTGCAACCTTTTTCAAAAACTCTGGATTGAAGTTGATTTTTGTTTCTCTCTTTTTCAAACAACTTACAGCTCCCAAATGCCTTCAAACAACACAGAGTAGGAGAAACAATTTGAGACCAAAATAGGAAATTGCTTTACAGCAAAGAGTAGGAAAAAAAAGCACTCAAGAAAATCATGAAATGACACTTTATGCTGTGAGAAAACACCGCTACAACTTTTAAGAGTAAAGATTGCCTGTAGCAGCAACAGATATAAAATGATTATTCTTATGCTTCCACAAAATTGATTATTTCAAACTAGACCTGCAAGCTGTAATCTTATCGGATGTTACTTTCATGACTTCCCGAAACTAATAACTAACTAACTTGCTATATAATGTTAACAGCTTCAAGATTTAATTTTTACCTAATATTCATCACAGAATATCAGTAACTGGGGTTTAAAGTGGACACATTTTTAAGTGAAGGAAAATATTCAACTTATCTGACCCTTTTAACCCTTTTGCTGTTTCACGATAACAGAGGTTTAAGATATTCCAGTTAGTGTTTTGGAATTAATGAGGATCCGCTCCTTTCAGTCAATTTGCTCCTATGAACTGTTAAAAACAAGAACAAAATAATTTTATTGCATTTTTACAACCATGTAGAGAAAATTAATTAGCAGGGCATTATTACAGGGAAGGAAGTGGTCAGTTGTGGTCAGGGAGAACAACACACACAACTGGAGAGTGCAGCAGCCCTTATCAGTATCAAGTTGACAGCAGGGTGGAGAAAGTCCTTGACCTCTGATCAGAGCCAATTGGCCTCTGACTCCTGTCGACGGGAATCAAAGACGGAAAAGGTTACATTGTAAAGGAACAGACATACTGCGTTGTAATCCTACAGGTCTGTGCGCATAGTTGGGCCCGCGCATGAATGGCCCCTTTCTTTCGTTGGATGTGTCTGCCTGTCCACATCTGCCTCCGTTATCCTGTTTACACCAGGTCCGTAGGTGTGCGTTCATATGAATGTGTGTTTGTCAGTGGGCACATATTTTCATCCGTGTTGAACATTAGATTAAAGGCTGCTGGTCATGGGAGCACTGATGCACCTCGGTGTGATTAGGGCAAATGTGCGGCGTGTGATGCAGCTAAGGACATTCCTGCACTGCGAAACAATCCCTCTCTGAGAGACGAGCGCATGCATCTGTGTGCTGCCAAATTTACAAGGCCCAATAAGAACAAGACTCAGTTGAACAGTGGAGATCGTTCTAAATAATGCATTAGAGATTCTGTTTTTTGCTTCCTAAGAAGGTGTTAAATAAAGCTTTTGACTCATCGAAGTGCCTCCATAACAAGAAAAACAAGTCTGGCAGGAATATTGACTTCAGTTAGATTCAGTTTATTTAATATCATCCCACAACAAAAGGCATACTGTGTTCTTTCACATTGAAAGATCTGACAATTTCCTCAGAGCAAGTACTTGGCAACAGTGTGTCAGGACATAATAATTAGGCCTGCTTGCTTTATTCAATTTGCCAGATGATGTTTTGTGCATCATGAGGCAAGATGGAATAATAATTCCTCAATGGGATTTACATTTTATTTAAAAAAATGTTTGGGGTAGGATCAAGATAGTTATGAAACACAAGATGAAAGCATTTGATAAAAATAAAAGGGAAGTGATCAGAAGACAAACTGCTAGTAGCTTTAAAATTAGCAGGCAGGTGTCTGCTGGAACTGTTTAAGATGCCTGAAGCGTACAGTAGCTCCGGTTTAAGCCACCACTTCACTTTTCATCTCCTTCCTGGGTCTAGTGCCCTGCCTGGAATTTAAAGGTGTCTTCCTTTTCCTCTTCGCCACTTGTTCATACAGTGACTTTTTTTTTTTTTTTTTTTTTTTGAGGACAAATCAATTTCCAGTCTGATCCATGGTTCAAAACTTCAAACTTGGTAAAAAAAAAAAAAAAAAAGAGATGTCTACTGGATTTTTAAAACTACAAAACATGGAACAGAAATGTCCACTAACTTATTTGTTATTATAGACATGAAGAGCTAGCCGTAAATCTGAGCCGTCTTAAGAGGTGTTTGCCTCTTCCAGCTGCTTAAATAATATACTCTATCCTATTTTGATTTTGTTCATCTTTTAAATGAAAAAAAGTAAATAAAAAGAACAATAGAGGGCTCTTTTCTTATTTAGCCAAAAAGAGAAAAACTAAATGCTGCGAGTGAAAAAGTGAGTGCAACATATTTATGGTGAAGAATTCTAATGGTAAAAATATTTTAGCATCTACAATGATATCACTTTTAAACACATAACCAGAGTCACATAGCAACTTTTTACACAGTTTAGTGATGGAAGTCAGGGATAGATGTGGATTTAACAAAGAAGTTATGAAACAAAGCTACAAACAACCCTTATCCTCTAACTTCTCAATCAGAATGTGTTGGTCTATCACATTTAATAAAATCCCAATAATCCCAGTTTGTGTTTGAAGTGTAAGAGTTAATTTCCTTTGCTTGACGCTTTCTGTGAGGTTTTTCGTCCAGGTTTAGGCTGACAGTCATAACAGAGCAGATCGGAGCCCAGCTGTTGTTGTGAAAGGTAAGGCACTCAGCCAGCATGGATGGCTGTCATAAGATGTGTGTGACAGGGGAAAAAAAATCATGTTGGCATATGTTGTGGAGAATGTCAGCGCAGCTTTTCCATGCAGACATAGTAGGAGCATACAGAAGATGGAGGTGTCGCTCTGGTCTCAAAGGGCCGCCATGGTGAGAGGCTAGATTATTAAGTTATTAATAAAGTCATTGGGAACACTTTCCACCCCCCATTACACTTCAAATCTTTTATATTCCCTGATATAAAATTTATAAAAAGATAAAAATCCTTTTAATACACACAAACAGAAGCTTCCATTATCTTCACTCTGCCTAATTATTCTCTACCAGCCTACAGCATTGTCCATCCGAGCGCATTAAGGATCTACACGTGTACCTTTGTTTCTGTGTCATTGTGAACATCTGTCTTTGTCAGTCTGTTTGTCTGCTCACTGAGCCCCAGGGAACTTGCTGTCTGGTGCAGTGTTCCCAAAGGGATGACTTTGTTAGCTGCGCCACAAGAGGAGGGTGTTGCTGGAGGGGCGGGGAAGTAGGGGGGGGTTAAGGAAACCGGGGAACATTTCCTGTGGAAATGGGGTTATCACTTCACAATTACTGGTGCAATTACTGTGGGAGGCCTGCAGAAGCTTGAGAACAAGGCCTATAGGCACACAGATGGGCAAGTGAATGGAGACATGAGCACACAAGGAATCTTGTCTAACACTCTGTTTTGGCAAGGATAAGTACCCTAATGTTTCTGAAAAGGTCATCTTGGTGTCTTAACCTCCAGCTATGAGAGAGTGGCTGAATCCATAACAGACAATCAAGATGTTTGAGATTATGATGTAGTTTATCTAGTCTCTGGGACACTGTACATTTTCCCAGAGGAAGGATTAATAGTCCACCAAAGCCAGGATGCGACAAACACATGGAAACTCAGCCCCCAATACTGCTTAAGCACCCAAATTCTCTATATGGGAAAGCCTTTTCTTTGGTTGCTTCAAGCTAAAACAAGGACTATAAGTCATTTCAATTTTCTTACCTTTTTATTTTTCTAAAAGATGAGAATCATCTTTTAACCTGTCAAATTAAACACCGGCAGCGTAGAAAAATATACACACAAACAAACTCTACATAAGGCTCTATGCTGCTTCGCCTCTGTTTAAATCCTTTCACACATATACACAGACATACCAGCGTAGAATTATAGTCAAACACAGACACGCCACGTCTGGACTGCATCACCCAAAGAACAGACCCACGTGGACAGCTTGACCCCTGACCTTTTGACGAATGAGTATTTATCATCATCAAACTGTTGGGTTTAGGTCACTGTGATGCAACATAGTACACACAGTACAGTCTGCTCACTCTTACATTTAATCAATTTGTAGCTTGTTATATTAATTTTCTTATATTTCTAATAATTTTTTTATTATTGAGAAAAAGACTGTAATTAGGGTTGGCTCTTAAGTCAACTCCACCTGATTTAAATTATATTGTTTTCATGCTGAATCACATAGATGAAATATTTGTTTTCAATAGTATTCTTATCCTTTGCTCATTTATTTGGTTTAGTGACATGAATTGCCAACTTCCTTTTTAACAGGCTAAACAAAAATATATGTAATCATTTTCTTTGCAAGCTAATAAATCTTAAAAACAGAGAAACAGTTTGGCAGAATGTTAGTCATTTACTGATGTAGGTTTAACAGAAAATTTCAAAAACGTGTTTCTGAAGCTGAACCTGAAACTTGTTTTGGCTACATTATAGTTAACAGAGCTTAATTCAACATCATTATTTTATGTCTTGACCCATAAAATACCGTATCTTTCATCACATTGTCTGACAGTTTTAGGAAGGCAAATAGTCTAATTTGACATTTTATGAATTCAAGTAATTTTGTAAAATGTACCATAAGTCTAACTTAACTGTAGCTTTTCAATAACATTCCAATCATATTTTGTAGCAGAAGTCCATTCAGGATTAATTGGGCTTATTCATCTGTCCATCTAAACAGCCAGCCATCATTTTGGATTTAGTTTTTCATTTTCCAACAAGCTCACATTGCTCTGAGATGTAAAGGACTCATCATCAAAATTAATTAACAGAACCTCTCTTTAAAAAAGTCCTAATTAACGTTTTAAGCAAAGAATAAGGGCAGTTTCTCTTAAAATATCCACGAAAGTCAGCAAAAAAAAAAAAGAAAAAACCCTGAACATCTTGCTTTAAAGACTTACAATTTATTTGTATAGTGCAGATCTGCTGCTGGGAATCTCAACAAGGTTCCTTCTGAAATATCTAAAATGTTTTTAACTGAATCTAAATGAAATTAACTGGATTCTTATTTAGCTGACTATACAAATGGATTTTATTTGGATTAGCAGTACTGATCTGAAGTAAATTTGATTGTATATAACTGGGTATTGACTGGTTTGGCCTTAAGGTGACATTTTTTTAAATTGGTGCAATACGAGTGAGCTGAAATAAATTGAACAAAATCACATGTTCAATTCTTTCTGTGGGTAAATGAGTTGGGAATAGGCTGTAGTACCACTTTAGATTTCGATTCAGATTGGCAATGTGTCTTTGTTCCTGCTAAGCCTGATACTTTATGACTCTCTGGACTTGAGCCAAACGGTCCAGGCTGGCAACTCGCAGAAAAATTACTGCAGTGTTGCCTCACAGAATTAGTTACTGCAGCACAGTTTCCTGGAGTTCACAAATCTCTACACTAAGGTAAAAATTAAAAAATAAAAAAATCTCTGGAGTCTTCAAATTGTCTCTGGATTCCACCTCTTGGCTTGACTTCAAAGCATTTAAGATTTAAAGTATTAGGTAGGAAAAGAGGCAATAAAATACCCCAACGTTTTATAAATGGACACTCACTGCAAATAGAAGCTGCTCTGTAAAGGTTAGTGGTGGTTGTAATGTCTGCAGTGATTTACAGTCGGCTTTGAGGGTCAGTTTTGGAAAGAATCTGCGCTTTAAAGCCACGCTAGATGATAAAGCTCACTATCTGCCACTTTACATCCTCTCATTTTTAAACAGGAAAAGGAAGTTCGACTTTCAGCCTTTTGTGGCACATGTCTGATCTCTCCATCACTGGCAATATGAGAGGTTCAGATTCTTGTGGTTTCTCTTTTTTAGCATGCAGCCATGGGAACATCAGCATGAAAGCATAGGAAGGATAAAAACTCTTGCAGCACAAATCTAAAACCTCACTTTATGCAGGCGCTTCTGTTTTTTTTTTTCAAGAAGATCTTGATTTATCAGGAAAAAGTAAAATCATAGTCATGTACATTTTTTAATCTGCAGCACTTAGATTTTCACATCAGCTCCTGCCTCGTCTGGACTGTATAGACAGACGCTTCGTCTTTTTCTTCACCCCTCCCATGGTTTGTGCGGTGAGACTGCTTCTTCAGCAGAAATGTCACCTGCTGTGAGCTGCATATGTGAAAACAAACTGTGGTGAAAAAATAAAAATAAGCTTCATAAATCGTGTTTTCTTGTCTTTTTAGTACAAATCTAAGTCCCTACAAAAATATCAAAAACATTTGCAACCAAAAAAAAAATACAAAAAACAAATTACTGCAGACACTTTAAAATGACCCTCTGCCAATTCGCTCCGTCTCTGAACACACACTCATATCCTGCGTCTCCATCTCGCCCTAATCTACAGCTAATGAGGTAAACTAATGGTCAGAGTGAGGCTGTCGCTGCAGATCCCATCTGCTTCTGGTTTCCAGCAGGCCGAAAAGTCAAGTGTGCCGTTGTGGATTAAAAACTCTAACGCTGCTGAGGTGAAAGGAATGCTGTGAGAAATATATGTCTGCAGGATGCAGAAAAGAGACACAATAAAACATAGCTACACTGTGCCACACTGGATCCATTCTTACCTACTTTTAATTCACTCTCACTGTACTGTAAAATAAGCATAACATTGAATTCCTTCTAGAATTGTAAACGGCACTTGGATTACGTCAGTAGAAATTATTTTCTCAAATTTCCTCCAGCACATCATAAAGAAATAAAGGAATAAATACTGGAAGTCTAAGAGAAGCAGAAAGAAATACAGTAAAGGCAGGTCAGGCGGGTGCAAAGTAATGCTTGGGGTAAATGGAAGAAATTCGAACCTTGTGAAATTTTCTGTAATTACAAGCCCACGGCTAAAGATAACCACAGATATTAGCATCGGAATAGTCCCAAGGGTGAATTTACAGCGTGACCACTGTTGTCGGACGCTGTTGTTGTGAAAACAAGGTTTTTTATTAGACCCCATTAACTATCCCTGTCCAGAAGGTAGACGAAACCCACGAGCATCAAGTTTCTTATTTTAAAAGTTTTAATAACTACATAAAAGTTGAAATGCAGGGTTGATTAAAGGGGTCTTCCAACCATACCATAAAATTAAGTTTCACCCGCAGAAGAGCAAAAAGTTCTTTTTCCCCCGACAAACAAGATTTATAGATGTATATTACTTTATACTTTGCCAATTTGCTGAAGAAAGAAAAAGGCTGTGTCGGTTTTTAAAAGTGCTGCCAAATGCAGGGGAAGGACTCAGCTGCCGTTTGACTTTAGCAATAACAAGCAATGTTACTGTCACCAGTGGGGTTCCATTAAAATTAATAAAGAATATCCGGAGTGTGTGCTAGATAAGTGTCCCTGTGTAAAATCTACATTTCAGCTGCATCCCCAGCCCTCAGCCTGAAAAGAACTGGCCTAGATAGGAACACATCTGAAAGAATGTATGAATAATAGAGTATGTCTTGATTTTAATACTGCTTTGGAAGCTTTTGGGCTTTATTGCTGAACTACACAAAGCAAAAAAAAATAACAGAAAGGTGGAGTTGGTGAAAGTTTGGAAGAATGTATTACGTGCAACAGCCACAGGAATCACATTCAGATTTTGGAAATGTCACCAGTTAGTGGCAGGCCGCCAGGCTCACAATACAGTGGGGGTAACTCTGCATGTGATCTGTATCAATGATCGGCACTCATGGGTGATAGGCAGCTTAAAACCTAATCAGAGCATTCCCAGTGAGAGACCAGTGACAGTGACGTGACATGGAATAAAATGATGCAAGATTTTTCAATTATTTTATAGATTAAAAATCTGGAATTTGAACAGCAAATACTCTTTTATCATAAGTCTTTCCAGGGACCCAACACATCAATACAGTAAATATTTTTCTTGTTCTTCTTCATCTGTCTCTCAACCGACTCGGTAGGATTTAGGTATGCACTTTAACTAGACCATCCTAATACGTTAACATGCTTTGAACTAAATGAAACCTTTCTGTATGCTTCAGGTCTTTAGGTCTTTTATAGCCTTTAACATATTTTCTGTCAAAGTTTAGCTGTTTTTAGTTCCATCAATAGTTGAACTCTGACCATGATTGATGTGCCTGCTGAGGAACCTCACAGCTTGATACTGTCTCGACTATGTCCTACCTTGGGAATGGTGTGAGCAGATTGATGTTCATTTTTCACAAATCTCCATATTTTAATAGCAGGTGTCCTGAAACTTTCACATATGTCTTAATTTAACTCAGTTGAATCAGTTTTGATGGTCATCAGCAGGTCTGTGGTTAAGTTGACTGTATGTTGAGGAAGGTGATTCAAACATTTGATTCAGGTGTGTTTGGGTATGACAAGTCTTAAAGCTTAACTTCTTTGAGGACATTTAAGGAAATTTGTGTAAATACCAGCCTCATGGCTACATGAAGGGGGCACAAAAATGATGCAGCATGTTCAGTGAAAATTACGTATAACAAACCTTTAGCTTTTTGTAATAAGGTGACTTATGAAGATATTTGGTTGCCTTGTATTTTATTAAAAGATTTCACAGTTAAGGGGTCTGATAAAAAAAATATTTTTCCTTCCAATTAGTGAGGCCTTTTCTTTATACAGGTCAATTTTCCCCAAAAAATGTAATTCAAATGCAGTGATGTTTGCAGTTTTATTGTGAAAAAGTTTAGAAATAGTTGGTGAATACATTTGCAGTGCAGCAAATCTAGTTTACACGAAACATTTGTGCAGCGTTTACAACTTTTCCATGTTCACTGTGTTGGCTTTGGACTGATTATACTTTTTCATTGATAAAGAAAAATATTTACACACATTAAGATATTTGAGAAGATATGGGTAAGGCAGCTAAGATACGAGAGCCCCATATTTATCTCCAACAAAATGTAGATAGAAATCCATATTGGCGTTGCTACATCTTGACAGCTATCACCCTAAATTTACTTTCTAAAATACTCAGTTTGCATGCTAATGTAATTACCAGGGTATACGATACAATGTGGACATTCGTCTACAGGCACTACAGGAAAACTTTATGTAACAATTGTAGCATGTCAAAAATATGCAGGTAAAATCTCTATTCATACCGAAAACAACTCATACTTCCAATAATCTCCTGAGACCGATAAACATAAACGTCTCTGGCAATCCAATTCATGAAATGAATGCCGCATGAATAAAACATCACCGAGGCTCGGTGGGAGCTAATAGATTCAAGCTGACTTAATAAAGCAGGCACAGTTTTATTTTGTAGCGGTGCAGAAGGTTTTGTAGTCATGAATAGTTTTGAATAGTATCCTTGTAAACAAATGTTCTTCCACTGGTTGTGTACCATAACCAGTAATACAAGATTCAGCCTAATATCTATAAAAGTAATTTATTTTGTCAGAGTACATCCTCAGCACATTTTAGTGCATATATTGATGACATGTTTGACTAAAATACATTATTTTTGTATGCATTTAACTTGAATTCAAAAATATTCCTGCCTTGTAGAATATCAGACACTTTGGTACACAATACTGTCCTGGCATGGTTAACGGAAGATTCAGGGGACTTTAACCTAACACAAGTGAAAATCCTCCCCAGTGTTTTTTTCCCCAATAGAATAATGGCTAAAGGTATTTTGTGGAGTTGTTGTTTAGCAGATCAATATTTACCTTGCTCAACAAATTCAACAAACCCATTCTCATCTGGCTAAATAAGGCAGCACTGTGAGTAATCCTTTTCTTTGATTTCTCCTGTGCATTTGACACAGTTCAGCCTGATCTATTAAAAAAACTCATGAAGACACAAGTGGAGGCCTCAACGAATAACATGGGACAAGATTGATCTGCCTACATGGGATTATAACTCAGCTGCAGCTCAACTCTGACAAAACAAAAGATTTGTAATGGGAATCCTGAAATTCAAAGATTTTCCAATGAGTCTTGAAGCCCAAGTCTAGTACAGCCAGAGGCTGTGAGTGAAAAAGCTTTCAAATGCTTCAAAGGCATTTGCACTTGCAAAACTGGGTGAGTAACTACTTAATGTGATTTAAATGAGCTTGTAGGAACCCTAACTATGTTTTAATCACGTATTTAAGGTTGTGTATAAATAACTGTGCAACATGCATGTGAAGTTACTGCGTCACGAAAAAATGTATTAATTTAAATAAGCATAGTAACCGAAATCCAGCACCACTAACTTTATGCATTATATTAACCATTAAGCTGATGTTGGAGGTTGGGAGGCTTCCGTTACTCCTGGTAAGAGGATTTTTATTTCAGAGACTATTGATAGTTCAGTAGGTGACAAACCCACTGGAATGATACACAGGTGGCTACACAGTTGTCTGGAACGTAGACTGCCTGAAATGCAGACAACTGTTTGTGAGACTGAAGAATTGTGTTTAACCAGGTGGTCGACAGCGCAGGAGCACCACAGGGAACTGGACGCTTACCAACCCCCCCCCCCCCAGTAATACAAGGTTAGAATAGAGATCCGTAGTCCTATGCATTGATTTAAAGCACCTTTTAAACATCTCAAGCAAGAAAACAAAATCAATCAATCAAATCAAACATACTTTATTTATCCCAAAGCGATAAATGAAATGTTGTTGGGTATCTCGTTTAACTAAGGAGTTGCTATAGATGGTGATGGCTGTGGACAGGAGAGATCTTCTTTAACGGTCTGTTTTACAACTAAGCTGAAGAAGCCTTTGACTGAAAAAGCTCTGTTTTTCAATAACGGATCTCATGAATAGGATGTTCAGGGTTGTCCATGATTTTTATTGATTTTATGTAAAATCCTTCCATCATCTCCAAAGATTCCACATTTGTCCACAGAACAGACGCAACCTTCTTTATCACAATGTTGAGTCTTTTTAGGTCCCTTGCTTTGATGATGCTTTCAAATGCTCATTAGTAACAGTAGTTTGGACTTAGGATCCATAGTGCATGGTGGTGACGTAAGAGCTGATTCGTAGGTGAAGCTTGAATAGAGGGTTATTAAAACTCTGTTGGGGGGCTGGTTGTTCTTACAGTTTATAAGTCTGAACCCTCACATCCACTGGTCATTACAAGTCAAAAAGCATTGTTGCCGCTTGTCCCAGCAATGCCATTGCTCTGTTTAATCATTGATGTTAATGATTCTTCTTGTACTGTTGTGACTTACAAGGCCTTCGGCTCGTAAACCAGCATTGGGGTTCAATTCCTGTCTGGAGTTACAAATAGAACATACTAAAATATTCCTTAGCCTAAAGGTCAACTCATTAGTGTGCTTCCTGTTTAACACGCATAACAATGGTTGGTAAAATTTCTCACAAAGCCTTTTTGGTTATTTCCTCTAGCTCAAAACAACCGAAACCAGCCATTTAATCTAACAAAAGGCCCTACAAAGTCTATGTGGTAGGGATCAGTGTGTACCCACCACACAGACGACATTTTTAAGTTTAGTCCCTGGCAGTTAGAAAATCTGGAGAGACAAAGCCAGGCTGAGCGACTAAAAAAACAAGAAGACTATCAGTAGGAGACAAGGTGAATCTTTCAGGCCTAAGTGCTGGCTGAATCGTCGAATGGCATCAATTTCAACCCAAGCGCCGATTAATTGAATATGCCCACAAAGAAACCTCTGTGACAGAAAAACATACCGTAGTTAAAGGAGCCTCACCATTTCTGTAAAGAAGAGAAAGTATCAAACATCCAACCAATTTTATGCTAGAAGCTTTATGATGGCCACAAATGCAGCTGCTTTCTTTGCATCTTGCTAAATGACCTTAAAATAAGTTCTGCATAAACTTAAACTTAACCAACTTTTTTTAAATTTCATTGAAGTTGCTTGTGTTGTCATGGTACGTGATTTTTATTGCACTAAATACATGAAATTTGGTCGGCAGATTTACGCGTTTTCAGGTTTTTAATCATCCCTTGGAGTTCAATCACTTGCCTTCCTTGTTTTACTCTATCATTATTATACAGCTGCCACACTCAAATTACCAGTATTTGCTGCTTCACAAATCTGGTTGCGACAAAATTTGTTATACCAATTCAGTGAAATCCCTAATTTAAATATCCGACTTCCCTGTTTTGTTTCTCAATTAACCTCCTACTAAGAATCCCAGGGATAAAGGAAAATCCCCCCCGTACAGTGTGTTTGAGCTGCCAAACAATGGCAGTCAAAGTGTTTGAGTGGAGCTCAAATCCTTCTCTAATTACAGCGATTCCCTTCCAAAAAATTAAATCTTTGACCTCTGTCTAAGTGAAAGCTACATCGTGGAAACCACAGTGGAGGAGCTCCTGTGGTGAGAAAGAAAGAGCACATGCGGAAACACATATACACACAGGATGATGGACATCTCATCCATCACACTTTTTTTGGTCTCTCTTCAAAGGTAGGGATATTGGCTATTGTAGATACAGGACACACACAAATCTGTGCATTTCAAAGACAGAAGGATTTGCCTCAGTGGAACACAAAACAAAGGCAGGAGCGAGCGCTCATCCTGACAGCGAAGCAGCTTTGTTTATGGACGAATGCAGAAGCTTTTATCTTAACATATCTATATCCGCATCCAGCAGACTAACAGGATGTACATGGACATGTGACTTACCGCTTTCGCACCTACACACACACAGTTACAGCGCGTTCAAAATGGGTGTTTCTCCATCACAGATTTCTTCTGCTCTTTTCAAATGACAATTTTATTCCTCAATGGGAAAGAGGTTATCCAAAACTGACATGTTTATATCATTCACAGTATTTCATGAAGAACAAATAAGAGCGTAGGCCCACGCATGGTTTGTGTGGTGTCTGGGTGGTTTTCTGTTTTGGGTCCTGGAAACTATCTGTAACTGTAATTCCTCCTATGGAGAACTCAAACACTAAATTAAGACTTTATAGTGGCCATCTAAAGTACAGAGTGTGATGACCTCCACAACAAGATGGGGAAAAAAAGCGTATCCCTAGTTATTGCAAACCTTTTAAGGACGTTGGTCCTGCCTGAGGTTTATAGAGTTTTGTTTTTTGTACATAGAGTCAGATAGCTTTGAATTGCTTGTTATCCCTTAATGACTGTTTTAAATGCCCTTTTGTGTTCACTTGGATTATCTTTGTTTGTTATTAAAATGTGTCAGTGGATTTCAAACATTAAAGGGGTGCTACAAAATGGAAATCTGGAGGGGTGTAGCTTCAAATACTTTTTCACAACATGGTTCTTCTACAGAACTTTACACAATACCCATTAGGTCCCATTGGACACAGAATCCCACTTGAGAAAAGCAAACACGTCCCTTTGTTCTGTCTGTTGTCTATTCCAGGTTATGTTTTTTCAGCTTCAATTTATTTACAACACAGACAGTTTGAGCTTCAGCTTATGCAAGAAGATGCAATCAGCTGCTTTCTCACGCCACATTAGAGAAGTTTACCTTGATGTAACTAACGGCTTAGATGCTTCAACAATCACTTTCTTTGTAGGAGATCCAGCATGGCAAGAATTAAAGAGTGAAAAACCCTAAATCCTGTTTTAATTACAAGCAGATCTCTGCTTTCTCGTTTCTTCTGAATGTCATGATTGTCGCTGGCAAAAAATCAACAACAAAACACCCCCACCCCCCCGGATGGGTCACAGTGTTAAGCCCCACCCTGTTTGGTGAAGCAGAATGCGTCAAAACATTTTCACGAGCATCAGATCCACCCACTGTCAAACAGACATCGTGTTGAAACTCTCGTTTCCTCCAGTGAGGCAAACCCAACCCCACAAGGTTAACACTTACAGCTTAACTACTGACAGTTGATGCAGCACCTCAAGAAATCCACAATGATCAAATCTGTCAAGCATCAGCCCATCATTGATGGGTGTGTGTTTATTTTGTCAATTGCAGAGCGAATGGAGAGAAGAAATAGAAGAAAAAAAACTTCCTGCAAATCTTTACTAAAAGATAGCTAATATTTATCACTAGCTACTGTCAAATCCTTCGACAAGATTCTCCAACATCCACCACACGGACCTCACTCTTGTTATTATATCCACCCAGGGCCAAAACTAGCTTGGTTGTGATCTGGTTGTGGGATTTTTGCCATCAGGCACGTCTAAATCCTCCAGGAGGGGCTGATGCTGACAATGAGTCAATTTATGACAGGGGGATGCCTGTGGTTGCAAAATGTTGTATGCCAAAAATATTTTTAAAATGTTGGCTAAAGGCCACAAGGAAATACATTTAATGATGTTTTGAACCCATTTTGAGAATCCATGGGTTAAGGTAATTTTCTATAACCTACTTATAGTCCGTGGCAAGGAAAAGTGATTTATGACTGAAAGGAGAACTAAATCAGCACAAGACAATTTAAAGCAATTATATCACATCAGGAGTCCTAAACTGTCATATTTCAGTGGAGTCAACTGACACAAGGATATCTTTATCTAATACTAAGTTTTTCGAAGCACTTTTCACATACTCGTACTGTATTGATGGTTGATTTCAATATACTAAAACTCTTGTTTATAGGTATCAAATGATTTGTTTACGGGTACCAAATGGATATATAAAGAGACAAGATGACAATCAGTGGGGATATAACCTGGTGAACTGATGCTCAGTGTGCTGTTTTATAAACAAGTTTTGCTAAATGGGCGCCAAAGATGAGTAATAAAATAATTTCCAAACTTAAGATCACAAAATCCAGGCCTTTTTTACTGGCCGACCCTAAATGTAACCCACCTGGCACATTTTTTGCACGCAGCAAGATCTAGATTTGTTAATTTTAACAATTCTTCGATACGTCTACAAGTTGTTCGATAACTTCAATAAGCTTTGGTTCTCAGTTATGTCTACATTTTTCATGTTTCCAAAAAGAGCTTACCTTTACTCTATCCTAATTAAAAGTTACATTTTTAACAGTCATAAAGTGATTACAATTCCTACTGGATAAAGAGACCCTCTGTTGAGAAAAGGAGGTGTGGTGATGAGAGCCAAAGACTGTGAAAACACTGAACTGAAACTGAAAATTGAAATAACACTTAATTCAATAATTCAGAATGAAAATTAGATAGATGAGCAAAAACAGTGTCATTCCTTCTACAAATGAAGCAATGTGTGGCCATCAACATGAGAAGAAAAACTGAAACGATGAAAAACGTGAAAGTAAAAAGGGTTTCATTTACATTCAGATCAGAAGCACAGTGAGCACATGTTGCCTCTTACCAGAGTGTGTAAACTGCAGCCTTGGTTGAGCTGCTCTCCACGCTCCCGTCAGAGCGCCTCCAAGGTGGGCTACCAGGACGGCTGTCAACAGCCAGAACATCTTCCTCCTCATCATGCACACTGAGCTGTAACCTGACAGATTCAGACAACTCACTCAGCTCCAGGATCTTCTTTCTAAACCAGGTCCTGAACAATTAACTGCTAAAAAAATAATAATAATAACAACCAAAGTTTGAATCCTTGAAGAGTTTAAGCTAGTAAGAGACTAAATCCAAACACTTCCTAACTGTCCAAGTGCTTGCACCTCTCCTCCATCCAGATCCATGAAAATAATTCCCTTCCTCTACGAGCAGCACCCACAGCCGTCTGTGTGTTTGTGAGTTTACATGAGCGTGTAGGCTTCACAGATGAAGAGGAGAATGTATTCCAAGAAAAGACTGAGGCGTCTCTCTGCTGCCTCCTCGCAGCTTGACCGCTCTCTGCTGTTCATGTGTTGCCCCAGCTCCCCTCTGCATGTGCTTTTTTTCTCTTTCTCTCTGTGGAAGGCGGAGAATGAAGAGATCCCAGATTTTTTGTGACCACCCAGCATACACACACACACAAACACACACACACACACACACACACACACACACACACACACACACACACACACACACACACACACACACACACACACACACACACACACACAAACACACACACACACACACACACACACACACACACACACACAGATGCAAACACAAACAAATCTGGACAAGCTTAGCCATTCATTGTTCTGGGAAAACCTAGTTAAAGTGGAAATGAGAGACGAATCAGCGTTAATCTTTATTCACGTCTCCCTCACTGATTTTGTTTTCAACCTTACTCTCGTACTGACAGCTTTTCATCTCTCTGTGTGTTATTTACAATAAGGTTAGAAATCCGACAGCTTGAAATAAGGCACTAAGATTTATTCAGAGAAATAAAACAAACACTTATTCCGTTCCCTGTGAGAATTAGTGTTTAGAAAAGTTGTAAGTATTTGCATTGATTTAGGTGAGAAGATATTTAGGTTGCTCATTTTAAGGATACGTTTTCGTCAGGCACACCACAGATGTGTGCAGGACAGATAGTTTGTAGCACACTTTATTTCTAATGTGTAAAAATGAAGATAATTGCTGATTCAACATCTCTGTTTCGGGTTTTCAAAGTAAAAAAACAAAAACAAATGAAAACTTTGTAATTACAGCTAAAAACATGCAGTATAAAATTGGTGGATCTTTTCTGAAATAATCTTCCTCTTCTGTCTTTCAGATTCATGCTATTTTTCTCATTATTTTTACTTGCCTTCCACTCCTAACCCACATGCATTCATTAAAACTTTTCTCTTTTTCTCTTGTTTTCTTAAGATACCGGCTCAATGGGGTTGTGGTGCTCAGGCTGAATTTTTCACAAGCTGAAGTTCAATTACAGGCCAGCGGGGAAAATATATTCATTCTCTGGAATAAATAATGAATTTGGGTTGCGTGCAAAGGAAGTAGATGCTCCCCCTGAGGATTTTACGATTTGTGAATGATTCATTTTGGATTTATTTTTGTATTGGGTAATTATAGCAGATATCTTTTTTTTAAATAAAAAAGCTATTTAAGTATGGGATTAATACAATTACTGTCGCCTAACTGTGAGATTTGAGCTTGCTTTTAATAAACGTACTTGTTTATGAAGGAATCAAATCGGAATGCAAAGGAAAACTTGGCTATGTATTTGTACTCTGGGAAGGCGCTTGCTGCTTAAGAAGTGACCTTTAGGGTGTTTCTGCAGCTGCTTGCCTTGGTAATTAAGATTAAATGATTCTGTTTGCAGAAATGAGGAAAACGCTCAATTGCAGTTGTTTTGTATAATTTACAGAGTTGCTGTTATCTGTGCAACACCAGCTAATGATTTTAGGATTGTTTTCCTGTTACTATTGCTATCTCTGTTTTTGCTTAAACAGGGTCACCTATTGGGTTTGGTTTTTTAAGACACAAAATACCATATTTCTCGAAATTAAAATGAATATGTAAATGTTTGTTGAAGCTTTGAACGTACTGTGCTTATATTCAAATTCAAATTGGATTCAAAAATAATTTATTAATCCCAAAGGGAAAGTAAATGTCGTTAGAATTCATTTTATGAACGTTTCTTTAAATATTTGTTGTGTTAGGTTAATGGTGCTTGGTAGGGATGATTTCCTGTAGCAGTCTGTATCACTGTTGATATTAATATACCTCTGAAGACACAGTTGTTGTACAACAGTCTGATGAGATGGATGCTCTGGGTTTTCCATGTTTTTGTTAAATTGTTTTTGTTTATAGTTGTTTTTTTGTTTTTGTTTTTGGAAAATACAATACAAAAGGATAGAAAACCTGTATTGAAAAATTTTGTTTGTAGCCTTTCTCCCATAAGAACTCATTGATTATTTATAGTAGGAGCATATACGACATCACACAGCCCACGTGTCATTTCCAACAAAGCAGTTCCAGTACTAAACCAGAAGTGGTGCTACCATTTTTTATAAAACAGCTGGCATGGTTTACCACAACCAGAGAGCCAATTTAGCGTCACTTTGCCACCATAAACATCTCATGCTCTAAATGGTTCGTATCCCCCTCTATTTGATTTTTGTGAAGGATCTCGTCTCAGAGATCCTCCACAAAAGAGTTTAAGACAGTTTAACTACATGAAAAATCTTATTCATCTCAGTATCCGTGCACACAGACTCTAATATCACCATCTTGATTCATTAACACAGTTTTAAGCAATGTGATGAAAATGTGTAAATGCTGTAAAATATGTAAAGCAGTCAATAAAAAAATTACCAGCAAGTTTTATTAATAACACATAGTGACAGTAAAAATCTGACAGCATTCAAGATTTGAGGGATTCTTGGCAAAATATTTGCTGCCAGTTTTTGCAAGTAACACTTTGTTAAAAGTCTTCTTTACTTTTTGAATGTTGCCTGAACTGTTTAATTGAGTCCGGTGAGAGCTGTGCAATAATACAAGTGGTATAACAATGTGAGAAACACTGAAACTGGGGTGATTACTTCACCAGTCGTGCACTTCTTCTTGAATGTCCGCTTTAAAATCCTCTAGTTGCCTGTTACCATAAGCAGTAATTGTAAAAGAACCCTGATACAAGATTAGTGCCTTATATCAAAAACCAAAGCCCAATGTTCATCATTTCCCTAAAAAACCAACAACTAAGCTGCTGAGAGTTGTTCCTCACTTAGTATGATGTCCACCTTTGAGAGACAGACCTAATAGACAGATGAAGATCTTCTAAACTTGCAGGCCATTAAAGGGGATAATTTGAAGCTCATTGCCATCCTCATCAGTCGGCTTGTTAATTACTACAACTGAATGCCCATTGAGCACGGACAAAAGCCCTTTAGTTTTGGTCAAACAAGTGACCTAAATTAGTCAATTAGTGTTTGTAGCCGTAGCTGTTGTTCCCGATGACGCCAGTCTCAGATCCAGCCGCCACTTTTCTCCTAGAACCACATAAACATACGCACTCACTTCAATTAGCTCATGTACATTCCCTGTGTTTCCTACATAAAGGGAGAATGGGGAAATTAACGAGTACTCAATGCCATCTTGTTGTTCTGTTTGTTTTCTGACCTGACATGACAAATTCACAGTTGTCAATTAGCGGAACTGTGGTTCTTTATGGTGAATATTTCTATGGTCGTATTATGATGTTTTGGGAGATTTACATGCATATCACGAAATCTATTTCAATTGAAATATTGAAACATTTCCGAACAAAAAATTAATAATATTTATGTAGTTTTAGTTCTTTTTATCTTTTTATCTAACAGGAGCATGAACAAATAAAATTGTTTAGTTATCTTTAATAAGCAACATCACTGCGGTTGGGTAGTAAAGTGATGAAGAACCCAAAAGTAATACAACAGTAACATGTTAACAACTGAGTTATGTTAACATTCATTGCGAATACAGGTTTTTTCCTATACATCTTTAATCTATTGCAGGTGGTTGAAGACTAAATAATTGGCCAAAATCACATTGCTGTTGGACATTGTCTCCCACTTGATGCATGAACCTGCTGCTAAACTAAACATCTCATACAGTGACTAGTGTCACAAAGTAGCACTGTCATATACGCTTCCTTTCAGCAGCTGTTATATCCTATAACCATCTCTTCTCCCAAACTCAAGAAATGTTAACATCCTTACTTTTGTAAAGGCTCTGTGTCATACAGCAGAGATAATGACTCGAGGAGAGGTGGATTGCGTGAAAGGAATACTGGTTTATTGCTAATGATGTATAATGAACTGCACATAAACAGAGACAAAGTGATGCGGAACTGATCAGGGATGACGCGGAACCAAAACGAGAAGGTAAACAAACGGATAACTAAGCCGGAACGCAGGAACAACAAAACGTAAAAGAAAAAAACAATAGAAATAAACAAACCAGCAGATGAACACAGGATGGGAAAATAAACAAACAAACTAATAACAATAACGAGAAACTCAAGGGGAACCAGAGGCAACGAAGGAGCAAAACTACTGAGGAATTAAACTATTAAAAACTAACAACAAAGAAGAACGCGAGGGAAACCGGAGACAACAAAGAAACAAGCAAGAGTTCTGATGAAGCTTAAAAAGAGAGATCATATCTCCCCAATTTTAGCTTCCCTCCATTGGCTCCCTGTCAAACTTAGAATAGATTTTAAGATTCTTCTTTTGACATATAAAGCCCTCACTAATAAAGCTCCATCGTATATCAGAGATCTGATTACTCCTTATGTCCCTAACAGAGCACTTCGCTTTTAGACTGCAGGTTTACTGGTGGTTCCTAGAATCTCTAAAAGCACAATGGGAGGTAGATCTTTCAGTTATCAGGCTCCTCTCCTGTGGAACCAGCTTCCAGCTTTAGTCCGTGAGGCAGACACCCTGTGTAGTTTCAAATCTAGGCTTAAAACCTTCCTGTTTGATAAAGTTTATAGTTAGGAAGAGGTAGAGAAGACA
>JAVLVB010000512.1:334167-377802 GCA_032876305.1 Orestias chungarensis | reverse complement strand
TTCCAGAGGAGTGAATGCTGCAAGTCAATGACTCGATGCAATCTGCTGGGGTTCCTTAGATTGGAAACTTTTTCAAATTGATTTGTTAGAATGTATCCTTGATTTTAATTGATTTTTTGTAAAGTGCCTTGAGACGACACCTGTTGTAAATTGGCGCTATATAAATAAACTGATTCTTGATTCTTGATTCTTGAAACAAAACCATAAGGAAATAACTAAGAGGGGGAATGGAGGGAAATAATGGAGGAGAAAGAGAGAACCAGCACAGAGAATCAAGCGAGCAGAGGGAAAGGCTTACTAGGAGACCGTGAGGAATGGCAGGAGATGGAGCTCAGTAACAACGAGGTGAGGTAAGATAACGGACAATCCAGTGGTGAGTGAATGAATGAACCACGCTGAAACACTGAGGAGCAGGAGGTGGAGCAGTGGTGACGTTGACCAGATAATTAATAACAGGTGTAAGTGATGATGAGCTTATGGTTGACAGAAAACACACACAGAGAAAAGAGGGAATAGACAGCAGGGGGAACTAGAGAACACAGAAAAAAATAACAAATAAAGACTCAACCAAAATAGAAAATAACCTATAGGAAAAGATAATAAACACAACAAAGTAAAACAAGGCAACTACAACAAATTAAACAGCAAACTAACAGAACAAAAACACAGACCATGACACTCTGCTGTTTTTTTGTGCACATAGAGGCATGCATATTTTGTATGATTTTTGAATCAACGTTGTAAGTTGCATGTATCAACACATTTATGCAGCTCAAAAAGCCATTATTACTGATGATCAGTGGGCCAATCAATTAATCATTTAATCTGACTGTACACAAAATAAAAAGATGGAGATGCCACATTCATTGTAGAATTTTTCTATCCATAGTTTAAAATCTCTACCAGAAACAAATGTGGGTATGCATGAGTTAATCCCTCATACACGTGTTACCCATGGAAACTGATGCACCCCCATCACAACTCAGATGCTCATTTTACTACCTTTTGCTGATTTAAGCCTCGACGGTTATTCGCCTCATGGCTACATTCGCTCCTGTGCATTTTTCCCACACACATTTAAAACTGAACTGAGATACAAACTTAAATTATTAGTGAAATGGGTCCACAGTCCTATTTACGCACCTCAGATGAGATTGCCTGCGATCGATGGATAAACCTTTTTCAAATGTCTTTGTGGGGGCCGATGTACAATTTTCTCATACTTTAGTAGAAAATGTAATCAGAGAATTGAATTGTGTACTTTTGTTGTCATTGTAGTTATAGTTATGAAGGTTACAAAGTCAGTTTAGTCCCTTTTAATGGCTTCAAAATCACACACATGATATTTGGGACTTTTCAGTTAAAAGGGCTGATATAATTTTCTTAATACTAGTCTCTTTTAGGGGATTTTAAATTAAATGTTCATTCTCACAAAAGCGTCAGCACAATATGAAACCTTACCAAACCTCAGTCGTTTTCAATTTAAAGCCCCAAATGAAACGCTGCTGCCCCCTAGCGCTGATTAAAGCCTCTCCACTCTGTGCTCAAGTTTGAGAAGATCTCGCGAAATTGTTGTCTGTTTTGTCGCTTGAATTTCTTAAAGTGAAAATCAATAAACAGATTTGCGACTAAGCAAAGGTTAAACACAAGCCATTTAAAAGTGAAAACGGGGAGAAGCACTGAAAAACACTCTTTTGGTTGTATTGTAATGACAGAGTTATACCACTAGATGTCAGCCTACAACAGTTTTTTATTTTATTAGCTACAAGGCATCATTTTTAATTACATTTGTTAGTTTTGCTAATGTTTTTTTTTTCTCTGAGTTAGTTTTAACACCCGTATGATCTTTACAAAAAAAATAAAAAACCTTATTAAGATACATATTTTCAATGCAGTTTCTTTAGGTATGTTTATAATACATACTGTGATTCCGTGTTTGTTTGTTCACTTTATCAAAGACACACATGAGTCCTTAGTAAAGATAGAATAAGCAAAACGTATTAAAACAAAACACTGTCACATCATTGCACAAAACTAAAATGCCAATGATTCATACCATAAAATACAACCTAAGCTAAGGATCACACATTCTATACTAAACACTGTTAATAAAATAATTTCACCTATACATATAACAGAATGCACAATATAAAATGACAGAAACATTTGGCTTTAACTGCATCTTTTGCATCTTTGCACCTTGAGCCAAGCCTTCAATCCATCCTTTTAAGATACAGTGAGCTTGCATGCATCCATCTTTAGCTCTTTCCCAAAGTTCGAGTACTAGTTAGTTACTCGTTAGTCTCACCTTCTCTGTAAGAGCCCACATCCCATGTTTATGGCTCAGCATCTGAGCTTCTTGAATGTATTACCTGTATATCAGTGCTACCAGGCTGGTCCCCAGAAATATAATGTCCTAAATATCTAACTCCAGTAAAAACTTTGAGAACAATACCTGGCAGTAAAAATTAAGGAATGGCAACATGTTGGTAGTCCCTGGTTCTGCCATAAAGAAAAACTTATTTGCATTATAATGAATATCCTTCAAAAAAAATGTTAAGGTTAGCACAATATAGAAGGATCTTTAAATCATCTGTATACATTAAATGGTAACCTATGACCTTCCCAATAACCTGCTACATTTAACAGTTTTGCATATTGTATTCGCACGATTAATTTTAATAAGCATTCTTAAAGTCACCAGATCGATATAATTCTGAGAAGCAACGTTTTATGAGGCAATGTTTTAACAGATGAGGGTGGAGTGGGTATTTTGAAAGGACTTGGGGTTTCTGAATGACATGCGCGCACCCGCCGCGATGTGTTGGAACCTTTTGTTCGGGAGCGCGTTTGACGAGAGCGCGCATTTAAGGTTAAGTTGATAGTTTACTTTAAAGGAAGAAAATGGGGGTCAACTTATTGTTTAGCAAAAAAATAATAATAATAATATTTATAAACCGTGTTTTATTTATATATTTGTTTGTTTTGAACATTGACAAAATAAGTGATGAACTTGTCCAACGCCAAGGGTTTCCGTGCAGGGACGGCTAAAAATAAAAGTTTGGAAACAACAGAATAGGTGGGTGTGCTGATGAGTCAAACGCTTGGCAGTCCCTGTCACACTTTCTGTCCGAAACCACAACAGAAAAGATAAATAAAGCTACTTGTCAGACAGGAGATCCAGAAGCCAGTCCTGGCTGTAGAGTCGAGATCAAAGATCCTGTATTGTGAAGATGACAAAAACACATGAAAACACCCCAGGACCCTGTTGCTGTTCCCTTACATGGAAAATACTGACTTAAAAATAATGTTCATATTGTATTAAACAGGAAACAAATGTATAAAATAAATAATTTAGACGATTAGTAAACTCCATTATCTCTGGTGTTTTGAAAAAAGCATCAGAGTGAGACGTATCGTCTTTATTTCTCTGTTCCCTCTTTGGCTGGTAGTTTCGCTTCAGTTAATAGGCTCTTATGTAACCCGCCCCCTCACTCATTCTACGTCCTTCTATTGGCCAACAGCTCGTTCTGTCTTCACTCCTATTGGACAAGGAATCAGGCCGTGAGCTCACATTGGTTAAAAATAGTTGGGCTCGTGAGCGGCTAAAAATAGAGCCGTATATAAAGACCGCGGCTGTGCGCCGCTGTGCGCCAGTTTAGCCCGACAGGCCGAGGAAGGAGCAGGCCGAGGAGCTTTGAGTCACAGGGAGGAACGGAGAAAGAAGAGGGGGTGGAAAAAGGAGGAATATCTTTAATCACCAGCAGCAGCAGCAGCAGCAGCAGCCCTCCCTCCTCCTCTGTTGCTCATTTCTCCACCAGTGTTGCACCAGAAGCAGCTTTATGTCTTACATGAAGCTCTGCCACCAGGGCGGAGTAGGCAGTGACGGATTTCCTTCCTTCCTTTAGTTCACAGCTTGGTTTTTGTTCTGAGTGTCCCTGTAGAGACAACCATGAACCCTCCACCCAGCGAAGATTACCAATAAAACTAACATTGTAGGGCATATGGCAAAGAAAAAACGTTTCCTTTGTCCCCGTTAAATAATAAGCAAACCTAGATTTAAGCAGAAAAGGTTCCTTTCCTAGCATCACTGAACCCACTTTGCCTCCAAAAGTTGATTTTGAAGGTTTCACAAGCCAGTTGGACGTCATGGCATCACGCTGTAATCAGTCCCTAGTTCAGGTTTTGATTAGTTTACTCCCAAACATATATTCCTTGTTTGTTTAAGGCTATTCAGTGACGGATCACCATTGGATCATTGTCCTGCTGCCTAATCTAAAAGCTCCTCGCTTTTAAATTCACAAACAGGAAGAAACTCTCCTTCAGGATTTTAGAGACTACATTTTTTATTTTTTTGTGGAAGTCTGAAAGGCTTGGAAATGCTTTCATAACCCTTCATTCTCTGATAGATGCGGCGATCTATTAGTGATTTCCTGATATTACAGGTCTGGCACAGATCAAGCCCGATCTTGGCTGGTAACATTTCCCCATTTGTTTAGAATCTGGTTAAAGGTAATATGACCCATTATGGCCAATTATTTAGCATGGAGGAGGATCTGTGATGCTGTGGGCCTGTTTTGTTTTTTGTTTTTTCCTTGTTGGAAATTATGGGATTGTGTTCTCTTTGAAATACTAGAAGATTTTACATGAAAATCTGATGAATCCTGCCAGGAAAAATTTTATTGGCTCAGTGCAGAATGACTTACCAGGAGGATCTTGAGATCTTGCGAGATGAGAGTTGGATAAATATCCTTCTCTGTGTATTCTCCAACCTGGATAAACATAACAGGGAAAGATTTTTTTTTTCCTCTTGGCAAAAAGGGGAATGTTCAAAACCTAAATATAACTGACACACGTATTAGGGATATTGATTAAATGTGTTTTAAAAGTTATATATTTCTTTATAAGAATCTTACACTCAGATCATCAGAATAACATTACAGAGAAAATATTGTTAAACTGTTCACCTTGTACATAAGTAAATAAACATGAGTATCTCATTGAATTAGGATAGTATCAGAGAGTAAACCACTCTCATGGACGTGGAAAACGTGGCAAAAATATCAGTAAATGCATACGCTGAAGAAATATGAAATCCCCTACATGCATTTTAATGTTCTATACACATTTTTCTGATAATGACATAATAATTTGGTTTTAAAGATAATGTTATAAAGGTAAAAGTTAACCCTCCCCTCGGTTTTCTAGTTCTGTCAGGCTTACAAATATTCATCTGGCTTTTCAATTTAAATGAGCCTCCAAGCAAAGGAAAATATAGATATTTTACCACTAATTTCTAATTATTTAACAAAGAAATCTCTTCAAATCAGTCGTTTTCAAAAGAGCGCAAAGTAAAGCTAAATATAAGCAGCGTTTGTCAGTTTGAAAGTTAAGATTCAGAGCAAATATGCTGCATGCTGTAGAAAACAGACTGCAGCTCCTCGAACGTCAACTCAGCATCCAGGATCGTCCCACACAGACTGAAGCGGCCTCACCTTGGCATCCCACACTCGCAGCAGCACAGGCCTCTCAGTGGGAAGTTGCTTGATTCAGGCTCATGTCCGCTGTTTGCTCGAGTTTGAAGACCGAACATCTTATTTTCTGTTTCTGTTACTGAGCTTTCAGGAAAAGGAATGAAAATGCAACTTCTTAGGCTCCATCACTGAATAATGCCTTACTAGTACACAATAGATCCTACCTAAAAATTTAATGGCTTTGCACAAATCATGATTAGTTCCTATATGTTTTGCTTCCAAACAAAAATAAATCATGATCAGCATTTTCACTGGTTTTTCAATGCACGACTTTTTCCATTTTTCATTGATATGCCAGAAGACGGCCTACGGAGAGTTTCTTTCATTGTCTAATATTTGCAAAAATCTGTTTGTCTATTGCCAACCTGAGCCTTGAACAGATCGATTGTTCACTCTGACCCTGTTGTCCTTAGACACCTCCAATGTCTTACCTGATTGTCTGAACAAGTGTTTTACAAATGTAATGAGTGTAAACAGGAGCAAATAATAAAGTAATGAGAGGTGGATAGGACGGCTTCCTGATTGGTTAGTGATCAAATACTTAATATAATAAATTGCAAAAGATTAAAAAAAAAAAATCCTTTATTTTATCATATTAATTATCAAGCCCCAGTGCTACTGTTAAGACACTAACATCTAATCTATAGGAGTGCAATACTTGCCTGAACCTAAAACTGGATTTTAGAGTATTCATTATAATTTGGTTTCAATGATTGGATTAGTATCTGTTGTGCATTTCTTAACCACATATATAAACTGATAGAAATATTGCTTTTTATTTTAAAGCCAAAATATACATTTTTTTAAACTTTATTTGCCAAGCAAAGAAGGAGTCATATATGTATGAATATATAATTGACTTTATTCCAGTTTTATTTTAAGGAATAAACTTGTCAGGATTTAATCTAAGATTCTGAGTAATTCCACAGCAAGATGACACTTGAAGCTATGTCAGACAATCATGTGGCAGATTTAAGTTTTATATTAAACTTAAAGCCAGCTGACCAGAAGAACAGAGCAACACTTTAAATAGAATGACCACCATAATTTTCGGTGTGGCCTACTTAATGATATTACTTAATGACAATTTTTTTTAATACGTTTTTTAAAATGCTGGTTATCCTGTCAATGCCTTAATACCCATTTTTATTCAAGCTAAAACTGTATATTTAACAAACCAAACACTTGGGATTATGAATATGATGCTTAAGTACCTGGTTCATCCACATTAATGTGTTAAATCTAAAAGCACAAGAATGAAGAGCTCATAAATTCTTGTTGCATGTTATATTTCTTAGATAAAAAGACACTTAAACCACAATGACGATAAGATGGGTGTTATAGAAAGTAATTTATTACACAAACCAAAGCTAGTTTACAAATACAGTTTCCAGTCATGTGCGTGTGTATAGTCTAGTATGAACAAACCCCCACATTTTATATTTACAGACTTTGCATACAGCGTGGTTTTCCTGTTTCTTTTTTTTATGTTCACTTCAGGATCCAAATGAAATCAGTATTTAAAAATCAAGAGTAAAATCTAAAAATAAAAGAAATTTTTTGTACATTATGAGTCTCGAGCCAATTTATCCCCCTCCCCCGTCTTTTCAGGCAGGTTTGTGTGCAAAACAAACAAAAAGAAAAGAAAGCCAGCACTCGTGGCCCTAGCGATGCTCTAGACAGGCAGCCGAGAGGCCAGCCTTTCTCCTGACTGCCTAACAACAGCATTTGGCAGGTATGATTGACAGTTTCTTTCATCCAAATCTAAATCTGCAGAGGAAAAACAAACAAATAATTCCCTAGACTTCCACCTCCTATTTTTAAAAAATACTGATACACGTTTTTGACTTTTTCTTTAAAAAAGCTGGAAATAAAATACGAATACAACACAAGACTGGTTTTCTGGAACAGGCTCCACTCAGTAGACCAGGAAGAAGAACAGGAGGGCATAAACGCCGCCAAGAGACCCTGAATCTGCCAATTAAAAAATAAAAGACTGCTGTTTAACCAGAATAAGAACTGGCCATACATCTAAGAAAACATCCTAATAAATAGTCCAAAATGAACAGCAGGAGGTTTAATCCTTACATCTGCACAGCAAGTCAGATTTCCTGCACAAAATCCATCTGGCTGACCGACACGTCGAATCGGATATTCCCCATGTAAAATATTACGGGAAAACGTTTTACTCGTCTACTTCACTGATAAAGTAGTTTATCAGCATAACATCCATGAGAGGCACCTTTACTGCAAGTTCAGCCTCTTTAAAATTTTATTTTTCTGCCCAAACAAGAGGATCAGTTTTTGTGCATGTAAACAATATCCCCCACCCACCCCACCAGTCTCCTTGTTCTTTGTCCTGGTCTAAAAGTCGGGGCAAGGTGAGCACCAGCAGTCAGCTAAGTGGAACAGGACGGGATTGGAGCAGCTCGGGCATCGCTATGCGGAACAGAAAGCTACCTTTGTTGTCGAGTTGGACCTCGATTTCCTCCGCCACTTCCACCGATTCAGGCCAACAGATTTAAATGTGAAAAGAGCATGCAAATGGTCGCCAATCATCTCGTAGTAGACATACCAGGAGCCTCGTGGGCAAGCACGTGTTATACGGTGCTAAAATAAGAAGCTAGCGGCTTGAAAAAGATCACACTTTCAATAAGATTATAGCACTTGAGCTAAAAAAACAAAAACAATCAACACGACCTTTCCTGATAAAACGCTCCATTTCAGGTGACCTGTAGATTATCTCGGCAAGACTGATTCTCAGCGTGTTTGTCTCTGGGAGTCTGTAAGCGCCAGGATTAGACACAGCGAGAGGCAACGTGGCAAAGAGGTGTGAGCATGTTGCCCCCGGCCGCGTTCATTTCTTATCATGCACAAAAATGATTCCGTAGCTCACGAAAATGAGACGAATGGCTAGTTTTGGGATGCTCCTGTGCGGCCTACTTTTACGGAAGTTCAGGTAATCAGCTTACACAATCATCAGGCCAAAAGAGAAGGCAAAACTTAAGACGCGGCTCTGGTTTGCCGTCTGCTTCGTCATAGAAAGTGTTGTGGCGATCCAACTTCAGCTGTTACTCTCGACTAAAATCTGTTGCGATGATCATTTCCCCTGGTAGAAAAACAAAAAGTAATCTCCTGTCTGATTTTAACAGCGGACTGGGATTGTTCCATCATTTCAATCAGTGTCAGTGGCTTGCCAAAAAAAAGACCAAATCTAACAAACTCTTGGCTGGTAGCTGGTGTAAATTTCCCGCCCCAATGAAACCCACACAGGTGAAGAGCCTGATGGTTTACAGCGGTAGTAGCATTTACTGCGCTCCTTACTTCCTAACCCCAAGTCCCAGGGTAAATAGAGTCCAACAAACAGCCAGTTTACAGCGGTAGTCATGTACTGCAGTCTTTTCTTCCCCTTCCCTCCCCTCCCTCTCGTTCTAGAAATCCCACTGAGCCCTATCCCTGGATGTAACAGCCCAGGGCGAAAGCAGTCCAAAGATATCTGCCGCTTTACAGCAGTGCACATTTATTGCTCTTCTTCCCGCGGCGGGCCTGCAGTGCCGCCCTGGTGGCCATCTCAAAAACCTCCCGCACGCCGTCCTTGGTCTTCGCAGAGCACTCCATGTAACCGAAAGCTGCGATGCGTCCAGCCATGTCCCGGCCCTCCTCTGACTTTACTGGTTCCTGTGGAAGACAAATCAGGAGTTTGTATTCAAATACTTATCGACAACAACGACTTTTCATTGATTAACTGCCAGTCTAACTATGGAAATATAAACCATCAAATCAGCAGCAGTTTATTTAAAACGGATTTGCCCCAAATTTTATCATGAATTGTCTTCTCATGCACCACACCCAAGTATCGAGCATTTCAGATTTAGAGGCAATTTACTCGTGCCAAACATATTTCAACGAATTACATTCCTAGATAAAAGGCGCGATGCATAAAGAGCAGCTGGCGGGTACCTGTTTCATCTTGGCCAGCTCTCGACGTGTGTGATCGTCGTTACGCAGATCTTTCTTGTTTCCTACGAGGATTATGGGGACGTTTGGGCAGAAGTGTTTGACCTCTGGAGTCCATTTCTCTGGAATATTTTCTGTTATTTTAAAGACAAAAAGAGAAGAACTGGGTTAAATATACTTTCAGCAAGAGTGTTAGACGTAGGAAGATGTATTGAACAATGGTAAATAATTACATTACATTGTGCACACAAAAACAGATTTTATACAAACTTTTATTTTTTGGTGGCTAGCAGAGTTTCACCAATTGTTTGGTTCAATCACTTAAAATCAATGGAAAGATAAGTGCAACGTGTAAACCTCTGATCTGAGGAAGGGTTCTTGTTAAAGAAGAGTAAAAACATGACCCATATTAAATATGGGGATGTTAATATTTTAAAAAAAATAGGGAAGTGTTTCAGAAAACAGAAGTATGAAGTGTTTTCTTTTATGCTTCAATGCTTGCGTGGGTTTGGGAGAGCGTGGTTTAGACTCACCCAAGCTGTCGGGGCTGTCTATGGAGAAACACATGAGGATGACATCAGTGTCTGGGTAGGAGAGGGGTCTCAGCCTGTCGTAGTCCTCCTGACCAGCTGTGTCCCAGAGGGCCAACTCAACCTGAGGAAAATGGACATGAATATGAGAACACATTTACATGTGGAAAAAAATAAAATACAATTATATATACACTTCTAATTAGATATAAAAAAAACAAGCCCCATACGAGATAGCTTGTGTCTTCCTTTACAACACTGGGTCAAAAATTAACCTCGGTCACAGCTTCCCAGAATCCCATTAACCCAGAACGAGGTCAGGACTTCCAAATTTGTGACCAGTGAAGGGCCGTGTCAGGCCGTACTTTTAGAAAGCACTCTGACAGGTCAAGGTTGCAAAAATGATCAGATTTCACAGCTTATTCACATAATACGTAGACAGACGAGGAGAAATACAAATCCACAAGCAAGGAAATTTAGTGTAACCATTAAAAAATAAAAAGGAAAGAAGGAAAATTACCAACCTGTTTGCCGTCCACTTCGATGTCAGCAACATAGTTCTCAAACACTGTGGGAACATAGACCTCAGGAAACTGGTCCTTGCTGAAGACGATAAGAAGGCAAGTCTTCCCACAAGCTCCATCTCCAACTATCACCAGCTTCTTACGAATGGCTGCCATTCCTTTAGGACAACGGAAAAGAGTTATGGTTTAGGAACGGATCGAGAAACATCACCTGGAGCTTTTCAATAAAACATAATTTGTGCCCATCGGGGGACGGACGGATCTGCATGGTGAAGAAATAAAATGAAACACCATGTTCAAAACATTAACCACACATAGTTAAACTACCTTTCACAGTTACAGGAGCCCTGAGCTACAAAGAAATAATTACATCCCAAAATGAATCAACTGATCTTAAGTCTTTGATCATGTTTATTTTTTTCATTGTTATAAATGATCAAAAACAGAAAACCGTTGTTGTGGTTCTATGCCTACAGATGGGTAGGAAACACATCAAGTAGAAAGTGCTATGCACTGTTCTAGATTTCCAAATCAGGAGCTTCCTGTTCTCTCAACACAGAGCAGAAACATGTGAGCTGCCACTAAGTCCCATTTACCCAAGGCCCAAAGCAATTCAGGACAGCAAAAAACCCTAGAGTATAGATGGACAACCAGGTTACAGGAAGTCAGAGCAAATAGGACATGCGGTTTCTAACTGGCAGCTTAGATCGTTTTACATACAGGCAAACAAACAAAGACACGTTTCACTGAGAAAATATTTCGATGATGGGTGTGGACAATTTTATTCTTCATAGCCTCATGTAAACTAAATAAATCATCATTAGATTCATTTCATACAAAAACAATGATCAAGGCTGTTACTCAGGTGCCCTCAGGTGATCTACTAGATCATCTTTACATCTAGTGTAAGAACAAAAAAAACTTCCTATAACTCGTGTACTCAGTTTACTGTAGATGACAATTAGATTTGGAGCAGTGGCGACAAAACCGACTCATTGGTTTACTTCTAACAAGCCAAGTTCAAAAACTCAAAGACGACATCCGAGTTGAGAGATTATGATGCCAATAATCCTAGGAAATGTTATCCTCAACAGGCCGAAGCCCTGTGAGGTGCTGAAACTGTACTATGATAGTTCATGAATAGCCTTAAGTAGGACAGAAATGTCAAAAAACATCAGACAATTCCCCCTTATGACTGAGGAAAGAAGACAAAATAGGGACCGCTGCCGTCTGGTGTTTGAATGAAACAGCCAGCGGGTAAACAGATAAGTGACGTGCTTTAAACTAATGCTGTTTATGTCTTCCACCGTGTCCTGAAATCTACTACACCTAATCAGGAACAAGATTTAGCACAGATCACTTTAAGCAGCTTCTGTTTCTCAATGGAAGGAGGAGACATTTTATTTGGTGGGTAAATGTGACGGGCCAACTCCGGACATGAGAAAAATCATTACCAGCTATAAAAAGTATAACATTAAGCTTTTAAAATTGTGCCAAATCCCGACCACATAAATGTACCAAAAGTCATAGTTGAAGCCTCTTCCTGGTCAAAGATAACCAGTATCTTCCTGTTGAGTCATGTGTGTGACTCACAAGGAAGAGGACAGGGTTATGGGTTTAAGAAACTAAAGTACAAATGGCAAGACTGAACAATAGTCTGCAAATTTTTGTTTTCAACAGTGTGTCGAGTTCGTTTGCTGTGGAATTATTTTAACCCGATATCGCCATCGCAGATTTTAACATTATTATTGCGAGATTTAAATACTCTCATGAATAGGGGATGAGTAGAATACAACGTTAAAGAGTTTACCATGATGAAGCCACAAGACCAACGATTAAATCAACAGTTTTAACAAGCTGGTTCAAAAGAAGCGACGTCAAATTATAGCCGCCTGAGGTGTAGCAGAAGTAATGAGCGCTACACTTATTAACAGCCTTTACCGCCCTATACGATAGAGATCTTTGTGAGTTACCAAAGCAGTCACCGTTTTAGATGATTCATCATCTTTTCCGTTACAAAAGATGAAGTAGCATTTGCAGACAGGAAATACCCCACAGAAAAGAAAATTAGTCTCTGTTAAAGGCTGAACAATAGTTCAGCCTCAGACAGAAACGTGGCAGGTGATCATCTTGTACCGCCCGACATGTTAGTGACGGGACAGATACATCTAATTATTATGTGTTGATAACATTTAAAAACATTTACCAAACCAACGCCCAACACCTCATTACCAAACTGAGTTAGCATATGGTAAAGGTTTGCTACTAAAAGTAGTGTAACAATATGCTGTCAATATATAAGTCTATGTTTTTGGTTGAGCTCAGGTGTCTAAACCCAGGAAAACTAAAAATGTTGAGTGGCGTAAAACTTGCTCCTACTTACAGGGCTTTCTATTATTTGTCACTCAAACAAAAGAATATCAGGTAGGTAAAAATAAAAAAAACATCCTCACAAAAAAGCATTCATATGACGACGCTGTTTGTTTGCATTTCGGCACGTCACAAAAATAAAAATATCACCACGTAGACAGCAGAAGCAAGCGACCAGGTGTCACGTTTGGCCAACACCATGAATGTACCTCAACATCGAAGCGTCTAAACGAACTTCTGTTGTCATCAATGTGGCCCATAGCCTGCCCAATTTCTTAAACTAATAAGTTGAAATATTTTAATAAGGGATTTTGGGTAATCTCTCACAAATAAACAATTTTTCCCCCCTTATGTTGGTCATAACAGTAGACGCAAATGAAAAACTATGTTATGTTAATGTTTCTAATAAAAGCTGCACCTTAAGATCCCCAATTAATAACTAGAGTCAATATTTAAGAGCCGAGTTTTGTTACGCTGCAGCCATCGCATTAATCAGCCATATGCTTGTAAGTGGTAAGTGATTGATTTTCCTCGGCATAGTTGAGGAGAGGACAATTTAATTAACAGCTTCAAAGGTTGTTGGCATTAAAAACCAGCAGTGAGATCCTTCTCACACCCACCCATAGAGCCACAGTAATATTCAATAGCTATGCGTGCTATTCGCTGGCAAGACTGCAAAAAAATTATTCACCCCAACAAGATAGTGGTTGCTTAACAAGTCAATTTTGGATTTGTTTAAGACAATCTAATTTCCTCTGTAATAAAATAGCCATATGCTTTAAATGAAAAATAAATATAATGCATATTAAAGATGCCACTGGCGGAAATGAACGCAAAGAGAGCCACTGATCCAATGACAAAGCACGAGATGTTTCATCAATTAGAAAACGGACGTCTGACGTGAAAGGGTTTCAAACTAGCAACAAATAAAAACAAAAGCCGGACATAAACAACCAGGCCATCAGTGTCAAAGGAAACTTTTTTTGTGCTGCCGGCTTGCAAGCCACTGGGTGGGTCAGCAAAAAGATGGCGTCATCACGGAGGCAACAGATGGCTAGTGTGTCCGCAGTGGCAGAAAGGTTGGGTGGGTGGCCCCGACACACTAAACTTACACAGGTCACATCAATACATCTCATAGGCTTAGTATAATAAAAATATTTTTCCTTTAATACGAAAGAGAAGAGCAATCACTAAAAAAAAGCTTAATTGAACGTGAGTGTAGAGTTTAAAGTAACTTAACTACCCTTTAAAATGTATCTTAATACGCTACAAATATGTAGGAAAATAATTTACAAAAACGAAAATTTTCAGGGATAGGAAGCCGCCTGAGGGGGGGGGTGCCTCGTTGTTTGGTTACGGCTCTCAAATCTAGGCCAGTTCGTGTTTTTTTCTTTCCTTGGCATAGTTTTCAGTTCCCGGTAAAACATCTTGATTGGATGTTAAACTTTCGATACATTTCAGCCTTTCAAATGTCGGAACTGAGAAGGCTTTTTTTCCGGGGTGGTTAGTTTTAAACAACAATTGTGTCTCAACTGCGGAAGCAGCACAGAAACCCGAGGTCGGACAGAGTGGTGCAGAGCGCTAAGCTAACCGGGCTAGCTTGTAGCCTCGCCGCCTCGGCCTCTCAAAACCAAGGGCAACTTTAAAAATGTATGTCCTAAACTTTTAAACTAAGCAGCGCGAAACAAGCGTCGCTCAAAAACACATTTAGTAACCAATAAAGTAGTTTACCTTCGGTTTATGAGCCTAGTCGGTGTTTTTTGTCCGTATTTCTCGAAGCTCAGCAGCTAACCGTCGTTCGCAGCTTCCTCTCGTCTCAGGCTGACACAATGAATTAGTTCACGGGAGCGCGCCGCAGCCGCCGTTATGGGTCTCGTCGTCGGTGGGGGAGGGGTGACGGCCGCGCGCCCAGGAGCCACGCCTGCGCGGGCACGTCTGGAGATGGATTTAGCCGTCGACACTGTCTGCTTCTAGGCGTGGCATTTTGTGTAAAGTTTGCCTACTATTTATGATTAACATGTTGCTGATGCTCACACGCAATAGTGCAACAAAACTGAAATGATTATTGTCTAAAGTTTCCACCACTAGTGTTTTTTTAAACAGTGTTTAAACACTAGACTTTAACTTTACTAGTTTTTGCTTATCAAGCTGGTATTATTGTTTTTACGGGCATCATACTATTTTTAACAACGGAATGAATGCTGTCTTTACAGCAAGCCGAGTAGATGAACAGGTTTAACCCACAGATGACTAAACCTCAACGCCCATTATATCCCTAGGAAAGGTGAGCTTCTTGCCCCGCCTAGTGGTTATTTAGGGTAACACATTCAACACAGTCAAAATATTTCATTATTCATGTTAGTTTATTTGATTTAATTAATAATATCTTTGTCTGTTTTATTGAAATTTACCAAAAAATACTTCTCAAAATTTCAGCTCAAATAAAAAAATGTTTTTTCTACAGATTGTCCTTTATTGTCTGGATTTTTTGCTACCTTTTGAGCTTCTTGCCCCACCTACCGGTTATTTAAGATAACACATTAAAGACAGACATGTATTCATGTTGGTTTATTTTATATCAGCTATAACAACCTTGTTTTTTTTAAAATAAAAATGTACAAAAAAATATTTCTCAAATGTTCAACAAAAAAATAATGTTTTTTCTATAGTTAGTCGTTTAAAATTAATTCCTGTATTTTCAGATCTCTTTAAAAGTCAATGTAAAAACATGAATGTTTTAATTTAATTTAATTTAATTTTTAAACAAGGCAGATTTTAGTCCGAATCAAAATAGATAGGTTATTAATTATTAACTCACACTGCAGATCTAGAGTATCATTATCTTTTGTAGAATACCTTACCATTGTTTAATAGTAGAAAGTAATTTAATCAATTATGCACAGCTCTATATAATGGCTGCCAAAGTGACTGAAAACACATGATACAACCATTGCAGACCAGTAGAAGTGATTTATTCAAACCTCTTAACACAAATATCCATTGCCTACATACAAATGAACCAACATGTTGTCCCAAATAATCAAATTTTCTTATCAGGACAAGGGATACATGTATTATGCCAAGCCTTTAAAAAAAAGTACAACCCAAAACCATCGGTGATGATAATGATATGCGATTTCATAAATAATTGCAGCAAAGGAAAAGGGCTTTGGCACAGAACTATTCGGACTCAGGTGGATCTACCCAGAGATTTAAGGGGGGCTGTGGAAAGATGGCACTGAAACACGTAATAGCAAAGTGTACAATGGCTTGGCAGGGCCAAGATTGGGATGAGCTTTAAAATCTAAAATTGAATTTGGCAATCTTGATCCATTGCAAATAAGCTGGATATAAAGGAATTTGTGAAATTTTATACAAGAGAACAGTAGTGTTGTTGTTGTAGTAGTAAATTTCACTTAATTTGATATTAGTTTTAAATGCAATGCCCATTCAATCAGATAAATGTTACTTTGGTTGTTTAAGCATATGTAGATTATTATTTTCTGTTTCCCCCTGAGTGATCATCGCCTTAATGTGGTTTTTGTCCCTCCATGACTTGAAAACTAAACCAGTAGGAGCTTTGCTTCAGGTGGAAAACCCAAGCTGAAGTTGGATTTAATTTTCATTTAATTTTCTTATTTAATTCCCTCATGTCTATGTATTCGTAAGAGTGTGCACCCATTGAAGCTGTTAAGACTGTTATGTTGATGTTTTAACAGTTTGTTGAGTTTTATTTTTTATTTTTTTTGTGTGTGTTCAGATTCATGCTCCCTTTGCAACTTCTTATAACATTAAAATTATGTGGTGTTACTACAGACAAAACTAAGCTGTAATGGATGCATTATTTTATGTAAAGAAGTCTTTAGCAATGCTGATAATGTTGTGCTAGGGCTGTGTTCCCTGAAACAAATGGGGATGGGGATGCAAAAAGTGATTAGCCCCAGGGCCCATGGTGCCTTCATGTGGGCCTGCCTATGAGATGATGGTGTGTTTGTGGTAATGTACAATCTTTGGTGTAATTTTTGTTTTTTCAGACCAAAGAACTTTCTTTCACTTGACTACTTAATCTCTCATGCGCCTTTTTGGCAAACTCTAGTTGAGTGTTGATGAGTTTTCTGTGACTTGATGAGTTTTCTGTGACTTGTTCTCTGATTTGCTTGAATGGTTCTTTTGTCTTTATGCTGTAATTGCAGCCAGGAATCCAGATGAACCAGTAAATGGACCTTCCAGGCATGACTGTCTTTAATACTCTTTCTTTAATACTCTCATAACTTGGGACACACTGACTGTAATAGTCAGGTGATCTCCATCTCCATCCTCTGGTTACACTATTAGCACCAACTGGCTGGTCCTCTTCTGAAGTAGGTCAATATGTGAGATAATCCAGTGAGCAAATTTGGTTTGGTATTTAGAATGATATCCAATTTTCATTTGCTGCCAACTGACCATCGGGTACCATCTTACACTGGGGCAAATGTTTGCAACAATGTTTATTTGTGTCCTCTCAATCAATCTAAAACAAAGGTTGGGAGTCTGGTGAAAGCCAAGTAAGCTAGACTCCCTTCACCCATGTCAACGTGTGTTTCACTTCACTTCTGTTTTTAGTTGCACAACACAAGCAGAAGTGAGCTGGCAGAAAAATTAACAGGATGTGAAAGGTATGAGCTCATAAAAAAAAAAAAAAAAAAACTGCTACTGGTAGCTTGTACCTGGCTGTCCCTTAAGTGAGTCAGGATGTTTCAGATAGTTACATCTTCCAGACTTTCTACTAGTAAAGCCTGAAAACACGTTGCTCCTGTTCAGTCTTGTTCTTTTAAGTTGTAAAAGTATTTGCCTGTATGGATTTCTACTGCTTGTACTTTTTGTCGCATTAATAAACACATTAAACATATTTAGAGTACAAAAAAATCAAAGCTGTTTTATTTTTTATTTTTCAATGTATTAAGATGTATTAAGTGGAAAATGCCATCCGAACCAACATTTCTCTACCTGAAAAACTAATGACTGCCTGAACGCATTTGCTGGTTGTGATAAAGCATTTGCAATTTCTAATAATAGAAGAATTTTGAGCCAGCCTTCTTTGCAAAATTGTCTTTATTTCAGCCATATTGGGGGGTTTTCAAGCATAGACCAATCTAAAACCCACATCTGGCTGTTGTGGAACCAGGGTGCAGTTTGAATTCAGAATCCCATGGCCAGATTTTCTCCTTCAGACGTTTTGTGGTAAGGAACAGAAATCCTGGGTTACATTCAAAAGACGAAAGCCAGCGAGGTCCCGAAGTAGCAAAGGTATCCCAGATCGTCACGCTACCACCGCATTCTGCTTGGGTGTCATTATGATGTCTTTTTCTGAATTACTTTAGTTCTTTTAGAAAGCTTTTTCTACGTACGTTTATGTATTCTCTGAAAGCAAAGTCATGTTGAATGAACAAGTACTGGAACATCTCTATGCTGAAACAAGAAAACCATCACAAGACACTAAACTGAAGCATCTGTTTTGAAAGAACGGTCAAATAATGGGAAAAAAAAACTTTCTATACAGTTTTTTGCCCTCTCAGAATTTAATATTTTTGCATTTCCCACCCCCCATTTTTGCAACTCTCAGGTGAGAGATTGAGGAGACTGAATCCTTATCTAATACCAGAATCATAAATACAATGTGCCTTACATTGTGTATTAAATGGGGCACACTCAAACTGGGCTAAGAATCCCCCCCCCCCATTACAAAAATATCAGAATGTTAAATTAGAAAGTAGGAGTGTCAGCCACTGACCGTGCAACTTTAACCTCAGTTCTACTGAGGTGAACAAACTCCCAACAAATATAAAAAAATCACCCAGCGATCACAACCACCGCTTTATTGGCCGCCGCCGACTGTAATCAAAGAGAAACAAGGTGGAACACCATGCCTCCAGTGAATTGATTTATCCCACAAAATAACGTGACGTCACCAGCAATGACTTGTCCATGAGTTGAGGAAAGCACTGACCACCTTCCACTTTTGAGAAATGAATTGAAACCTTAGGTATAAGTGCAGTGACGCGTTTTCAGGGTTTGATGAGTAAAACGGAAGAACAAAATTTGAATTGAAATGATTGAAACGGCAAAATGGTCATCTATCAAACACCAAAAAAGGGTTGGTTTCTAATCGTCTCGTGTACGTCACTAGCTGTGGATCAAAGGATGTGAAAAGAATCGAGTCCAGAGCTGAAGGGAAAATTTCCAATAGTGTGTAACGAGCCCAACGCATCTGGTTGGATCAAAGAAAAAACAACATTTTTATTTCCTTAAGAGATCAACAGAACCTGAAAATCAAAAAAAAAGAGAGAAAATGTTTTCTACGGTTTTGAGCAAAGCAGTGAAAATAAAACCAAGTGTACGCTCCATTTCTCTCTCTGTGGTTCCACAGAGACTTAACGTGGAGAATATATTTTTTTTCCGATCTGGCACTTCTTTAAGTCTTTGAGCTCGGTTTCGCCGTTCAGCAGGTTTGGTGCCACCTAGACGCTGTTCATACTCTGTGTTACAAAGCTGGTGATACATCTGGAACCAACAAACAAGTGGACAGCGTACCCCGTAATCAAATAAGCCAGAGTCTCCCGTCATCGGCAGCGTTCTTGTAGCAGGCAGGCGAGACGATAAATACGGCCGTTCCGAGGACACTTGCCAACAAAAAAAAAAAGGTGATCTCCACAATGTTGTTTTTTTTGTTTCAGAAAAGAAGATGAAACACACGTAGCAGTGATTAGAGTTCTGCAAGTTGAGGTTTAGCCCTAACATACAGATTTTTTTCTTTAATTAATTTTCAGTTGCATGTGGGAAGGAGAATAGGAACTAGATTTGTCCAACGGAGCTGAGCGTTTGCGACCAACAATCTGAACTGAAAAGCACGTTACAGCCTTGTAGTGTTTGTGAGAGCACAGTTTTGCGTTAACTCGTCACGGATGTTGTGTACAGAGTGGAACATCGACATCTAATCATCGTTACTGAACGCGTACTAGCCAGGGAGGCGTGACGCGCTGGTATACGGGTTAGTTACTTCTCCATAAACCAGAACTCATCGTGCTACGATCTGGAGCCTGCGTCCTCGAAGGTAATGATGCTGGACTCGGGGTGTTGTACTCCGCCCGAGGACGCCGTCCCACCGCTCTGTGACGCCGACAACGGGAAGGCGGGGGAGAGAGAAGCACCCGTGGGCCCTACGGATGTCCTCCGTGGGGGCGAGGTGTCGCGCCCACCGGAGAGGAGCGGCTGGGAGTCGGTGCGGACCTCGTCGTCGTCGTCATCCTCCTCGTCGTCCATGCTGGGCCAAGCGGACTGGTCCTCGGCTCGCTTTAGACGTTCGTTCAGAGCTTTCAGGGCCAGTTGTCTGCATTGAAGGGGCAACAAAAGATAATGTTTGATGAAACCAGGATGATAAATGTTTATATTCGAAAGTAGTTGAAAGACATCTATCCACTGCCTACATTGAGGATACTGAATACAATATCCTCAGTAGAAAGCCATTTCCCATTTGTTTACATGTAGCCGCTGAAACCCCAAATAAAATCCTGTGCAATCAAAAACTCACCAATTTGTAAAATTTGAATTTAAATTTTAGCATAAATTAAGTTGTTTTGTGAAGGCCTTTTATATTTCAAAAATATAACTAATTTTTTTTATTTATAAATGGGTTTTATAAAAATTACATACCATTATTTACATTCAAAATGTAAATGTATATTACATTATTTGATTAGACATCTATAGGGGCATGTATTTAATGATTTTCTTTTTGTAATTTTGTTCCTCTCATATTAGGTCGATTTTAGTCTTTCCTCTTTAAAACTGATGTCTACCGTTGGGGCCCATCAAGCTAAATTTTATTTGCAGACCATTTGGAAAACAAAACATGTTTGTTTCTCCTACTTCTTAAATATTCCCCTAATCTATAGTCCCAAGTGCACACCAGTAATGGTGACAACAAGAAAAATGTTCTTGTTTGAATGAAGCTTCACATTTAATGAGTAAAACTGCATTTCTTACTTGATGGGAATCCAGATTACCCCACGATCAAAAGATCCCAGACCTCCTAATGCAGCCAATAGAGACCAAGGAATTTTAGAGGAATCAAAATTTTATATATGTATATAAAACACTATAAGCACAGCATAAAACTGTGAATGTTTCAGAAAGCATCTAATATTAACTGAGTCTAATGAGGAGATGTTTAACAAGTTGACTCGAGGTGTTGGTGAGCGTGTGAATAATTCAGAGAAGGTTGCGGATAGAAAAACAACCATGCAACCAAACAAGACAAAGGGAGATTATGGTTCACTGCAAGCCATTTCAAACGTATTTTCATTCGATATTTATTGCTAAAAACTAAAAAGTCTAGAATATTACAGTTACTTAAAAACAACTGAAAGCAATAATCTTTTCAGTGAAGCCTTGGCTCCACCTCGACTAACCTCCGTCTCTCTGCATCCTGTGGGTCCGTCCCTGGCAGACTGATGGTGATGGAGGAGGGGGCCCCCACATCATATCTTTTCACCATCTTCCTGCACACCTTTACCTTCACCAGGGCGGCATGCACAAGCCCCGCAAGCAGCCCCACCGCTGGCTGGACCGCCTCGGGGAAGAAACTTGCAAAGGCGAAGTGATCCGACATGTCTCCGCGCCCCCGGCTGTGTCTTTGGTAGAAGCGCAGGTAGATCCAGCCGGACAGGGCACCGTAACCGTAGGCGGCTAGCGGAGCACAGTTGTCCAGCAGCCCAGACAATCTCAGCAAGGCCAGGAGGAGGAGGACCAAAGCTGGAGCCGCTTTGAGTCTCACCTGAAACCAAAAGAGGAACATTTTGGAGAACGATAAGACATGCGTCTGTTAAAAGTGCTCTGGGAAAACTCAACTTCTACTGAGCATTGATGTTAGAACAGTGGACCATTCTCTAATGTAACATATCTATGTGGAGCATCTCCAGGATTACCGATAAGGATGACAAGCTTTCAAATACTATCAAATGCTTCTGGTCTCATTAATTAAATGCATTATAAGACATATAAAATACTTCAGAGCACATTAATGTGAAAACATTTTCCTATGGACTAAAGACAAGAGAAGATAAAATGCAGCTGCATGCTTCATGACTTATCTGCCAAACGAGCTCGAAACACTCAAAGAGAAGGAATTTGGTTTTTGTGCTCGACGTCTTTCTCCAGGCATATTTCAGGGCACATCATAAGACATCTAAACACGCCACATTGTACTGTTTTACTGTTTAGTTACACGGTAATGTACAGGTTGCTACGCAAATGATAAACACATTATCCACCATCTTGGGATGCCAATCAGTGTTAAAAAAAACAACATATGTTGTTGGTAAAATTTGCAGCTAGTAGAAGCTTGGTTTTAGCAAAGCATCGTTCATGGTTTTATCAAGGTTAATGGGAAATAGAAAGATAAAATAATTTAAAAAAACACAGCGGCATAAAACATCCCATTATCTGACACTAATATGACTCAAATGTTTGATTTAAATGTGCTCGTTAACACAAACAGCAATTTCCGTTCTAAGACAATAGATTATAAAAGATGAGATAAAAGCTTTTAAAAGTACATTTTTTTTACTTTAGCCCTTCATGCAGCTTTTTTTTTGTAAATCTTAGTAAAATACATAAATTAAATAAGATTTTTTTTTCTTTTTCTTATGTGTTTTAGTCATATGAATCCCAAATTCTGAATGTATAGAAAAATGGAAAGGGTTGTTGGTTAAAAAAGAAATGAAAAGCTTTCTGGTGTGTATTTCCGACTACAATGTTAAATAAAGTTATTAATACGAGCAAATTTGATGGTTTTATGCATATTTTCCCATCTCCAAGCTTTTAATCCTGAATGCTTATTAAATTTAAACAAATGCATTGATGTAAAATAGGGATGACTCTATATAAACACTTGCATAAGCTTAGAAAAGCTTACTTTTTTCAGAAAAAAGGGCTTTAAGAAGAAAAGAAAAAGGAAAAAGACTTCCCAAAGGATGCAACACAGTTATAATGATCAAATGATTATTATTAATATTATTAAATTATACTTTTAAGGGTAGATGATGTAATACAGAACTACACAGAGACTAGCAAGTTGGACTCAGGGTGTCAGTGTTGCGGGTGGTATTAAAGAAGAAAAAAAATGAAATAACAAATTACAAACAAACTAACTAAAAAAATGAACAAACCTAGCCCCAGTATCTGCATCTTTCAAGAAGACCACAATTTACTTGCAGGACGATGTTCCACCTCATCTATGGACCTCTCCAAGGTGTGCTAGTAAAAGCCTTAAAGTTTAAAAAATATTGACCCAGCTCCAAATACTCAACACACCTAAACCCTAGGAAGCACTTTTTAGGCGTTGCCTTAAAGAGATATATAGCATGGAGAAAAACAGCTGAGGTTTCCTAACAACATCTGGTAGACTGAGGTTAAATCGTTGAACATCAACAGATCAACAAGCCTGACAGTCACAACTGAGACCAGGCTTGTGGGTGTTGTGCAGAAGAAGGGCACCTGCACTGGTTACTGTCTTTTTCTTAATGTCAGAAAAGTGTACATTTAAAAAACTTGAATTGTTTATGATTCTATCTTCAAAATAGAAAGTAAAATACACAAATGAGACAGGATTTTTTTTAATGCTATGATAATTGTGCACTCTAATAGTTACCCAATAATTGTATCAGTAAAAATATTCTCCAAAGGAAGCCATGACTTTTACACTAATAAATGTTCAGACCTGAGGCTTATTTACATTTTTTATTAACTAAACTCACAAAGCAGAAAATATGTGTACTGAAAAGTACAGATTAAGTCACAGCATAGTATGACGAACAATCCACTCCGTTTATAAACATCCCTATGAAGATCCTTGCTGGGTGTATTTTTAGATATTCATCACCATTACTATTCGTCTCACCTGTGGAACCCTGAGCACCGTGGAGTCCCCCATGGTCTGCTTCAGAGCCACCAGGACGCCTCCAAGGAAGCCGACGGCTCCGTGGATGCGCACGTCGAACAGGAAGTGCAGGTCAAAGGTGGCAACGTACGTGAGGAGGTAGGAGAGGCCTGCCAGGAGTCCTGCCGACACGTTCACCACAGCAAAGAAGATCAGGAGCTCCAGAGCCCCCCACAGGGGCTCCAGGAGGCGCCCACAGGCCATGACCGTCCCCACGCTGGCGAACACGCCCCACACATGCTGCTCCACCAGCCCGTGGGTCACCAGAGTCCACACCCAGAAGTTGGGCGGAAACAGGTATCCGGGGGTCACCCCCAGCGCGTAGGAGGTGTCCACGGCCCAGGACAGCAGGTAGAGGAGGACCACCACAGCGCTGATGCTTTTCACCACCACGCTGGTGCTGGCCAGGGCAGCCAGGAAGTGCTGTCGAGCCACGGGGAGATAACGATTCATGATGGCCTGCTTGGATGGAGGATGTTTCCTGAGCAAATAAGCCCAAGAGAGAGAGCTAACAGGCTAGGGTTCCCTTCTGGTGAAGCAGCTGTTCTACTTTGCAGAAAGACCAATCAATGCCTTGCAGATCAGGAGGAACCTGTGAGTCCCGACAACAAAATCTGGAGCCAGGCTTTTTCTGCGAGCCTTCATCCAGTCAGTAGCCGTCTCACACCAGACCTCTCCTCCTTTAAATATAGTTGGTTGTTTCGGAGTTAAAGACCATCCCGTTGATGGGAGGCTATAATTGTCCAGCCCAACAAGCTAACAAAGTTTTGTAGATAAGCCTAAAGTGAGTGAGCTAGTCAGCCTGTTTAGCTAGCTAGCTAGCACGCTAGCAGGCTTCACCGCCTAGACAGAAGCTGAACGACCCAGCAAATCCTTAATGACTTCCCGAGGAAGCGTTTAGAGTCAGATGTGTTAATTTTAAACAGAAACAAACACAACCAGGAGAGCTGTTTGGGTCAAGTTAGCTGGTAAACACCGGGGCGCTACAGGCTGGCTAACTGTCAAACTAACCCTTCAGCCACGGTGATCCGTGTCTGCCGCAAAAGTTGGAGGAGGAGACGGGTTTTTTTTTTTCTGAGGCAGGTTGGTGGGAGTAGAGCTCCAGTCCACGGTCCTCTGTGCTCCCTCGCTCAGGGGTTCGACTGCCGAGTCAGCCCGAGTATTTCCCGACGTTAGCAACAGGCCCACAAAACAACGTTAGACACGCTTAACAAGCCCGGGCTCTCCTAGTGAACTCTAACAGCTGCTCGATTAAAAACCCATAACCTCTTCATCCTGTAGCTCCGTTGGGTTCAGACAGAAACCCAGCCAGGGGGAAACAGAGTTGTTTTTAGCAGACACTTCTCTTCCCAGCCATCCGCCACCGTCATCAGCATTGATGTGGAGACGTCACGTAACAGCTCCGGAGCGTGGCATGCCGGGTAATGGAGTTGTTAAAGTATCTAGGTCGTAGCACTTTTAACTTTTTCAATTTAAAGCCACCATCAATGTTTGATTTTCATTTATTTTTTGTTTGGAGATTATTTTTGTGCCTGAAAAAACAAAGGAAAAAATATCTGTAAAACAGAAATAAAAATTATTATTATTATACATCTTGTATGTGTATAGCTAGTAGAACCACAATTTTCTGCATTTATAAATTAAAACCCATTAGGGTATGTCTCTACCAGCTTCCTGAGAGAAAAAAAACTGTTGGTTGAAGAAAATACGTCCCAGAATAGATGCTCCCATCAACCAAGTTTACCCAAGAGCCTCCATGATGCTGTTTGCTCATTAATGTTGCATGAGATTACCTGAAACACAAGTGGATCTCATTTACTTAGCTAGTAAATGCAGTTGCATCGACAATCATAAGCAGTCTCACATGAAGTTAACACATTGTAAAAAATCTAGCATGACTGCTTATACAAAAATTAAGAACTATAAAAGGCAAAACCCTTTAATACTCTTTTTACTCTGCCTCGCCTCCCATGATGGACTGCGTTCCTTTTCAAAATGGATATCTTGGGATGTTATATTGATTATCTGATTGACTTTAAAGAAACATGACTTTAGCTGGCATTAAAGTAAACAGGCCATATTGCCGACATAGGAACGATTATGCATGTATGCATATAAAAGCAACGTTTTTGTTTTAACCTGGAAGTGCATAGGAATATGAAAAAGGTGTTAAGTTTCCAACATTGAGCACCCAAGAGCAGCAAAGAGTAAACAGACCTGAAGGTTCTAGTAGTCCCAGGTAGAACGGCACATATCAGCACCTTGGAGCAGATTGGCACAGTAGTAGTCACTCAGTGAAGCAGGAAAGTGGAAGAAAATTTTGAATGTAGCCTTCTGACAGCAGAGTCTCTCCCACCCCAATATTAATAGTTGTCTCTTATGTATTCAAAGCAAGGTGGATAATGTGGGCACAGAATTGTATATTCTCCAAACCCCACGTGTATTATTTTTGATATTAATATAAAAGAAAACCAAACCTACATTTACATTTCTGCTCATATTTAAGCTTCACATTTTTAATTTAAAAAAAATGATCAAATAAGTACCTTTTATTATTATTACTTTCATTTTTGGTTTTATATAACCCTTTTCAATAAAATGAGGTTAGTCAAAATTGAAAACTGTCATGACACTTGTGGACGACAAAGCATCTGTATATGATAGAGAATTTAGGCTTGTATCTAGCTTGCAGTGAGACTGTCGTGTTAGTGACGATTATAATGGCCAGGAGAAGCCAGCAGAAATGTCTGATATGACAGAAAATATATTCTTCTTCTGTGCTTTAGTAACTTCTGTGAAAGCATGAGTTTTTCTAAAGCAACACTAAAGACGTTTCAGTTCTGGTCGATTTTGGCCAGATGGAAGACTGCATTTCCCAGGAGGACCAGTGCATACCATTGTAAAATCCTGATCTCATGGTGGCCTGCAGCTGGATTGAGGTACATTTCTGTTTTCAGTGGCTGTGTGAAGGATGAATAGCGATGAGATAATGAATCTAGCGAAACAATGTCATATGATTATGCTCAAAATAAGAAACAGGGGAAGTGACGTATGCTCAAAAGCGGTCAGCACATTTGTATTTGTTTTGTGTGTCAGGGTTCCTGCCACCCTCCTCAAAGTTGCTTAGTGCCGGTTACAGAGGTGTCATTCAACGAGCTGTAAGTCGAAGTATAATCACAAAAGTTCTAAAAATATTTTATAACGTATGAAAAGTCTCTTAGTTTTGGTTTAAGTTTAAATGTTTAGTAATGAATGTGCATTACTGACTGAGATTTAAGTAATTGTTTTCTATTCACTCTATTCCTGGCAGCGTTGCTGGAAGATGGATTGTGCCTTGGACTTTGGTAGCAGCAGCAGCATAGCACCTGTATTTAAAAGTATCTGGTTTGCGGTTCAGCTCAATTGCTCCTGTTTTTGCTATTACAACAAACACACACCTACAGGCACTGCATTTTTATACTATTTAACAAGTAAAAGCTCACTTTTTTTAACCAAAATTTCATGTATAAAATGTAGAATTGGCTTTCGTGTCTGTGTGTCCATTTTATTAGTGTATTACCAACTGAACTTACACTCTGAAGAAGACCAGATGTGTTGTAGGTGCATTCATTTTATTCTAAACAATCACTTACATAACATTAACAAACAGAGATACAACACATACTACAAACAGTTTGTCGCGAGGAAACTCTAGCAAGGACTAAACAACGATCTTCTCTCTGAGTTTTGGGAAAAAAGACAGTCTTACATGCAGATAACGGACAAATTACGAAAACGGAGAGATAATAAAGCCCCTTGTGCTTCACAATACAACAAAAAGCTTTGCACAATCACACAAAGGTATTTTCAAGTCAAACCTAAGATTTTTTTTTTACTATGGCTGATAATGTAACATAATCGAGCATATGACTGGTTTTTAGGCACAATTTAGATATACGGTCTATCTTTAGTGATGTGTTGAAACTATTGATTTTGCAGGGATTTCTTTTTTCTGTTTGAGAATCTTGCATGCTATCTAGAGCTGACTTGCCTCTTTTAATAGCTATAAATAAATGGGTATGGGGTGAACAATAATTCTATTAATAAACCTTCAACATTTTTAACTGGACTGGTCCGTTTTTTACCTTGTCTTCTTAGCTTCGTTGGACAGATGATGATACTGAAGATGTATTTTAGACTAAACTAACCATCAAAGGGTGGAAAAACATATGTAAAATGAAAATGTTTTATTGATTTATCCTCCCTAAAATTAGACATTTATTTTGATTTGCTAAATTATTCTTGTTTTCAAGAAAAGTTTCACATAAATTCTAATAAATAAGAATAAAAAATGTTTAAAAGTAAAAGATTTTTCATTTCAGGGTTTTCTTGTCTATCAATTTTATCACTTTGTTGCTAACAAGTTGGGATGGATGTAAGGAGGACCAAATGGAAGCACATATAAGTTTAAGGAAAAGTATGAAAACAAAGTAGAGTAATAATAATACTTTTTTTTAAATATTGAGCATAGTCCTTAAAATATCTGTTTCATTCATTTGCTGTAGGGTTCTATAGCTAAGGTTTCTTGATAATACTAATAATCTCCTGCTGTACAACAATACACATTGTCTACAGTTACTGATAATAAACATGCAAAGTTGTTGTAAGCCTCTGGTTAACATAGTTATGAAAAAAAAAAATCATAAAGAAATTGTCAATTTTGCATAGGGTCAGTTAGTTTGTGTGTACAAAAATGGACAAGAGTTTTAAGAATTTTACACTGTTATGGAGTTTTCTGATTAGTTTCAGAAATCCTAAACTTTATTTGTTAAACAACCTGCAAACTCAATGTTATAAAATGTTGTAAAAAAGGATCATAAAATCATAAAAAAAACTACACTGCTATAGCCACCTAATGAAACAGTGACAGTCTGGCTGAAGAGCCACACAAACACCTATATAAGTCTGCGTGTGGATGGGTTGTGGTCAATCATACACTACTGGAGAAAATATACAACTTAGGGAAAAAAATATTTTGAGCATGTTTCTTTTATTTACACAGTCGATGAAACAAACAAACAAAAAATTTAAACTCTGATCCCTTCTCATTAAGCAGTGATTATCTGCTCAACAGGGTTTAAAAAGAGAACTTCCTCAAAGTCAGCAGATTTCTTTAACCTTCTCCTCTGCCAAACTGGAATTCAGACAGTCGGCTCAGTTTCTTCGCACAAACCGCTTTGCATTAATAAATATGTAAATTCAAGTAGAAAGCTGTAAAACTACAGAGCAGGTCAGTCTTCACAGCAATAGCTGAGGAGATGGGCCGGACAGTTTATCACAGACGAAACTCGTTCGGCATAATGGGACGACAAACAACTCAAGATGTGGTGAAATCTGAAAATGGGAAGCATCTGACGATGTTGCTTTCTTTCCCATTTATCTTATATTTTTATATATGCAGGACTTAATAATACATCTTAAACAAGTACTTCTTGTAATCTATCTAAAATACTATTTCTTGCATCTCCAAATGACTTTGTGTCCAAATAATGACTAATAGCCAATTTCTTCTTTTTGTGAGTCCTGTTTAACAATTTCAATAATAGTCAGTTTGTTTTAAGATCCTGGATATTGCTCAGCAAGCACAGTAATCTGTTGGTCCGTTAATTGGATTTTGGGTCTGACTGGTTATTGGTTTATCTGCAAACAAAAAACCTCAAGCAAGTTTGAAGCAGGACCATAAAAATCTTACAAAAATAACAATAACAAATAAAAAAAATAGAAAAGAAAAAGAAACTGTACAAAAATAAAAATACAAATGAATAAATATGCAAAGTCATAAATAAATTCAATTTGGTAATATTTAGAACCTGTTGAATGAGAAAAGAAAAGAAGAAAAAAAAGCAACATAAGTAAACTGTTTCAGAACCAGGAACGGATGTATTAAAAACAAAATGAGTCTCAGCATGATGATTGTTTCATGTCATGTAAGGAGCTGGAAGCTGGAGCTACAGCAGTTCTTGGAAAAAGGGAATTTTTACACAAAGACAAGTTCATCAGAGTGGATCAGTTTTAAAGATAAAGATGACGTATGGTTATTATAAAAAAAAAACAAAAAAAAAAACTGGTCAGTTCTTTATTCCATCTACATACACAAGTGAACGTCTACACGCAGTGGCGCACAGTGTATTTTGTGGATATGTATTTCTTAACCAAAGCTGCTATAGACTAGACATGTTCATGTTGGAGATTCTCACGGTAAGACAACCTTGAGTAAAAACACCACAGTTTCAAGGTATCTCGGCATCATTACAGATGTGTAAAACTAAGATGTAAAAATTATTAAACAGCTTCCACCTAAAACATATTGCCGACCAGCTCACAAGGTTAAATCAGCGTTACTATATAACAAAGGTGGTTCTATTACTTTTAAGGACAGGGGGAAAAAAATCAAAAAAACAACCAGACAGCAAAATTGGTCTTTTCTGTATAAGCCAGAAAGGCTTATCCTTCACTCCGTCTCGGGTATATGACTAAATAATTTTTTACTGATGGTGTCTAAACGTTTTGCCATTTGGACTAAATTTGCCGAGCTGTGTATTATACTAATTGGTCACAAAATATTCCTGTTTAAACTGAAAAACGTGAAAACTGTCCTAATGAGTTTTCTTTGTTTTTACCAAAAAATCCAAGGAGTATTTTATTGAATCAATATTTAGGAAACAAAACAAAAAAAAAAGGTTGTAGAGTTTTGGCTTAATAAAAGAAAAGTAGTTTCCTAAAACTTGTGGGTCAATCGTTTTCAAATGTAGGTCCAGAATTTCATACTGACAGGACTTAATTAACTCTTTGATAAACACTAAACCCAACTCCAAATAAAGAGTGCGTCCTAGTCTGTCTCTCAGTAAAAGTCTTCTTCATGATGAAATTAAGATGAAAGGGAAAAAAAGTGATTACTAGAATATTAATAAAGTTCATTTTTTGTTGTTTTATCCAGCACCTTACATTTTCTGAAGATTTTATGTAGTAAGTGAAAATCCTAGACTAAAATATACAAACAAAAAGCTTCTACTCGCTACGGCCACCTGTCTGTCGGGCTGAATTCGTACTATTCACCATAAGAACATTAAGGCAAAAAAAAATTATGTTTTGAAACCCTAATTTTAAAAGACTCTCTATGTACCTCCGTATCCGTAATCATGCCCGTGCTTTTTATGAATTCAGTATATTTGGTCTAAAATGCAATTCTCTTTGTTTGGGATGGAGCTAATGAGTTTGTGCTGTTCCTGTTAGTTTTCGAGAAAAGCCTCGCAGTCTCTCCACAATCAAGTTTCACCTTACAAGATAAGACAGTGGCAGAAAAAGGGTGACAAAAGCACCAGGCTGGAACGTAATGAATCTACGTTGGACGTTTGGTTTTTTTCCACTTCTTGACAACGATTCCTTTTGTAACCTTTAAAAAGAAAAGGCGCGGACACAAACGCAGTAACAACACGAGTGTGACCAAAGCTTGGGGAGGGAGGAACCTGCAAAGCGCAGCTCCCTTGGGGTCGCATCAGTATGTATAGGCTTCAGTGAGTGTTTTGCATCGTTTTTCACTAGGCTACAGTAAGACTGTGGGGTGAGATTCCGTCTCCCCTTACCTCTTCTCTCTCACAGCTAACATTCAGAAAGATGGGAGGCAAATAAAGGCATCTTCTGCTGGCTGTTTCTCCGCTACAAGGATGACACACCATTAGCTTTTTTTTTATTTTGTTTTTCACCACCTGACTGGTTTTAGGCAATCGCCTGCTTTTTTGTGTGTTTTTTTTTGTGTTTGTTTTTTTGTAAAAGTAGATCACATAAAAATACAGCACACAATAAAAAAGGAAAACTAAATCTTCCCACCCCATGCCTAAATAGAACATATCTTTTCAGACAAAAAAAAAAAAAAAACGTCCCGATATGAAGGCAATTGTTGATTCGTACATTCTTTCAATTGAGTTTTTAAGTTCCAGTATAATTGTTTCCGACCTCATCAAGCCTTAAAGATGACGCATCATTTCACCCCTCAAAAAAAATATACATCCTGTCCTGGCAGTGAATTAAGCGCAACAAACCTTTTTTTTTCCTTCAACGTTTGGTTTGATATTTTAACCATTTTCTTTAGATGTCCAAAGGTGAAATTCAGAAGCAGTATTCAACACGTGACAAAACGTTCAGTCACTGAACAAGTTTACTACAAGCTACCTTAGCTGCTAGGACCTTTTTTCAGTGGAATAGCTCAGGATCTTTTTAAAGTGAGGTTCTGATAAGATGTTATAGGAAGGTAAACTGGGCAGCAGATCTCGTTCTTGGCGTGTTCATTCAGCAGATTGTTAAGCGCTAAAGGAAATAGCTATTCGGAGAGAAGCCGAGACCAAAGCAGGTTTCCACAATCTTAAAAAAACCAAACAAACAAAAAACACAATTAAAATTTTTGCAAGCAAGCTTGGCGATGTCCTAATATAACTATTTACGCAGGAAATCGCGGAAGGAGGCTGAGCGTACAGAGTGATGGCCTATGGGATGGTAAGGCAAGTGTAAAAATGTGTAAATTAGTTTTCGCTTAAACTGCAATAATATTCTTACATCTTAGAAATATGAACTGTATTATCAAAATGTTACTCTCTCGGTGGAACTACTTTACATGTTCTGTTTTCTGCGCCGTACAACCTCCTGTTTATACAATCATCGGTATCTGTGTCAGTGACACTTAAATGCAAATGCAGTGATGGCTTTAAGAGGCATAAAGCAGCCTTCACATGAACTCCTCTGAAATTCCTTTTTAGACCAGAGTTTGGTCTTGCCTTCAATTTTTGTTTGGCCTTCGATTTAGGATTAGGGTCTAACTAATCTAAATTTATTATAATGATTCTAAAAAAGTGAGATATTTTAACAGAACCTTACTCAAAGAAAACCTGAACTATTACTTAAAGAGAAACTCCAGCCTCTGGTTGTATATTTGATTAGCTAATAGCGAGACTCTTCACATTTTGCGAAGCTGCAGAACTACTGTAGAATCTCTAAAGTCGACAGGTTGACTGGTGGCTGTTTGAATTCACTCCAGGCTCACACTCTGCAGTTCTCACTCCAGTGATGGGCTTTTAATGCCAGGATCGCAGAAACAAATCTGGAAGCTCAGTCCATACAATTCAAATTCTTCCCCATTGGATGTTTTAAATGCTTCACATTCTGATATTCAGCATCAATATTTGTCACTCAGTGTCCAGTCTGTTCAGTCAACCTTAAGGTTTGATTTTTCTTCTTCTTCAAGGCAATACAGGTGACCAAAATGAAGATTTTAAACCTAGACCCTCTGTTATTCCTTGTCCATACCAGCTTTATTTCTAACAGGACAAACTGAAAGTTTTCTGAGGCCTTACTGTCCCCCCCTCTTCATTATGTCATCATCATCATCAGAGCTGCTGCTGACCTCCCTCCCATTGACAAGAACTGAAGCGCGTTGGCTTTCTGAGCGTGCTGAAGGGGAAAATGAGGAAGGGGAGGAGGAAGAGGAGGAGCCTGAGGCAGCAGTTTGGGGGTACTGAGACAAGAAGCTGGCCCCAGCTGGACCGGGAGTGGCAGCTGGACCTGGCAGGATGGAACCAGAGTAGAGACCGGCCAGAGATGGACTGTATGAGAGAGGGAAGCCTGGTGGGAGCATCCCAGCCATGCTGGGGCTCAACATGTACGGCGGGAGGGCTCCTGCAAGAGAACTGGCAGCTTTGACTGATGCAGAAGGAGGTGATGAGGCAGGAGTCGTGATCGTGTTTGATGAAAACGGGGACGAGGAAGTGGGGACAGCACTGGCTCCACTCAAGCCAAACACATCTCGGTACATGTAAGCGGGGTCACCCAGCTGAGCATTGGGTGGCTGGAAGTAGTGTGAACTTGACCCCATAAAGAGAGGATGCCCCATTGAACTGCCAAACATGGCAGAGTTGAGACCCATCGGGGGAAGGCCATAGCCTCCTGTAAAAGGGAAACTTGGTGCACACGGAGGGCCTGAGGAGTGTTTTCCCGAGTAGGGCTGTTTGGCGGCTCGTTCCTCCTGGGACGGGCAGGGGGCTTTACGCTTGCTGCCTATCCTCAGGTCTTGAGGAACACTGGTGTCCACATTTGGCTGGATTACATTTGGAATGGAGGCATCATGGTGGCTCACAGCTTCCCCAGAACAAGTGCTGCCACAATTTTTCTGTAGCGGCTTGTCAGAAGGCAGGGGGTTCAGCATGCTCTCCGGTTCTCTCTCAACAATGGTGGCTTCATTAGCATCCCCCCCAGATCCAGCAGTGTAGCGCTGAAGTTCGTTGATGATCTCTGGGCTGTCGGGGGAAAGAGGGCGGGGCGAGGTCTTGGAGGGTACAGCCGGCTTCCTGTCAGGGGACATGCAACCATTACTGGCACCCGAGGAAACATCCTGAGTTGGAGCCTTCAAGTCTGAAAGAGAACAAGAACCTTCAATGTTTGATTCAGAAGCAAAATGCAATATTACTCTATAAAAACCTTTTGTATATTAACTTTCTTTAAAACAGCGAACTAATACGTGTCACATGCATTTGGATTATGGGGGCCCTTGGCTCAGATACCCCTAAATAAAATACTGCACATTCAATTACACCTCATTAGCAAACAAAGTTCACCTACGTATAATATAATTTGAAAGGAAAACTGGACATTCCACAGATGTGGCCTTTATAGAAGAATGGGAAAAAAAATAAATTGTTGAGAGAAAGCTATAAGATGTCCATAGCAAAGCACAAAACATAGCAAACATCTGAGCAGACGAGACCAGAATATTAGGTTATGGATTAATATATTTAAAAGGCTCCATCTGTGAAACTAAACTAACACACAGTTGATCACAGTTGAAGGAAAGATAGATTAAGCTAAACCGAAGATAATCCTGGAAGAAAAGTCTGCAAAATACTGCAAAGAGTAAAAAAGGCTTTGGTGGAGTTTCCTCTTCCAAAAGGGCAACAAACTTCAACTCAAAACAAAAACTGCAATGTAGTGGTTTCAGAATAAAGTATATGACTTTATTCTATGCCAGACTGGCTTGGTAAAACCCCCCCAAAAATGTCTGTAGTAATATTTTAACACTGCGGTTTGCAGGATTTTTGATCTCTCCATTAATTCTTACTGTGCTTGAGTCCCTTCACTGAAAGAAACAGGTAAAACTGTTAATATCTATATGTATACTAATAAAAATGCAGTAATGCTTGTGGCTGTGACAAAACGTGGAAAACTTCAAGGGGTATGAATACTTTTGTAATGTAACCGTTGAAGGTTGAAGGTTTTAATCACCTTTGGGAGGAGCTACTGCACCCTCATCCACTGTCTTCGGCTTATTTGCAGCTCTAATGGCAAAGATTCGACCATCAGATGTTCTGATGTAAGTCCCTAAAAACAAACAAAAGTCAGCATTGTTGGTGTTTTGCAAGTTCTAAATAATTAATATTATAATAATTGACCACAAATTGTATAAATCACTTTCTTATATATAGCTTCGTTTTAAAGTAAATAAAATCAGAAGGCTAAACACGTAATCGACTTATCAGTTTTAGAGTTTGGGACTATTGTACCTTTTGTCCCCCTGATAACATGAATACTTTCTCCGGCAGTAATCGTCGCCTGGACGTCTGTTAAGTTGTTGGTACCTGGGATCTCTATGTCTGAAAGAGATTAGGATCAACGTGTGAAACTTCAGTAAACGCAAAACCACGATGAAAATGGGAGTGTTAGAGCGGCTCCCCCACCAGTGGTGGTGACGATCTTTTGGACGAACACTCCAGCTTTTTGCAGGCAGTTGACGGGGAAGCCTCCGAGGCCGGATGAAGGGGAGCCGCGATCCGGGGCTGAGTCCGCAGCCGCGTGGCCCGGCATCATGGGAGCTGACGCAGACTGCGCTGGCCGGACACTTGCCACCGATTTCTCCTCTGTGCGATTAGGAGGGCGCCTGAAGATTTTATTAATTACTTTAATCTCTTTATCACAATTAGATAAGGCGTAAAAACTTTACAGTATTTTAGGAAGTATTTCTGTAAATGTTGTCCAGCTGTGACTCACTCACCAGTTTCTCTGGCTGAAAGCAGGGATGTTGGTGAGGCTCTGATCACTGGCAGGATAGTAGTGAGCGTAGGACGGGCGTGTGTACGGCACGGAGGCCCTCTTCTCCTCTTCATAACCCTTCTTAGCGGCTTTCTTCTCAGCGTTGCTCAGCTTCAACTCCCTCCGGTCTATCAGGAGGGACTCATGAGGGAAGGGTTGCTGAAAAGGATGTGATTAGAGTTACTTAAATACATTTTTTATACTTTTTTTCTTTATATAGCGTCCTAAAAAAATATTTACAACTACTTCGTTTTGTCCAGTTACATAAAATCACAACAAAATTGAAACACGTTAAATAAATTTAAGGGTGCTGTTTTCAAGATGTTTGAAGAAAGTCAAAATCAAAATGACAAGATCTTAATGGGTTGAGTTGACATTTACTCATTAGTACAACTCTGTCAAAACATAACTAACAATTCAGAAAATGCCCTCACATCCGATATTCCCATATACCCTACTTTGATTCAACTCTAAAGAGCATAGGAGGACAAATGTGGATTATCTTTACCAACCTTGGTGATGAGGTGGGAGTAACGGTGCAGAGCTTTCTGCAGGACACTCTCCTTGATTTCTCCAGCCAGCAGCCTGACCTGGGTTGGTTCCGGTTCCTCCTCCACAAAATGAAGGAGGGACTCAACTTCCCTCCTGGTGAAATTCAGCACAGGGTTCAGATCGTCCACAACGCGGTCTAGGGGGCGGAGAGGGGAGAGCAGCATTGCAGTTAAAACAAATGGTGGTTGAACTTTTACAAAAGCATAAGACACAAATCTGAAATTAGTAAAAATACAGATATGTTTTAAAACAAGACTGAAAATAAAAAACTGACAGAAAACATAAATCTAGCCTATTGCAAAAGACAACTTATTTAGTTTTACAGATTCTGTTAACTGATCAACTTTTATTTGTTTAAAAACAAAAAAAACTCTATTACAGAGTAGTAAATATCTTGCAATCAGAAAAGTTAGGTTTTTAATTTCCAGCTTCCTACTACTTCATATTGATGGGGTAAGATATTTAAACTCCAAGTTGTCCACTGATATGGGTATCAATGTATCCATGTATGTAATGTTTGAGTGTGTTATTTGGTTGTGCTCTTGCGTAAACCGTTGGCATCATCAACCATTTTAGTAAAAGTTTGTTTTTTTTAAACTAGAACCGGAAGGGGTTTGATGCCCTAACAGAGAAAGAGGAATAGACGAGATCCAGCTCTGTTCCAACAACCTTATAAACACACCCATTTAAAATCAAGAATCATGAATCAAGAATCAGTTTATTTATATAGCGCCAATTTACAACAGGTGTCGTCTCAAGGCACTTTACAGAAAATCTATTAAAACCAAAGATACGTTCTAACAAATCAATTTGAAAAAGTTTCCAATCTAAGGAATTCCAGCAGATTGCATCGAGTCATTGACTTGCAGCATTCACTCCTCTGGAATCAGCAGGCAGAAACAATGGCTTTTGTTGTCGTTGACTTTACAGCAATCCCTCATACTGAGCATGCATGTAGCGACAGTGGAGAGGAAAAACTCCCCTTTAACAGGAAGAAACCTCCAGCAGAACCAGGCTCAGTACAAGCAGACATCTGGCACGACCGACTGGGGGTTTGAAAAGACAGAAAGTTAAATTATGTCTGAACTCACCAGACATGCCCTGCTTGGAGATCTGGCGGTCATAAATCTTTTTCTCTAGAGTGAAGTCGCACACCAGTCGGTAGATGTGACACGGTTTACGCTGTCCGTAACGATACACGCGGCACACGGCCTGGGCGTCGTGACAGGGGTTCCAGGAGGCGTCGTACACGACCACTCGGTTCGCTCCGATCAGGTTCACGCCCAGACAGCCAGCCCTGAGGTCCAGACAGGGATGTTACATTATTCCCAGAGCTTGGACCTTGAATATGAATAATTTTGTGGTGTGTGTGGATTACCTGGTTGAAAGTAGAAAAACCCATGCTGAGGTATTGGTCGGGTCGTTGAATTGGTTAATCAGTCTCTCTCTTTCTGAAGCTGTCGTGCTTCCATCCAGTCCTTGAAAATAACACAAGTTAAACATAAGTAAAAGATTAACAGCTAAATAAGGAGCTGGTACAGATATTGTTAATGGGTGATTTTGTAAAAACATAAATTACATACCAGCAACAATTTCAGTGATTTTCAACAACATAATGCAAAATCTGCACGTTACTTAAAAGTGCTGCAGGTGGCAGCACTCAATAAATGCCATATTAAAAAGCACAGCTGCTACTGAATCACTGCAGACAGCAAAAAATAAACTGTCCTTATTGAGATCAGACAGATTTATCAGCATATCAAGGTTAGGAGTTTAGTTTAGCATAATTTTGATGTAATATTCAAATGTATAACATATTCTAGGGGAAACTCTGAACTAAATATTGAGTAATAACTCATTTGTACCAGATAAATTATTCATCTTAACACTTGAAAGCAATCTTTACTCTGTTAGGTCTATTTTGGAGAGATGGTATTTAGTAAATCACTGAACAGTGCTAAAAAGAAAACAACACACAACTGATGACTTACTGTAGTAGTTGAGATTACGGACCCAGTTCTGGTTGGGTCGGTCGTCGCTGGCTGTGTGTGGCGAGGGGGGCACTGGTCTTTTTCCCAAGAAATCCTCAATCACGGTCAGTGTGGACAGACTCTGACTGCAAGTGGAGCAGAACAATACATAAAGTTGCAGGCAGAGAAGCCATGACGAGGTAAAATAATGAAAAGAACAATACGGCTATGAACATTTTGAAAATCCCTCCATCAGAGCTTCTGTTCTAAAGGAATTTGTTTTGCTTCATCTTTTACCTGAACACAAGGATTTTGTCTCCCTTCTTGACACTTTCCTCTATCAGGTGAAACAGCAGCACCATTTTTGCCGAGTTCTCCAGGATGCCAGGCTTGTAGTCACACATGAGTTCTTTTGCCTGGCCATGCAAAAGAAACGCTGTTAGATCTGTTGCACAATAAAATCTTTCTGAAACCCAATGTAAGGAAAAACTCGAAATAGCGCGTACCCATTCGTACGTGATGACCTGATTGGCTTTTTCCTGCAGCTGGCTCAGACTTAGTCCACCAATTGGATCTGGGCTTTCCAAACTCTTGGACATTGGAGCCGGAGTAACCGTAGGACATCGACTCTGTGACGTTGACGTAATGTCATCAAGGTCCAAATCCTGCTCACTAGCCAGATTTTCCTTCTGCAAAGCCTCATACAGAATATCTGGATGATTCCAAATCTAAAGAAGAGCAGCACAAAAGCATTCATGTGTAAAAATAATACATTCAAATGAAGAATAAAAGCAACATTTTGAAATAGCTGAAACTAACCTTGCAACACACACAAAAAGCTTTCAGAGGGTTAAGGCTTAGCCAGCCGGTGGTCCCCGCCTCTCTGAAGCGGTTCATGAACTCGGTGTACAGTGCCCTCTGCAGGGGAGACAGACGCACCAGGATCACGTGCTCGTCCTTAGATGGTAGCTGGTCCCTCAACACATCGTGGCCTCGTCTGGATTTTTGATACATTAGTCAGTATTAAAAAAGACTTGGTTACGAGAGACAACGTTTAATCCTAAACAGTAAGACTCTTACCTTTGCACAAAGCCTTTTAGCAGGTTGTGAAGGACGTGGCTCCTGTACCTCATCAGTTGTACATCCTGCGGCGTGCTGTCCACACACTGACCATTGAGGATAGGACGCTCAAACATGTTACTGAACTCTTGTCTTGTCCCTGAAATATGTAAAAACAAAACAAACCAAAAAAATCAAAAATGAGGCGCGTTCTGAGGGAAACAACACACACAGCATCATAACCACAACACATACCTAGGAGGTCGGGACGGACAAAATCGACCATGCACCAGTACTCTATGAGATTGTTCTGGAGCGGATAGCCGGTTAAAACTATGCGGCGCCGAGTTCGAATGTTTTTCAGGGCTTGAGATGTGCTGGCGTGGCAGTTCTTAATGCGGTGTCCCTCATCGCAGATCACAACATCTGGACCGGGTCGGGAGAGGGCTTTCTCCACACCTTAACAAAAGGCGTAATTTTAATGAGTTCCACGGTAAAAAATTCATCTTCATGTTAATTTTATAGTAATCTGCTTTGTTTTATGTCAATTTTCTTTAGTTTTCCTGTTCTACAGTATGTCTTTCCTAACCTTTGAGAAACTCCTGCTGTGTGTCTTCCTCATCCAAGTTTGTGATATCAGGTACTCCTGCTTTTTTGCTCCTCTTCTTCCGCCCGGCCACAAAACTCTTCTTCAAAGTCAGGAGACGGTACATTTCGTAACCCATCAGCAGGACACCCCCGTCCCGAGACCAGTCCTCTACCACCTTTGCCCTGGACGCCGTGTTTCTGCGTAACAAGAGAAAAAGACAGGTCTTACCAGACAATACTTTGTCAAATAAAATAGTATAATACTAGTTGGGTGACACTGTGAACCTAAGGTTCAACAGGGCTTTTGTTTTAATTAAGGGTTTGTTTTAGTCACTTACTTGTGTTCATCGTTAAGAATGTGAACTTTAAATGCACGTGGTGTGACCAGTAGAGGATCAGTGTCTGGAGGTAAAGCCTCAGGAGTAGGGACCCAGGTGTTGAACTCTGACAGCCAGTTCTGCAGTGTATTCACCTGGAAGGGAATAAGACCGGTCAGTCATTTAAAGGGTGCCATTCTGTTGGCCCCATACAGATATAACCAGATCTTTACATTTACAAAAAACCTTGTTTATTCTCATTGATCAACTGTAAATCCAAATAAATACTTCCTTTTTCAACCACCAGGATTCACCAAAATGATCTACATTTGCAACATGCCAGAAAATTTAGAAGCAATATTCTGGGGAGATTTTTTTTAAATTATGTTTTTAAAATTCACACAGCATTTAACAATCAGATGAATCTGTAGTTGTTAAGAAACCATCAAATAAAGGAGGCCCACAGTTGCCTACCGGTACAATGGCGAGCACAGTGTGAGCTTGAGTGTGCCTGAACAGGATGTCGATAAAGGAGATGACCTGGAGCGTTTTGCCTAGACCCATGCTGTGAGCCAGGACACAGCCAAACCCCCTGCTGTTGCTGAACAGCTCCAGGGACTCCACCAAGTTGTCGTACAGAAAACGGATTCCACCGATCTGAAAACGGATCAAGAAAGACACAAACGATAAAGCAGGTTTGAAGGAAACGTGAAGCCAAAAGCAAAAATTAGAATCATGCAGATTCCAGTGCAGGGACGTTGTAACTCAAACACTCCCTTAAAAACCCAACAGGGAAACGTTTCTAACGCTTGTTGTGAATTTATTCTGATACCTGGTGAGGTTTAACTGCTCGGGCCAGCTGTGGTGACAGGAAAATGTCCTCCTCTGTAGTAGGATGAATAAGGTTGATGAGCACCCTGCCCTGGGCGTCTGCTTGGTTCTGGGCATCGTTGGCGTGTGCACCACTCGGCTCACTCTCCTCTTTTTCTTTGGGAACTTCAGTAACAGTGTCATCTTCGTCCGTCCCCAAATCTATTATTTCTGAACACAGCATACAAAAATACAAAAATTGAAATTTCAGAAATGTTCAAAACAATTGTTCTATATAAATGAACATAAATCACATTTAAATCCGGTCTTACTACCATATGTAAAAAGTCATGAGGACTTGATTTTGATAGAAGCATTCAAGCATGAAAATAAAACTTTATTTACTGCCTTGCTTGTAAGGCAGTAAAGTAAATTTGGCTAAAATTACTTGTAAAACTTTTAAATCCCCTCTTAATAATATAATATTATTAAAACATTATTTGTGTAGCTCCATTTAAAACAAAAGGTAAAATTAAATGCTGTCATAACTCAGATTAAACAACTCTTTGAAAGCAATATAGGTGCACTATTATTATATGAGTTTGATTCTTCCAGTGCCATTAAAATGAAATGCTAATAAAACATACTCAGTGCTTCTCCATACGACTGTGGTTTCTAGATACATTACACACAGTATTAAAGATGGATTAGCCGGGCAACAAAGCAATCCTTGAAACTATTAAAATCGGGTATCAACATAGGTCCTTTGACAAGACAATTATAAGTGACTGTATTGGACAACATATGCCAAAAAACTTATGCTGCAGCTTTTCTGGTAGGACAAGGTATCACAATATGTCTGATGCAGTGACACTCTCATCTCTACTAACCGGTGGGATCAGTTATGCAACAATGCTAGAAATTCAGTCTGTGTTTCTTGGACAAAATCTGTCTGATAAAAGAGACCAGAGAGGGCTATCAAAGTGATACAAGCTGGCATCCTGAGAGAGCACGTCGTGAAGAGGAGTGTGTGTAAAAAAAAAAATCTCAGTTAGCTTATATAACTGCAGTGAATGGCTGGTTATACAAGTAGGATTAGAGTGGAGGGGGCGACTTGTTATGCAACCCCAACTGGAAATGTCACTGTGTCACTGTGGTGTGGGTGTGTGTTCATCATGACTGTGTTTTACTTCCTTCCCAGGATCAGCTGGTTTATTACCGCTCTCATTTCAGCCCTCTTCCCTCCATTTGGCTGTTTTTCGCCCCCTTTGCGTTTTCTCCTGTCGGCTTCTCATTATGTTTCTATGTTTACCTATTAAACCGTCTCCAGCTCACTTTTTCTATTTGCCCTGCGCGTGTGTCTGCAGTTTACCTTGATCTTGACTCTTAAATTCAGTTTGAGTGTTTGTTTATCCTGAACTATCTGGATGGCTGGCTTGATCTTTCAGCACATGGACAGTGAAGGAAGAGCACTTGATGTACTTTTACTGATAAAGTACAACTCAGTACTTTAAAAACAGTTCCACTCACTAACCTTTTACAGGAAGGGAGGATCATTATGATCGTATAACTTTGAGCTACGACACTCTTTCATTGAGTTTAAAGGTTTCCAAGTAAGTGTTAAAGTCTGTTCACTTCAAGGATTTTGAAAAACAAGACTCGTTAACAGGTTCTTACACTTTTAATGTTGTTAAAAGTGTCTCTCTTTATGTTAAGTTTTATATCCAGACAAAAAAGGAAAAAGAAAACTGAAAAAAAAGAAACCAGAAGGCAATTCTTTCTGAAACTTTGGGAATTTTTGGTTTTTAATAATTCCCCTGATCAAATTTTAAAAAGAAATACCACCCCATAGTAAAAAACAAAAAAAAAAAAACCACAGATTTTTCTTCCTGGAAAATCCCACAACTAAAGTCCTCTGATGTGCTGCTTTTTATTAAAGCCTTGAAGTAAAAAATCTATTTTGCACAGGCTGTGTAATTGTAAGGAACGCTTGTCATATTAAAGTATTAGAGATGCTTTTCTTGATACTTACGAAGCAAATAGCTGGTGGTTTTGCGGCTTTACAAGGTAATGGGAACCCATGCAAGATAAGTCATTTCTTCTGCGTCTCTTTCACTGAGGAAGGATTTCACTTAGCTACCAGATTTAATTTAAAACCAAATGTATATAGGTTTATAGGATGAATCTATTTAGTCTCTATGACATCCAAGCTATATGATCTGATAAAGCACAGGCACATAATTCTCAGCTCTCTGTTGTTTTTGTCTTAGTATATTGGTTTAAACATATAAATGAATACAGATTTGATTGTGGGGTACCTTTGAAATTTTTATACAAG
>JAVLVB010000512.1:299879-328437 GCA_032876305.1 Orestias chungarensis | reverse complement strand
CACACACACACACACACACACACACACACACACACACACACACACACACACACACACACACACACACACACACACACACACACACACACACACACACACACACACACACACACACACACACACACACACACACACACACACACACACAATACAAAGACATTGAACACACGAGCAAAATTGAGACGCACGCAGATTCTGGGAAACAGAACCGCTTCCTGCTGTTAGGTTTAAAAGGACGACGAGTCAAAGATTAATTCACAAATATAAGAAGGAGGGCCTTTTATAAAACTGTTTACGAAACATACTTCAAAAAGCTCTTAAGGCACACCATTTACCTTGAGGCTAACACTCTTACATACCTGCTTTACTTGACCGTGGCCAGTTTGAGTTGAATATGTTTACCTGGCCCAAACAGAAGCGTAACCTCGTGCTTGAAGTAAAGATTTTCTGTTTGAACAAATCATGATAGATTTGTTCAGACAGTAAGACATTCCACATTATTAGACAATGTAAGGCATATATATATATATATATCAAGTGAAAAGTAAAGTAAAAATTAAAACAGGACCAAGTAAGTGAAGTAGACTCCAAACATTTTATGACTAACACAGGGTTTTATCTAATCTAAAACAATCAAACCTATGTGATGAAATAATTAAGAGCGGTTGGTAAATGTTAAGAATAAAGGTAATAAAAAATAAACCAAGTTTCTGTTGCAGAGATCTTAACTATAACAGAAGTGCGTTTATTAATCTTAGTCCAGTTTGACCTAAGAGGTTATACAACCCGCCCACACAAATGCACTAAATAGGTTGTATAACAAAAAGGTTAATCAATGGTCCCGTACTGAGAACCAAGGAATTCACAAATCCAAAATAAATTCTGCATACAATGCAAGATGGGCGGCGAGGCAATCAATCTCAGAATTTAGATAAACAAAATTGGTTATATAAAAAGGTACAAGCCCACATAACATTGCCATAAAAATGAAGACCAAATCCACACAGCTCAGCTTTTCATTTATTAACTTTCAGTTCATCTGCTCCTAGTGCAGCCCCACAGCCCACACAGGCCAATTATCAATGTTAAAGCAAAGAATCCAACTGTTGAATTAACATTCCGGGTAAACTTTGAAAAACAACTTTTACTTTTAAATTCACTGCACAGTTTTATTCAGATGTTATTACAGTAATGGATGTCTATTAGTTTAAACAATTTAATAACATGAAGAACTTGCTGGGTTGAAGGACATGTCAGTTGCCGGTATACGTTTCTCGCAATTACAACAGTATTTTAACCCCATAAAAAATTGCTTACATTGTCTAAGTGCTTTAATTTACAACAGATTAGTGTCAAATGTTTATTCTGCTGCAGAAAACGGAACATTTTGATTATCATAGCTAAGATAACATAGGTGTTTCACAGTATCATAGCAGTTTACCCGAATATTCACTGATCTCATAGTCTTTATTTTATATGAAAAAAGTATGATACCTTAATAACTGAGTAATGAGGTACAACAAGCTGATATTAGCTGCCTGTCAACTCTAGGGTTTCTGATCAGCAGTGTAAGGCAACAGGTGTGGGAGGGGGAGTGCAGCATTAGTCTCAGCTGAAGAAAGTTACGTTTTTTCTGGACTTTTGGAATGGTATGAAGGATAACTTTAAAGTTTCTTTTTTAAAGAGATGCCATGTTCATACTGTTAATTGACCCATCCCTAGTCATGTACAATAATATATAATTACCAACAATTATCTGCGATTAAAAATAAAAAATTGGCAGTACAGGTTTTAAATGAGCTTCAGTACTGAATATTCTAAATTACTGCTTTAAGCTTACAAGGAGTGAATGATTAAAGTATTTATTGAACTGAAGCATTTTGGCAATGCTTTCAACATTTGTGACATAGTGAGTTTTTGTTAAAGTGACAGTAATCCTCTCGTGATGATCTCTGTGGGCTCTTTTATCAGAACTAGAAACACACTGAAGATTTCAGCAAGTAGGAGAGACAAGACACACTGGCTCCAATCCTAATGTAATCTGAACCTGTCAGACTTGCCCACCAAATTAAGAGGAGTCCCTTTGAGAAGTTTCAAGTGCTTTTGCTGACACTTGCTAGTTGTTCGAAACAAACAATCAATAGTGCAACGTGCTAGATATAAAATAGAGGATGGGACAAAAAACCAGATCAAGGCGAGCAAAAGAGCTTGACCTCTGTTGTATAAGGCGCAACAATAAAACGTGTAAGTAAGCATCCTTAAAAACAGCTGTGACATCTAAAGTCACTAAGTAACTCAGCACCCACATCAGGTGTTCCAAACCATTAATTTGTTCAGTCAAGTGTGGGCGAAAAACTTGGTGCTACATGAACAAGCAGCACAGGATGAAACAATAGAGCAGCTGCAAACATCTTATGCAAACCCATTTATGGTATTTGTTGAGAGTTTATTTGACTGTGTTTTTAAGTTTGTTCAAAAAAGAAGAAAAAAAAAGAAAACAATTCATTTTAATAAACTTACATCATACATATAAGCTACACTCAAAAATTTATGAACTTTCCTCTGCTGTTTGACACATTTCTCAGTTTTAGATGTGACAACCACTTAGATTAAAACTGCTGCACTAACTTTTGTCTGCCATAAAAATCGAATGCGTCTATAGGCCTTAAAACATCTTGGGAATCTTTGCCAGAAAAAAATAGCTGGAAATTGTCTTGGATGTCTGGGTTTCCATTCTGGTCCTGGTAATTGCAACCCTGCGGCCCCAATCAAGGGGAGTGGAGGACAATGTATGGATGGTTAAAACTGCAGCAAATCAACTAATCAAACCTGAACTGGAAGTATGCCTTTTTAATACTGCAATTGGTTTTGAAACATTTACTTGTTGTCTACAGTACAATATATATTCCTAGCTTTTCCAAAAATAGAGTTAACAATTTGTCAGGCAAGCCTTAACTAAACTGTATAGATTTAAAACGGAAATGAAATTAATGGTGCACCTGAAACATTGCGCTTAAAATACATTGCATCGTGTATACGTTAGATTTATGAAAAATAACTCCATGAATAAATATATTTTACCTAATATAAAGTGACACAACATTTAGATGCTAGATAATTGCAGAGGCTTGTCACAAGCAAGTCTTTTCTTCAATAAATCTGAAAACCATAATCCTCATGAAGTTTTAGGACATTCTTGCATTACTTGCTTCAACATTTCTGCGTTTGCATCAATAAAACATGAAATCAGACAGCTGAGGACCGACATCTACACCGAGACCCTGAGCATTCGACCTAATTTATCTTACTGCAGACTCAACAGCGGCGACTGAAAAGCATTTAACCAACGTCCCACTGCTTTCTCAGTTTCAGACATCTCATAACCTGTTCAGTTCTTAGGCAATTCCTCTTGGTTATATCTACACTTTCCTGCCTCTGCTCTCCCTTTTTTCAGTTGTGAACTTAACATTTTCCTAAATATCAAAAAAAAAAAAAGGAGAAGGCGAAATGGGGATTCTGTGTAAGTCATGCTCTGATACCCTCTGGCTTTCTTCTACGTAAGCAGATAACAGAAGATATCTTCTACTACAACTGTGGAGAATCCTTCACGTCACATTTTTTTAAAACACACTCAGAGAGAACAAACCGGTTATTCAACACAGGGGGAAACTAAGGATTAAGAAGGGTAAGGACGTCAATGGAAGAAAATAATAAAATACCTTGTTCAATTCTGTAATCGAAATAAGGGCTCAGGCTCTCAGCCTCATACTTACCAAGAAAAACATACACAGTACATTCTATGCTCCTCTACTACCACAATGACATGATTGGTACTCAAGCTATTTTGGAAAACATGAGTGGTATTTGTGTAACATCCGAATTATGAAATGGAGCTGAGAGGGCAGCTTCTGGGACAATTAAAGAGTAAGAAGCAGAATGTACCAGTTACAATAAAACAGACTTTTACCAGGTAAATCAGCCTGTGTGTGTTTTCTTTTATGGAGATAAAAAATAAATAAATCAACTCCAAGAGGTGCACAAAGCAGTTTAGATCCCTGAGATTAAAATGATTGATCTCTTTAATTTATTTTTAGACTGCCCGCTGTACCCTCAGTGCGATTGATTTTCAGTAAGAGCAGAACCGACACGAAGAAGGCGGTTCGTGCTTGAACTGTCACCATCATAAGAGGCAAATACATCTTTCTAAGACCTCAATCAAATCCTAAATTCTCCTCTTACAACTGATTACTGTCCAATAAAGACAGTAAAGGCTCAAAAACTGAACTGGCATCTTTAAGACAGAGGAATCAAAACCTATGGGTGACTTACTATATTAGAATGGGCTTTACTTAAAAAGTAGTCCCAACAACATATATCTTTATTCGAATCTATCAATAGTTAAAAACAATTTTTTTTTAATACATCTGCCATTATTTTTTCAGTAAAAAAAAAAAGAAGCATATTATTACACTTTTAATGTTATTTATAGGCTTTTGTTATAGTTAATTTGAACATATTGTACTATCCGAAATAAACTTGTTTATGGTTATAATATGTTTAAATGTCATTCCCTCATAAAAAACAAACCCAGAGTGCTGCTTTGACTCATTCAAAGTGAGTGTTTGAGGAATCCTTCAAGCCCTCCTGGTGCCTGCTCCTCCAGTAGGTTGTCTTTTTAGCCAAAGCTACTTTCCTTTCTCCTTCAATCCCCAACCCCACATAGCCTCTCTACCGCCCAGTTCCACCAGACTAGTGGCAGAAGTCTTAAATGAGCATACAGAGAAAATAAGTGCAGTAAAAAAAAAATCAAAACATCTGTAACACCCTCTTTTAACTTTTGAATTTGAATTGATCACACGTAATCTACAGGCAAACCCATCTGAAGTTAATAAATAACTGCTTTTACTACCCATTTGGACCCATTCAGTTTTTTTTCCCAGGATATTATGGAGTGGAGTAAAAACTGTTCCATAACGCTGCATTTATATACCCAAGAGGCAAGTATTTAAGGTGCCTGCTCCTCCAGTGAGGAAGAAAATGTAACAATGTTCCAAAAAAAAACCTTCAAGGCCGCATTAAACTCTATGAACCTACCCAGCAGTTTGCTGTCAAGTTCCTTGAGGTGATACAAATTATTTGTTACCTTGAAGTGTACTGAGCTATTTTATTTTGGCAGCATGTTTCATTTTAGTAAAGAAATATCAAACAAAAAAACAAAAAAAAACTTTATTTGCAAGTGGGTAAAGAATTTTTAATATCAGTTTTTGAATTTATAATCTCAAATAACGGCAAATATTAGATAAAAACAGCTGCTGGGGGTCTAACAGAAGACATGATATAAACCATAAAAATCTAAACATAAAACTTAACATTTCCTTAATGTTTTTTTTCATGATGGAAAAAACCCTGTAAAACAACCTGATTTATTAAAACACCAAACACTGTAGCTTCCTCATCAAAGTCCAACATAAGGTCTCGGTCCAACTCAAGAAAAGAGCTGCTTCCTAAAAAGACATGCCACCACGGCTGAGGCTGGTCGGACAAGATTGGACGCTTATATAACCGATGCCTCTGGCTGTTACACAACCAGCACGCTCACACAAACCTCCCATCCCGAGCGCGTGCTCACTCCCAAAGATGCACCACGTCACAAACATCTACAATTTACTTACAGGCGTACAGTATAGTCGTTTTAGGAACAACTATAAACACAGAGTACAAGTTTTTCTCTGCAAACTCTGTTTGCTCCGGCTGTTTGGAAAGCCGTTGATGTACTTTAACAACAGATCTGAACTACCAAACATGCAACAGACTGCATGGCAACCAAAACAACAGATAAACAGGTCAGTATGTACATAAGCATGATTAACAAAAACAGGGATTTTACCTTTAATCCCATTCCCTGACGCAAAAATTACTCGTCAGTGATATCTTCAAAGAACGTTTCTGCCTACAGCTGAAACCACACAATTAGATAAACTGTATACAAAAAAGGGAAGCTTTTTCACAAATATATGAAATAAAAATACACTTTTCCTATCTTTAGGTTTACGAACTAAATTTACATTTCTAAATGCCAAATCGAATTTAAGATTAGGTTTTATCCTTTCCTTTTTTTCCAGGAAACCCTAAATGTTGATGTCACGGCTTTCCAATCCCCTGATAGTTGAATTCAGAACAAATTTAGTTTAATCGTTTTATTTTGAAGCAAAAACTCTCTTTCTTCTGGTTCATCTACAATTTCCTCATGCAAATTAAAACATAGTTTTAACAGAGGATTCAACAAGCTATTTTATTTTTTATTTTTTTATGGGCCAATATCTGATTAAGCAAATAAGACACGGATTCACCCAACACCACGCACACATAAGTCACACACCACTTATGTAAGAGATTGTCCTGAATTAGTTATTAGGGCTGCTTTATTAGAGCGAGGCAGGTGAGCTATGAAACGGCTCTGCTGGCAACATGTGTCAGTCTGCATCACAAAACACTGAGGCCATGTGAAGACAAAAAAAAAACATGGGAAAGAATAAAGAGAGAAAGACGTTAGGGAGAGCGTGCAAAACGCAAGGCAACTGAGGGGTGAGGCGAGGTAGAACAGAATAGTTTGTAGGCCAGTGTGTCACAGCTGCTAAAGAGGAGGAGGAGGGATCTGACAAGGAAGAAAGAGGCGGAGATTATGCATGCTGTTAGCTACAACTGAGTGCCGGTGTGCTGGACAAACTTTAGCCTGTTGCGTAACATTCTTTGGCAGACACCTTCATCCCCTGCAAAATAGTAATGAGAAATCCCACTCTCTTAAATACTTGCAGAAACATGTACCAGAATACATCAAACTTCATTATAACATAACAGGATGTAGATTTTCTGGTAATGCAAATAAAAACTTCATGATCCAAAAATTACCAGTAAAAGATGCAAGTTTTTCTCATTTTCCTGGTCGGTGTTCAGCACTTTCTGGAAATGTTAAGGAAGACAAACCTTCATCCAGTCAGACTGAATCCAGTTTGCTGAGTCACAGCCACTGACTCAGCACATTCGGGCTCCTACAGCCACTGACTCAGCTTTGTGACTCAGATTATTCACTTTTAAAAACAACTAATTGCCGCGATATTAAGCCAACCTAAACTCTCTACATACTGGAGCAAAGCATTGCCAGTAAAAGCACAACACAGATTTAATTTGGAGCCATAAAATATTAGACCACAAGAGGTCACTGTGAAAAAAGTCTTTCCTAATAAAGACAATAGTAAAAGTAAAATATTGAACAATCAAGTCCATCAGTTCTTCTGAACCATAGTCATCTTACACATACAACTCAATCCTGCTAATTTATGTATTTATTCATTCTTGCATTGTGACTGCCTTTGAGAGGTGAATGTTTTTAACAATACCGTACTCTGATTCTGACTTACTAAAAACTATCTGGACAAAGACAACATTAATGTTATTATTTTATTTAGAAATTCAGCTTGAGGTTTATAGGTTGAACAAAATGATAGCATAAAAATGTGAGGAACCAAAGCACATGCAACAAATCTCAACTCCTGACCTCCTACCTGCTTAATTAGGATGGGCAAAAAGGACAAAGGAGTGACCCACACCTGACCGTGAAATAGCCTCTGAGTCATTTGTCCAATTACTTTTGGTCCCATTTAAAAGGGAGGGTTATAGAATATTAAAGGAACTGAAATTCCTAAACCTTTCATTCAAATTTAATGCACTAAATAGAAGGACTTCGTGTACTGACATGTACTTATACATATAACAAATATGTTTCAGTAAACAGTTAAAAATACATGTGTGGCATTTTTCTACATACACATAAAACTTTTTGTATATAACTTTGCAGAAGTTGGACTCACATGTGGTTTTTATCTTGTAGACTCGGGCTTTAGCTTTAACAGAACAAGCACTTTCCAGTTTGTCAATCACATTATTGTATCCCAGAGGTGCTACTACCTTTATATATATATATATATTTTTTTTTCACAATAAGCAGTCCATCACTAACAGACAGACTTTGCCCACACTGGGATGAGGAAACACAGATATCAAACACACTGAGCTGAAAGGAGAACTGGATGTTCTTTAGCCTAAATCAATGCTAGTCATGACTCATTTTAGCAATGATGAGTCATCAAATGTTCCAGCTGGCCAAAGACATTCATATTCGTTATTTGTACATGATTGGTTTGGATATGTTAACAGCTGTTTAGAAATCCCGTCAAGGTAAGGATGTACATTGTCTTAGATACACATCGGCTGCTGATTCAGAAACGTTATCTGACCTGAAGGTGCTGATCTCAGGTGACCTTTAAGACAGGCTAGAAAAAAATGATTTTAAAGAGCTGATATCAGATTCAACTTATTGTATATCGGCAATTTGGTGCATCACAAAAAAAAAGGGAGTGTATATATTAAATTTCAACACTCCTTCAAACTGATATAAGGATTCATGTTAATTTTAAAATATTCTGGTTAAAATTGATACTAAAAGTCTAAGTATCTCTAAAATACATGTCAAAACAAGAACGGTATAAATTAAATGATTTACCCAAGCTTAACTGTATCAGTGCCTTTTTACAGCTAAAGTCCCGGATTCATGAATCCTAAAACATTTATTTACTGAACTACACTCAAAGCACATTCAGCATTTAACATCGCTACGACTTGTCTGCCTGTACACAGGAAGTTCATCAACAACCTGAAGCTGAAAATTGATTTTAGAAAGCAGAAAAGGGAACTTGCAGCACTGGAGCTTTTGTAGAGAATCAGACTATAGGTTTTTGGGGACGCATTCTGTATATATCAAAACGCACAGACTCCACTAACTCCGGGAGAATCATCCGTTGGAAAAAGTGCTGATGTCATTCTACGGCGCTGCCACAGAGTCTGTGCTGATGAGCTTGGTGAAAGTGTGGTCTGCTTCCTATTCTGCTGCAAACAGGAGTGAGTGTTCTGCAGAGAGCAACAAGGACCGCAGAAAACAGCATGATAAAAATAAAGACTAATCTATCCATGAGCTTAAACAGCACCCTCCCATGCTTAGCTATGATTCCTAACATTTACCCCCCTAACCTAGTGCTCTGTTGAACCATATGTTTTCTCTGCTTCCACATGCTCACACTTCCAGAATGGCTCAGGTCTGCCTGGTTCCACCAATCAGGCACAAGCCGGGGGTTAGATAACATACAATTGACAAATTGGAAGGCGGGACCAGGACGACAACAGGAGGAAAAGCATGCATTCAAGTTAAAGTGGCCGGCAACAACACAAAAAAGTAAAGAAAACGGACAAAATGAGGAACAATTACTGAGAGGGACAGATCATTTGAAAACTAACCAAAAGTATAGAGGTTAAGCAGACATATGAGAAGACAGGACAGGGTTAAGGTACGGTGCTCTTACCCTTTAGTATGTATGAATGTGCGGTTATACAACAGTGTTAAGTAACTTAACCATCAGTCCACCAGTGCTGGATTTTCTCATTTCTACTAAAATACAACTGTTTTGGGTCCTTTTTTCTGATTTCATTGCCCTCGGCAGCTTTCTATCTTTTGTTTCCAGACAGGACGTCTTATAGAAGTTGCAATGGAACACATCAGCATTGATCATTATCTTTCAGATAAAAAAACTGGTTGTGCAGCATCTCTCCATTGTTTTTCCTGTTATTCTAACAATCTAACTTCAAATCCTGTTGGTTTAAAATCATTTTACACCTCTTGCAATCAAACACTCCACACATTTTCCTCCGGGTAAACGCATATTTCCACACCAATTAAGCTTAAGAAAAACAAACAAAAAACAAGCATGCAGGACATAATGTCACCAACCTGAAAAAGACTCAGATTCATCCAGAAGCAGCATGGTTATCGGGAAGAGATAACAATTTCGACTTCTGTGCCTTTCTCGCCCTCTCTGGAATCAACTTCTGTTTCACGAGCAGAAAATAAAGGAGCAGGTTTATGACCTTCCACTGAGCCTGATTTTTTAGTTTCTTTTTTATATTCAAGCTGGTTGTCAATCTGCGGCTTCAGTGAGTGATTGATGTAGCTGACCGCTCTGTGCGTTCCTCTCTACTCAATAACAACACCAATGTGAAACAGACGAAGAGCAAGAGGGATGGCAGATGAAAGCTTACATAACCCTGCATGCTGGAGCTAGGGCCCCATTTAGGGGGTTTGTGTAAGGGACGGTCCAACAGTCACTTTTGCCTTCCCGCTGAGTGAGCGTCCTGACAATTGTGTTGTGTAAGACGAATTATGAAAAATACGGCTGCACGAAACTGGGTCAAGGTTTCTGAAAATACCACTAACAAATACCTCACAAATGTCACAACACGGTACATGCACCAAACTCTTCTGCATGCTGGAAAATGAAAAGTAAACAGAATGTTACACAACTTTAGTCAAGCAGACGTCACTTAATTAAAGCAAAGCTGTCTTAAATCATCAAGGAATCAAGGAATTTTATTTGTCATCACATCACATGTGGTACATGAGGTGGGACAAAATTCTAATCCCCCGGTCCAGTTTACACCCTGATAGCAATTTTAAATACTATAATAAATTATAAGACCTATGCGAGAATAGGATTGAACACAGAATCTACAATATGAAAAATACCAAAACGCCTTTAGAAATAAACCAAGCCAAGTAAAATAAAGGGGAAAACCACAAAAGTAACGTAATGCTAAGCTACTATTCAGTAAAAAGCGTTTAAAGCATTTAAATTAAGTAAAACAAAAAACAAGAAAAACACAAATGCATGTATAACTCAAACGGTTATACATCTTTTTGCTAATATCGTTTTTGAACACACTGTTTGCCTTTCAGCTTTAGTGTTGCAGAAGCACATGCACACAGAATCGTGTTGATCAGATTTTTTTTTTTTGTCTTGTATGATTTTTTTGTTACAAGTTCATAGTACAACACATGATAAAACAGACCATGACATGATCTATGAATGAGAAAATGGACCTTTTATTTAAACCTCAAGGAGGAAGTCTAAATGACCAAAAAACGATGAAACCTGATAAGTAAGATACATTTATTGGCTCAATAAATGACTGACAAAATAAAATACCTTGAAAAGATTATATCAAAAAACTAACGCCAAGAAAATGATTGACCTGTGAGAATAGAAAACTTATTTTCTTTGTAGGGTTATTCATAGAGACTTGTAATAATTATTCACAGAGGGAAGTTAATACTACTTTGAAATATTTTACTTAATTTTTTATCTTTGATTAAACACATCATCCCTGAAAATAGAAAAATAAATAAATAAAAACAACAGTAAGCGTCAGCAACTCACTTTTACAGCAGTTTGTAATAAAAACATTTTTAAAAAAATTGCCACTTGTCTATTGAATTCTTTACACTTTTTTTTTTTGGAACCAGGATTTTATTCGGACAGGGACATCTTCTGCTGCTATTTCATAATATGCCCTTATGAAACGAGTGAGCTCTGCTCAGCCAGAATTGCACTGCAGCACATGTGGCTCAGTATGATAGATATCCCCCATCTGATCAAAATACACATGGCAGAAATGTGAACTTAAAGATGTCCGGGGAAAGAAGCTACCTGCCGTGTGTCAGTAAGCCAGAAGAGCTGACATACACTCAGTCACTCATCTACTCACCCATGTCATGTGGCTGAAACTTTTTTTTTTGTCCTCCTACTCTGCTGAGAGATCCATTTCTCCTCCTAACTGTTCCGGTTTGCAAAGTGACTCCAGCTGTTGTGTGATCCATCTATCATACATTCCCTCACAGGACAAGTGTCTCAGAAGTTTGTGCGCGTCCCAACCTCGCCTTGCAGTTTAACCGGCTCTCCAGCGATCACAAAGCGTCAATGGGACAATTACAAAACAATGAGTCGCTGAAAAGAGCCTCGGCCGGGCGAGCGTAGGAGCTCCCCCCGTGACTCCAGCGGTGCTGCTTTTCGTGTCTGCCTCCTCTTCCTCCCCACCCCCTTTTTCGCCAACTGACACACTAGCCGGCGTGACATCAGCAAAACCCCGCCCACCCCAGCGAGGCTGCCTTAGGTAACAGAGGTAACAGGTTCGATCAGGACAACGTGGGCGAATGAAGAGGAGGCTGGAGGAAAGAAGGGAGAGGGGATTGACAAGGACACGAGAGGAGGAGCAGATGAATGCAAAAGGACAACCGTGAAGGCTTACTGAAGTTAGCCCCAGAAACAGACTACTTTCTCCAACAAAGTTCGGCTTTGTTGGAAAATTAGCTGTTGGCTATAGAAACCAGTAAAACACCATAAACGCCAACAAACACATCATGAACACCAAATTTACTGCAAACGTAAGTCCCAGGTAGAATGTAAAAACACAGAAGAGAAAAAAAAAAAAAGGGCTGACAACTTTAATAATAATATTTAAAAAAAATGTTACTTTGCTGTAGGAAAAGATGATATTAATGTTGGCACGGGCGCCTCCAAAACACATTTACAGGGAAAATGACATCAAATTAAAAGAGAAATAAACAATACAACTCACTAAACCCCGTTTTCTTCTGCAACTGTCTAAGGTTAGCCATTGAGCCCCTCTGATCTTTGTTTACACTCTGCCTGTAGTGCTTTAAAGAGAAATAAATGCAGTAACGCAAAGCAATCAAAGGTGGAATAAGGTGTATTTAAAGAAATAAAACTGTGGAAAACATGGAATCATGAACAGTCCCCCCCCCATCTTGCAACTCAAGAGAGTTAATTGTGTAACCCCCCCCCCCCACATTGGTTTCCTTGGATTATCATTCATACAAAAACAGGGAGAATAGGACGCAAAAGGATCACATGACTTCAGTAGCTAACCTGCATTGCTGTGTGTGAGGGGGAGGGTCAGCAGAGGGAGAAATGGGTGAGGAGAGGGAGGGGAAGGGTGACAACTGCAACAAGGACCGCAAAGTCTGCCTGGTAACATAGAAATTCACGCACACAAGCACAGTCACCTTTGCCACACTGCCATAGTTTTGCTATTTCACCATGCCTCCTGCGAGGAAGGAGGGCTCACATTTCGCTGTTTACATAACCTGACGTGACCAATGGTGTGAGACAGCGGGGAGCATTGGGGGACGACATTTCAGCTGCATAGCTCAGCTTTCAGGAGGACGTTGCTTCATCACAAAAGGTCGAAGACAATATTTAAATATATGGGGAAAAAAATGTCCTTGTGGCTTTTTAAGCTCACAAACAGTTGAAGACAAATGGAATCTCATTTTATTAACTTTTTTAAGACCCAACTAGTTCAAGCTGAACTGGAATATTCTGTTCTCAACACAGATTATTTAAAGTGCCACCCATAACACGCCCCAGTGAATATTTTCATATGAGAATAAATTTGAGTCTATTTGGTAAAGGTTATTTTATTTGGTCATTTCTTTTGCCATTTGTGCATCATTTCTAATTATAGGGACATCTGGAGTTTTCTTTTTAAGTCTAAGCTTAGATTTCTGTTAGATCAGATTTTATTTCATTTTTACTTATGCACAGAGAAGCCTAAGTCTTAGTGGACACCCATGAAACAGCAGCATTGCTTTGGCCAGAAAGTGGTGAATCTATATAATATGAGTAAATTGTACCACTGATGAATACACTGGTAGTCAGGGCAACCTACCACATAGCACATATTGCTATGTACCACTGTGTTGTAGTAAAGGAAGCTACCAAGAACTTCAAGTTTTTCTATTCCCTAATGAGACACCCTTTAGAGGATACAACAAGTCTTGACGCAACAAATCTAAAATGCAGCATAAAAGAAAGTAAGTCTATATTTAAATACATAAAACCTTCTGGTTTTATGTTTCACAATTTCAGGCAGTTTTAGACCATTTTAGAAAATCAAGATAAAGGCTTTTCACTCAAAGCTAGACCGCATAATTTGACTAATTTCACTTTTAACATGACAGCATGAGATGTCCTCATGATAGTTGATTCATTTAAACATATATGTGGTTGATGATTTGTGGCTAGTATATAGACGTTTGTTTTAACAAACCATGTGACTATTTTCTTTTCGAGAACCACTCCAACTTGGGAAACCTTTTCTTGACGAAAGCATGAGGGAGGCTGAAGTTGCTACTGCTCCTTGTTTGTCCATTAATATATGTGATAGTCAATCTATGTTTATTACAAACAAAAAAAACATTAAAAAGGAAGACACCAAAATCTTGCCTATTTCTATAGCTTCTTTAACTCACTCTTTAAATTAGAACAAGGCAAAAAACACAATGACAAACAACTTTGAAAGAGTCTATTTCATGGCACAGAGGAGAAAAAAAAGAACATCAAAGCACAAAATGCAACTGCAATTACATCTCTCACTAAAACAAAAGTGAACAAAAGAGATAATTAGAAGGAAATTTGTTACGTATGTCACACTCTGATGTCTTACGATATAGTATAAACATTTCCCCTCCCTCCTAGGATTGCATACCTCTGCACTCATCTGTTCGCGATCTGTTTGGGTACCTATCAGAGCTGGGGATTAGTGAAAAACAAATGTTGTGAGAAAACGATGATTAGATTGAGGAATTGTCAAAACCATCTAAAGTTTTTCAGCGCGTCAGTCAGCGCTTAAAACCTTTCAAAGGAGAATGTTAATATACACAGAATGTATCTATGAACAAAAAAAAAATTACAATGCAAGAATGGGCTTGCTGTTGCCTCAGGACTCAGCTTAGTAAATTGTTTCATTAAATATTTTTCCTAGCAGATCCACTCTGGTAATTCTGATATTTGATGTTGTTGCAAGGCTAACAGGTATGCCTTGCATAGAACCTCAGTCAAACTTACACTTTACCCTTTAAGTCCTATCTTCCCTGTTTAGTATTTTCTACAGTTCTCAACAGGAGGTGATTGTGTTGATAACAGGAGGATTGTATTTTTAAATGCTGCTGGTGGTAACTATGAGATCATCGTGTTCGGTCAATACATTTTTTGTTGCAATTATATCCATGAAATTTCCTTAGAGTGAGTCATCGTTTCCTCCTGCACAAACAAGTCTGAGGCAGGAATTAAAGCAAGACCCTGTGTTTTTAAGAACAATGAACACTAACAGTTCCTGCTGTGTGAACCTAGAGCAATGCAAATAATCAACGTTATCAATTTGTATGTTAGGTCTAGAAAAAAAAAAAAAGTTACCATTAAAAAGTATTATTTTTTAGATTGTTTTGGGATATTCAGCTTCGTAGGTATGAACGTACGAGCTTCGGCTCCTGTTGAAGGCTAACTTATGGATGCTGTGTCGTCTTCTTTTTTTAAAAGGCAGCACACGCAGAACTGGCACACAGACAAACAGACAAACGGCATCAGTTCCTGGAATTGGTCATGCATGAAGGACTAAATCAGTAATGGTGCATTATGAATAAGTAGGAAAATAACCAGCGCCTGTCGCCTCAGGAACACCAGCAGCAGGAGTATTTAGCAAACAAAACAAGGAAGAGCGGCTGGTTTGGAGTCTGTACTACATGTCTGTACTAAAAATCATTTAACCTAAAAACCTAAAAAAAAAATATTTATTTCTCAAAATTATTTTGACACCAAGATGTATCTAAATTATTCATTTTCATTGTGTTATTTTTTCTCCACATTTTATTGTACATGTGATTAAATACCTTGTTACTTCTGGGTAGGCGTATTGGGTATAATTCCACATTCACTTTTGTTTTTTATAATTTTACAAATAGTTGGGTAAAAATCTGAATTCAATCTCGACCAAAACAAATGTGATCAGACCTTTGTACTACAATTGACAGTTCAATAATGACAGAGCCAGATAATGTAAACAGAAAGGTTAGATGTTTCACTTTTTTCACTAAAACCTTTGTAGTACTTGAGGTAAAATTATTTAGCATGGGGAAAAAAACAGTTTAAATTGATATGAGGCAAGTAAATATATAAAGCACTGTCATGTGTGCAGATAATACTGAATAATGCTGAAAACATTCATCAATGGAAATACATTAATTCAGCACTGAACAAAAATCCAATCTATCCATAATATTTTATAAACTCTGTTGGTGTGGTTGTAAATCCCCTTTAGGATTAGTAAAGTACTTCTGAATTGAATTATGCAACTGTTTTCTGTTTACAAACTGTGCACAGTTCAATTAGCCATATGTCAAGTCCAGTCCTCAGAATGGAGGTTTCTTGATGTTTTTCTGCTTCAGCCCACCATGTTAAACAGTGGGAGCTTGATCATTTGTAATAAATGTGGACACAGGGACTCATTTACAACATGCAGGACACTGGGTTTAAAAATTACCTTCACCATCAACGTTAATCCATGTGGCATTTATGAATTTTTTAGAACAGAAATAAGTTGATAAAAAAAAAAAAAGTTTTAAGGCTGTAGTAAATGTTCGAAGATATTTTTTTTAAAGAACAGCTTTAATTTGACAGTAGTCCTTATGGAGAAAAAAAAATTGCCACTGAAACGGATCTTCACAAACAAAATAAAAATCTATCCGAGTCGTATGAGTTTAAATAATACTAAACTAAACACCAGAACCCGAATGCTCCAGCGAACACTTGGCTAAGCACAAGAACGACAGGTGGTTGTGCTGATGAGTTATTGAAAGTCATTATCAGCCTGACATGACGTCTGTTACCTGATCACTGCACACACAAGATTCAGCTCCAAGAGCCCCACACACCAGGTTATCTGGCAGTCTGGTGTGTCAGTATGTGGACCAGCTGGTGTTACTGTATCACCTCCTACACTTCGCTCTGTGCAGCCCTTAATCAGGTCACTCGCACACACCAACACAGACACACTTTCTAATGATGTTATGAAATGTAATGATTCACAATCTAGTTCCAAAAGACTCCAAATAATCGGATCTTACAACAGATTATCCTTTTGAGGCACTCATATTACTATCATTTATATTCATAATTTAATGTAACAGCAATTAATTATTGATGCTCTTTTATAACCATAAAGCTGTTAATTTGACATCTCATATAACTGAAACCCAATAATGTTATCGAACATGACTTCACAATAATAAATAGACCTTTTTTACATGTTTGATGCATAATAAAAAATGTGATCACAATTTTAAAGCAGGTTTTATAAGCTCAACAGCAACCATGAAAATTTGTTTACACTTTTTTCCTGAAATTTGCAGCGAATACTGGAAATATCTTACTTTAGATTAAAATCTCTCCCCTCTGAAAGTAAGACGTGACACGCAAACAATTCAATAAAATTACTTTAAATTATAAAAAAAGACTAAATTCTGAAACTGAAACAGAAGGTATTTCAACAAAGAAGTGGTTTAAAGATTATGTCCTATGGTATGCAACCGGGTTGTTTTTTTTAGATTTTAAATGTTTCCCTCTAACAGCATTATTTATTTTCAGATAAACACAATCAAATTACTTTATGTTACAAATACCTTGAATTGAATGTTAAATAGTGTTTAGAAAATTCTGCACCCTGTGCTTACTGTCCATTGAGCCAATAAGCCAGATAGTATGTTATTAACACCAACTACTGATAGCTGATCCACTTTGTTAACTAGATCAAAGTTACTTACTTACTAAGTTTCCTACTTTTGAAGCGATTGATTGGAGGGCTGAAAGCATGAGGAGAAAATGCATAAAGTAGTTAATGAGAGCTTCATAAGTTAGTCTAATGTCACTTGTTAACCTAAGATACTTTACAAGGTTAACTTCCTGTTGAATCAGGTTGCCCTCTTTAAACCAAAACTGAGAGGCTGATGCACTTCGCTGATTATTATACAATCGGGTATTGCCAGCGTTGGTGGGCGGAACCATGTTTAGTTGTTTTTCTTGAGCTTGAGCGAGTGAGAATGTGCTCTGCTTAGCGACTCCCACACGCACAGGCAGGGGAGCAACAGGCTAATTAACAGACTATTACTGTCCTGCTCTCTGAAGTGAATGCTTGAATGTGAAAAGACACAAAACCTCACGACAATCTGAACTGTACAGTGACAACAGGCTGTACACACTTAGTGTGTCCGTTTGCAGTCACCTCCACCCGACCCAGTATTATAGAAGCATCTTGTTGCAGGTTACAGCGAAATATTATTTTAGAAGTCCCATCTCCACAAACCCATTTTTTATTATTATTACAAAACAGTATGAGTAGTACTAAAGTAAAGAATTTAAGTAACAATAACATTTGGGAGTTGATTTTAAAATATTTTACAGGGTTTTTATATCAATGGTATTATCTTTACCAGACTTTCAAGACCAAAAATCTTTCTCTCTATGCAGTATGGTAACTTCCCCAGTTATTTTGGCAATATCATATAGAAAGGAAAGAAGGGATTTAAAGTTGAATCAGTAGTACAGAAATACTGGGAAGGTTAAGGCACGATTTTGTCTTGCAAATAAAAATAACTCATTTTAAAGGGTTGACCTGTAAAAATATAAATCCAGAAAAACTATAAACTGCCTTTATGCCTGAAGATTCTCCCAAAAAACGTAAAAACGGCAGACAAAGCAACAATTTCATGAACAAAAAAAAATGTGAACATATTCAGACTTCGTTCATTTTCATGGTTCAAAATCATTTAGTAGAATTTAAAAGAAAATCTTTAGGAAATGATTAGCCTAACATTTTTCTTGCTGGTAGTTTATAGTGTGCAGCTGTTTGATTTCTGTACCAGTGACAACCATGACAACTCAAACCTCTAAGGGAGAAAATTAATTTGTTTTAATTAAAACTGAGTTAAATATATTACAGAGATGATCACTGAGTGTGTTTAGAGAAATGCTACAGAGATACGCAGCACAATGATGAAATCTTAACTACAGTCACAATCAAACAGAAATAATCTGTACAGAGACGTTTTATTAATATTCTGAAGGCATATACGCTTTTATCCAAGTCGCTTAGTAAGTAGTAATATATTTCACGATGCAAACTTCTTATTTCATAGACTTTCTCAAATGTATTTATTTTTTGTTAACATTTTTTATAAGCCAATAAAATCAAGCTAGAACTGAACGACTAAGATTAGAATAGAAATATCCTATCATCCTAGCTTAAGAGTTGGACATCCAAGTAGGTTCAGCATACCAAATAAGAAAGTGGCCAAGGAAGTATTGGGAGCAAAAAGGTTTATTTATGATGAAGAGTTGGAGGAACAAAGGTGGTAAAGAGGATAAAACAAGGAAATGGGAAGTGGGAATATTCAACCAGGTGGAAGGGACGGACTTGAGGGGGGTTAGCATCCTGGTGATGGTTGTTATGGCAACAATGAGACATACGAAGGAGACTGCGGAGGACGGATGAGGTCACAGGCGTAAAAAGACTTTGAAATCGAGGGAAATGAACGTTTAGATGCTCCATCAAATGTCTCATGAACAGGCAATGTTAGCTGCCAGCAACATAACTCAAAGAAACCTTAGCAGGAAATGATAAAAAACGAAATGTTTACGTTATAATTGACCCAATGATCTTTATGCCATAGTGACATTCTGCTGATTTCAAATATTAAACACCTCCACCCCTTGTTCCTTGCTTCATCACACTTGACCTAAATAACAACATATTTGGCATCCCTGGAAGATACCTCCATGGACTGCTATATTGCAGTCTGTTGTGTTGCAGCCGTAAGCATCTAAAACATTCAGGACACCCGACTCTAAAACGGAAGTTTTCTTTTGGCTTTTAAAACCATGGATGATCAACTTCAGACTCGTAGTTTTGAAATGCTAACTGTAGCACGTAGTTAAACAAATGGGTTGAGTTTTTACAATTTCTGCTGTTAAGAGTCTGAATAATGTATTCTCTGCTTCTTGGCCGGTATGATCACAAAATCTGCCTTTTTTCATCCTTTATGCAAATAAAAATGTTTGACATGTATTTATAATCAGCCACCGGAGCACCTGCAGCAATTATTTAGCACATGCCTCTTCCAAAGATTATCACATAATGACCATATATGTACTCATAGGTTCTAATGAAAACAATTATTTGTGAAAACAGCCTTCTTTGGGTCGTGTGCAGGTATTTCTTTCTTTTTAATCAAGTCTTAAAAACATATAAGCTTTAGCCTTTGTATATTTCTGCTCTTGGATCAAGACAGTTATAAAAAGTGTTGCACAATTTTTGTGCTTGAAAAACATTAGAAACCAAAACAGTAAACTGCAAAGTTCAAGGACTTGATTAATGCCTCATTATTCCCATCGTCATAATCACATTTCTCTTTCTAATAAGGAACACAGTTTTAGGGTCAATGTAATTTTGCAGCCCGTATCAAAGCAACTTGACATCTTTCAGAGTACGGCTGTAATTAGGACAACATGTACTGTCTGTGTGTGTGTGTGTGTGTGTGTGTGTGAGAGCGTCCATGCTGGTCTGTTTGTATGTGTGAGAGAGTGAGGACAGTGAGAAACAGGAGGTGCGTTTGGAGTACTTGAGATGTTCACAGGTCTGTTTAGCCTGGGTGGAAACACACAAACAGTCTGTAAATTTTAAAGGGTTACATAACGGTGACTCATGATGATGAGAGGCGCAAAGGCCACAGTCGGCAAACTAGACCTATGAAACTTCTATAACCTCCTAAATCATTATTGCCACAAAAACTAAGTGTGTTTTTACCCACACTTCAGCATACATATATTTTATTAGATATCTATGAGTACTCTCTAATTATCCTTTTAATGCCTATTTAATGATAATTCCAATCGTAGATAAAATTTGAACCCTTTGCAGCAAGATTTGGTGTAAGCCTTTTCAGTGCTGATTATTAGGTTAATTTAGTTTGACCTCTTATTTAGTTTTAGGTACACTTACCGACAGTGGACACAGCAAATTAGATGAATTTAATCTATCACATTGACTCACCATGAAATCCTTCTTCATCTTCTCCACAGTCTTCACTGTCATCACTGATGCAGCAGATGTTTATTTCACTGTTCTTGTTGATTAGCTTTTCCTCCTTATCGTCAGACATCCTAACAGCACGGCTGCTGCTCTCTCAGCATGGCCAAACCGTACGTGCCTGAAGTACACAAGTATGAACACACAGATCACAGTCTGTACTCTTTTTGACAAAAGATCTTTTGAACAGCTAAAAGAAAAAGAAAACGTTCACAATAAACAGGGGCTGAAATTTGAGTTTAAGGAGATATTTTTTGGAGTTGATCCTTTTTATGAACTGTAATTTACTGACGACTTGTCATAAAATCCACTTTTAGATAACCTTTGAAAGTGGATGGGTGTAAGTTATGAATTCAAAAGGGTACTGTTGATCTTTAGGCCAAAATCATTACCTGAATGTGTATCATTTCTCTTTTAATTTTTATAAACATTTACATAATCATCCAAAAAACTGCATTATATTATTTTGATTCCTTGATTCCTTGAAAATTGATCTAAAGTTATACTTTGTTCTGTAGAAATATGAGCGTCTATTAAAAAATAAATACAAAGACATTCTTCTCCTTAATATTATTGTAAAAAAACAAGTACTTAAACTTCAACTATGTCCTTTGTTCTTGATTGTAATTAGTAAAAATGTTTAAATGTAAGGTATACATGACAATGACATAAGGGACAAAACATGGTAACTCTTTTATTTGACATGCAGATTAACCAAACATACATTATAAGCCCTTATAAAATGTAGTATCTGGTTTCAAATGTATTTTGTGCAAACTAGGATATCTAGTTGTAAATGTTTGTTTTTTTAAACAGTAACACAAACACAAGTTCATTGTGGATGCGTGGGTTCTCCTCGGGTACTGCGGCTTCCTCCCACAGTCCAAAAACATGACCCTTCGCAACCATGAGGCTGGTGTAAAAAAAAATTGATAGCTGGTAAATACTTTTATGCATAAACTTGAACACGTTCTGTTTTTGTACTTCCAAATACAAAACCAATTTGCTCAAACTTGAATTTTGATGTAGTAATACAACTAGAACTGATTAAATGGTCTAAAAGTTAGAGAACGCTAAAAATAAATCAAGTTTTATAGGAAGTTTTACCAAAGTTTAAAGGTTATAGTGGCAGCAGGCATTCGATATATGTACAGGCTTTTATTGTTGAGAATGCATTTTAGCATTCTCAACAATTGTTTTCCTGTTTCTCTTTAATTTTCCGCTGTTTTTCGGCACTTAAATCGTTCAACATACTTCAACCGATTTCAACAAGATATCAAATCGTTCAGCTTGTTTTGGACATCCCAGCTATGACTTTTGGTGTTATCTTTTCAACTTTTTAAGTTACTCAACTTTTTGTGACTTTTTATTCTCAATGAAAATGAATGGCAGATTCTTAAAATCCATTAAAAACTTCAAGTTTTTTCAGCCCTCACCTATTCAGCATAATTTCCACATTTCAGTGTTTTCTTCAGCTTAATGATACTACGTCTTCATGTTTTTTTCGCTTTCTTTGGCATCTTCTGTCAAATCCTTTAAGCATTCGGCATTCTCAACAGCTGTTTCGCAGGAACAGCTCTTTCTAGTTTGGAGTGCATTCATGACCGACTGAACTCATGTGACCATGCATGCCTGAGCTTTGACATGCAGCCTATCAGTTCAGCTATGGTTAAAAACCCAGCTGCCATATCTATGTCTGGTTATGCTCAGATTTTATTCAGAAAAGCTTTGACTGAAACAAGTAATCCATATTTCTGACCAAGATGGTTTATTTGAGGAAGAAAACGGGCAAGATTAGAAAATGGGAACTGTGTTTACCAAGTCCAATAAACAGCTTCACAACATTAACAGAAACTGAGAATCTGTAGCTGAATTAAAAGCTCTCTTCTTGAAATCAATCCCCCTGCAAAACAACTTTAATGAATACACAGAGAAAAACAGACTTGAAGAAAACATTTCAAAGATTACTTCTGAAGAAGGAGAAAAATGGTCAAGATGACCCACTGATTGAAGGCGGTGCTGAAGAGCAGACAGAAACAGCAAAATATGCCAAGAAGAGACATAAAGAGAGCAGCAGAGAGCTCTTAAGAGATTAAGGATGCTTTGAAAACTTAACCTCAGAAAATCAGACTTACCTGATTCATTGGATTTTCTCTCACCTATTGCTAACAATAAAATGAGAGCAACACAATTTGCAGGGGCTTTTATCTAAGCGTACTTTTAAAGTTTGCCTTGGTAAAAGCAAAGTTTTGCTTCTTTGTGTGAAAAGCATTCAAACTAAAACAAACCTATGTAAACTATGCTTTTTACATGGATATATTAAGAAGCTTTTTGCAAATTTGACTAAGACTGGAAACAAAACAATTTAAATTCAAAAGATTAATTATAAATTATAGTTTGCCAATACCTTGTGTTAGTCCACCAGAAAAAAATATTACAATATATTTTTATTTTATTTAATATATTTAATGGAGTCCAGATAGTATCATGGTCAAAAATTAGGATTGAACATATGTTATAACTTTATGCAGCAAATTACACAGATCATTACAGGTTTTCAAAGCCATGGTGGTTTAGGGCAAAAAATTTAACTTAATATGACTGTGGCTTTGAAAAACTGTAAAGATCTGTGCAATTTGCTGGAGTATATATATATATATATATATATATATATATATATATATATATATATATATATATATATATATATATATATATATATATATATATATATATATATATATATATATATATATAGTCCATATACTCTATATATCCCAGAAAATTGCACAGATATATATATATATATACTCTGAATATTAGTGAAAGATGGGACATGTACTTTGGATCTTAATTTGATAAGAGAATGTAATAAAAATAACTGTTTCCACTAGTTGAAGGATAAACAAAATCTACAAATAATATCTCCATCCATCCATCGTCTACACTGCTTGTCCTTGGGGAATTGCTGTTGAGAGGCGGGGTGCTGCAAAGATCTATTAAGTGCAAGTTCCTTGGACAAAGTGCCTTTTTGAAATAAAGTACATTTATTTCTTTATGAAAAAAGAAACATACTAGAAAAGAAAAACACAGTTTTATTTTAACCTGACTTTAAAGTTCTGGTTTTCCAAAGTACACAAAACTTTGGCACACATACAGTACGGCTAGATGGTAGCAGCCAGAATCCACTTTTCTCACTGCCATGAAGCTTTATATAACTTTATGTGCCAAACAAAAGACGGGAAAACTGTTCTGTTCATGAAAGGCAATAAAAAATCCATTACATAACACGACCATATAGCATACTATGCTGTTGCTGCTCTGAGCAATTCTGTTATTTGCTTAAGTATGGGTTGTGTGTGTAACTAGAAACCCAACTCTCCCCATAGGAGGTTCAATTTGAGTAAAAAAACAAAAACAATTTAGCCTCATGCTAAAGGGGAAATGTCGCACTGTAAATTTATCTGCTTATTAGAGATACAAGAATACTTTCCAAAAGAAGAAAAAAATTATCAGAATATGAAATGTTCATAAACATATATAAAAAAATTCATACTAGTTTAAGGCTTGGCACTTATTTTATATTATTTTCCCCACCAGTGGGATTCAATCAATGGCATATTTTTGTAAACAAAGTGTTACAAATTTACCCTAAAGGGGCTGATCATGATGAGGAATAGAGAGAGGCAACTCAGCTACAGTTAGTTGAAGGTAAGAGTAAAAATATATCTTGTCATTCATTGCTTTAAAACTGAAAGCATTTAATCTTAAACTGGAAATCCAATTTAAAGTAACGTCCTTTTCATTGCCACAGCCAGTTTATGTAAACATCTACACAATATGTTTGGTGATACTCAATCAACAATGAAACCTACGTGATTTTGTTTCTTGGTTGAAAATGTAGCCATTTTAACTGAAGAACTTAAAGTAAGAAGGTAATTCAGTTGGGGGGATACCACTTTCTACGTTTCCCATACTTTTCTACCAGTGGGACCAAGAAGCAGACTGGTTAATAGCAAGTTTGATGAGTGAATGACCAACAAAGCAGACGGTGGGTGTGATACAGTGTGTCTTCGCATGTGCCTGCTTGGAGCAACTTGCTGTGGTGTGACTACTGAGCTACAGGAAGCAGGAGTGGTAGGGGCTCAATGCAGAGCTGAGGAAAGTTACTGTAATGTGCCAAAACGTGACCAAGGCACAGATAAAAGGTCACTCAAGTTTTTGCTTGTCACTTTTTTCGAAAAAAGAAAAAGTAGCTACAGAAGTCTAAAAAGTTGCAAAATATTACGAAAGATTACATAGATGTGAAGTCTTAGTTGTCTTATTCTCGAGATTATTGGCGGTTGGATAACAGCTATATTGTTTCTATCAGCACCACCAATTCATAGACATCACATCAACCTTGTTGGTGGATAAAAGTATGCATCTGGACAGGACATATCCACAAAAAAGTCTAAAAAAGACTCTTATTCACGGTTTACCCTTGGTCAAAGCAACAATATAAAGCAACATTTTATCAGCTTTGAAATTGGGAAATTGGTGATTGGAACAAACTCATGGTGAGCAGGGAGGATCTTTAACCCGACCTTGCCACGAAGGTTTTTGCAGAAATCATAGAAGTGCTGCATCAACAGACAGGGTCAAACGGCTCTTCATTTTTGTGTTCAACAGAAAACCACTACATACACAGGATTAAAACAACTGCATGATGAAAGAGACCATAACCCTTCAGCTTTTCTCAAATTACTATGATTAATCTAAATAATGAGGACGGATGTTTTTCAAACATGATTTTACTCATTTCAGAAGGAATTTGGCTGGAAAAAAGAGAGAAAATATTACATAAAATAAATTTGGATAGAGGATAATGAAAAGGAGATGGAGGGATGAGTTATGAAGAGGCAGGGGGAGGGTAGCACCCTGCCTCCCTAATGTCCCAGATCACTTCTCCTAATACCACAGCGGGTGGTGGGCGAATAACCTAAATTTCTTCTGTTCAATAAAAGGGATCAGAAGCCTTCATCATTATTTGACATCACAAAAAAAGAAAAACAATTTGTAAATATTTATTAACCCTTTATATATTCTTTGTGCATATTTGTTGAATTTTAGAGGTAAGATTTAGTCTGAAAAACATCTAGTGATATAAAAAAGATGTCAGACTCAGTATTCTGATTTTACAAAACAAACGTTTATGATATGTGACAAACCTATTGCGATACCAATTCAACTGGCAAATACAAAACTTTTCTAACAGTATTTAGTTAAATGGGTTTAGATGTGCATTTGATGTGTGCATCTGTCCATCATTAGTCTTCCACCTGAAACGTGTCAAAACAAGTCAGCCAGCACAACCAATTGTGTTTTTCTAAAAACATTGCAGGAGAGGACTGAAGCAAGTTTTGTGACTGGATAATATAATGATAAAAGTTTAGATATACTAACAAACCACAGGTGGAGCTGCCCTAAACAAAGTAAAGTGTTTTACTCATGTACTTACAATGTGTAATGAGCTGTATTTGTTAAAGTATCAGGCTTTACTGTTCCATTTCTTATCTTTTGCCCGTTTCAATAATCACAAATTCATGAATACTAGTTGCTTGTTTGTGGCTAATGCTATACCCAGACTAAGCAGGCTTCAGCAGGCGGTTGTTCAAAACTGTTAAACTTTGTCAACAATAAGGCTAATCCGAAGAAATGGTGGCTTTTAAAAAAACGATTACTGATAGCACGTTATGGCATAAATTTATAGTATACAAATAACAGATCTAATTATTAGTCTTTGTCTGCTAACCTGGTCTTTCACTGCTAACCACATTCTCAACCAACAAAGGAAAACTAGAACTCAAAAATAGTCAAGAGCTGTTAAATAACCCTAAGCTATGCTAAACGTAGAAAACACCTGATCGAAACGTGTTTAAGTCAAGATTTTCTTTAAAGCTTATCTGTAGCATAGAGAATTATTTTCCCAAGATTTATGTTTATGATGGAGTCTGTTCCTTTGAAATAAAATAAAAAAACTGTAACAAATAAAATGTATTCCCAAAAAGCCAAAAAATTGATTCAAACCTTAACAGGTGAACTTAATGTGACCTTCTCTAAGTATTTGAATGCACCTGTCCTACTGTTAAATGTTTCAGTACTTTTTGCACATGTTGCTGCTCTCTAACGAGGACCTTAACGGCAAAAGTCACGACAGGTGTTTGATCCTTGAATCGACCAATAAATGTCCTGGTTCAATTACAGGTGGTGTTTAAACAGTCGTCCTCATCAGGCTGTTCACATTGTGACATCATGAGACCAACACGACACCTAACAATGGATCAACAGTACCTGGCCATTGCAATGCTTCAAACAGGACGTTCTCAGACGAACGTGGCCACTGAGCTCAGAGTGTCACAGAGTGTCATCAGCAGGTTGCAACAGAGATACAGAGAGACTGGAAGAATTACAGAAAGGCGTAGAAGTGGACGTCGTTTGGCCACATCCCATGCTGATGACCACTACATTGTGAACAATGCCATGAGAAACCGGATGATGAATGCCACTCAACTCCAGGCACGTTTAAGGGAGGTGAGAGGCACCCAAGTGTTACGTCAGACCATTCGAAACCGTTCACATCAGCGTGGTCTGCGTGCTAGACGACCTGCAAGGGTACCTGACCACACCAGCAGGTACAGGAGTCATCGTCTTGCATGGGCCAGGGAGCATTTACCCTGGATGAGGGACCAGTGGGCCTCAGTGCTAATCTCTGATGAAAGTCGGGTTGAGCAGAAATAATGGCCGCCAACGATGTTGGAGACGTCAAGGAGAGCGCTATGCATCAGCCACTGTTGTCACCAGACGAGCTTTTGGTGGTGGCGGTGTCACAGTGCTGGCAGGTGTTTCCAGTCTGCATAGAACTGCCCTACACTTTGTGAATGGTACAGGGAGAAGCCCATACTACCTGAATAACATCAGTAATCCAGTGATTGTGCCCCTGAACAACACAGGCCAAATTTCATCTTCATGGACAACAATGCTCCAGCTCATCGGGGTCGCATCATCAGGGAACGGCTGTTGGAGACTGGTGTACCTCAAATGAAGTGGCCTGCACTTTCTCCAGACCTGAATCCCATTGAAAACCTGTGGGATCAACTGAGTCGCTGTGTAGAGGCTCGAAACTCAGCACCCCAAAACCTCAATGACCTGAGGGCTGCCCTTCAAGAGGAGTGGGATGTCCTGCCTCAGCAGACAAAAAGTCGACGTGTGAACAGCATGAGACGTCGTTGTCAAGCTGTAATTGATGCTCAAGGGCACATGACCAGTTATTGAGACGTTGACAATTTTTATTGTGGTGTACACACAACTGTTGTTAACTTTTGTTTCAACATATTGTTTGTGATGAGGAAATCACCAGTGCATCCTTCTACTTAAATGTCCTACTGTCGTGATATGATATCACTGTAGCTGGAACTTTTTACATTTTCCACAAATTTCATAAATATATATATATATATATATATATATATATATATATATATATATATATATATATATATATATATATATATATATATATATATATATATATATATATATATATATATATATATATATATATATATATATATATATATATATATATATATATATATATATATATATATATATATATATATATATATATATATATATA
>JAVLVB010000512.1:287348-299779 GCA_032876305.1 Orestias chungarensis | reverse complement strand
ATATATATATATATATATATATATATATATATATATATATATATATATATATATATATATATATATATATATATATATATATACACCACAATTAAATCTGGATAATCTACTGTATTTCTATATTTATATCATACGAAATAAATAATTAACTCCTAAATACTATCAGACAGCAACTCAACCCCGGTTTGGCTCCGTCTCTTACAAATTAATCTTAAGAAAATGTGGAGGAGAGCTTGTTTGCATTTTTCATTGTAAAGTTGTATTTTGATTTTTGGAGATCAAATCACAAAAATAATTTAAGAATAGTGTTTTGGTCTCACTGAAGCAGCAGATGTATAGCAAGCTGCACATAGACAGAATCATTGTATTAGGCAGTTCTGCAATACTCCGATAGAAGCAGATATTTAAAAAATGTAACAGTGATTGGCCAATTACATATTAACTTTTATTTTAAAAAACCTGGGGTTTATTAAATAAAACATCTTTTCAAAAACAGGAAAAATACAAAGTAGAGATTTGATTGAAATTTACCGAAATGCATTTAGTGCTGCTCAATAAATGGTACCTACTACCTCTTTAATCCATATCACATCTTAGGTCAAGCATTTAGTGGGTATTGCAGTTCCTTTAAATAACTGCCAAAGAAGCATTTCAAATGTTCGCTGCCCACAGATTATAAAACCGTTATACTGGGTAACCACCTAAAAAACATGCAATTATATCTTGGCAATCTTCAGAGAAAAGAGAAATAGTGACAAAAACAAACAATAAAAGAAGAGCTCATTGAAAGAACAGATGCTTACATAAGCTGCATTGCATAAGATCTAGCTAATAATGCCACTGCTGAGTTCACCTAGAATAAAAAAAAAGTTACACAAGACATATGTCAAGATATAATTGTTAAAACAATTTTTCACAGAACACAAATGCTGCTTTAAAAAGTATAGTTTCTTTTAAAATCAAAGTTAAAGACAAACAGATTGACCTGGCTGGTCTCAAACCAAAATGTAAGTAACATTTTAATCCTCAGACAGTCCTTTAAAGAATGTTGAGGTCTGACTACTTGAACCTTCAAATTCTTAACCTAACAAAAAGAGTATAGTGCCAAGTTTGTAAATGGAGACAATAAACTCCTCTATCAGAGTTCTCTATTCATGCCAGAAGAGCAGAACTGGGGCAAAAACACTTAATTACAAGAGACACAGCCTCAGGGAGGATTTAAACATGGAGCGATTATTTTAAAGAGAAGTCAATCACAAAAGACATTTCACACAAAGCTCAGACTTAAAGATTTCACTCTTTCTACTTGTATCAAAGAAAGCTACAAGTGTGAATCTACTCATTGAATCTATTTTACTCTGATGTGCAGTATGATAAAGGTTTTTACACAAATGTTCTACGTTGTCACGCTGCGGCTACAATTTAGCCGCTTTACTCTGAAAGCTTTACTTATAATCAAGTCAAACCATTTACTAATTTTGACAATTAGTAAATACACTTCCCCTGTGTATAATTTAATCTCTCATTAACAGCAGCTGTTCTCTGAATGCCTCAGAGGTTTGTTCGGGAACGTTATTAAACTACCAGAATCATAAACACCAAGGGGGGAAAAAAAGCACTGATGATGGAGAGAGTTGCAGAGAAGTTTAAGGCAGTCAAAGGCAATGAAAACAAATGGATGTGGCGACATAAAGAATACAAGTTGAAGCATGTAAAAGAAGCCAGGTAATGTCTTTGTGTTGCGGCTGTTTAATAGGATTGGTCTGTAACAATGACTCTCTTTGCTTTACTTTTTTGCGTAAGGTGCTACAGTTGCCCACACTGTGGATAAAATCTGTCTCACTTTCAACAACTATAAAATCCCGCTTTCTACATGTAAATTTTAGCTGGTTTAGGAGCCTCAAATATTTAGCAATAGTTTTTCCTCGCTGTGTTTTACCATGGATATACTTTTACAAGTATATGTGACTCCAGGCTCCACCTTGCTAATTGGCAAGTGCCATTTAAGCTGTGCACAGACTTCTACACGCATGGGTATCCATAGAAATGGTACGAGTCTGTGTGCTTCTTTCATAAGATGCCCTAAACCACAAACTCCCAGTCAAAAGTTGGTAGAATGGCTTAGTTTAAGTCTAGACTAAAACAGAACTGACAACAAACGGTCTCTAGGCAAGGCTGGTTTATTTGTATAGTACATTTCAGCAAAAGACGTGCGTCCCATCATGAGAACTAGGGGTGCACAGTATATCGCAAACATATCGTCATTGCAATATTCCTATCACAAGGCACTGTTTGGAGTGCAATAATTGCGTGCTAATATATTTTAAGAGTTCTGAAATTGTATTTTTCAAACTAATGCAGTATTTATCCAGCAAAAAAATTCTTACAAACATTGAACACATATGATTTTGTCAAAAACGCTTAAGGTCCCATAGAGTTGAAAGCACATGTTAAAATAAAAGGCATATATCGTACCCGATATCGCCATCGCAATGTTTACCAACAATATAGCAATATTGCAATTTTATAACATCGTTCAGTCCTAATGAGAACATAAAAAAAGCAAACCAAACAAGAAAGCAACAAACATTACATTGCCTCAAACCTTTTCATCCAAAATAATAACAAATCTTGAGAAAATATTGGAATTAAGACTAAATTAATTCTGGCTATAGAAGAGTCCAAGAGAACTTGCTAAGTAAATGAGATCTGAGCCTTGTGTTCAAGGGGCTTTGTGTTGCAGCTTTTTTTGTAGTTATAAGTTTGCTTTGTTCCAGATTAGACGAACAGGAAAACTGACTGCAAAAAACAGAAAACCCGTTACAATGACTGATAAAAGGACACCGAGTCCGAAATTCATTGTGTTATTAAGCAACTAAGGAATTGCGTTGGGAATACTTTGCAAATATTCACAACAAAAACAAAAAAATATATATTTCCTTTTTATTTACTTCAGTGCTAAAAAGCTACTTAGTGTAGGTTTGTGACATAAAATCATTTTAACATCAAATTTAACTGTGGGGTTACATACAACATAGCACTTCTAAAAAGTTCAGAATGTCAAAGACCTTTGCATAGCATAGAAACAATAAGCTTTCATTAACAGCACTTTTTGCTCTGATGGTGCTAAAGTAAAATGTCTACTGACCGATCCCTGACCCTTTCTTGCATCTAAAGCAGCTAATTTTCAAGAATAATAAAACCACTGACACTTCACTTTATGGCTCTGCAAATGGATATTGTATAACCTCTTTTTTATGCAGAACTGGCTTACGGACTTATATCTGCATCACATCCCGCCGCTTGTGTAACGCAATTACACAATACTGGAGCCTGGCGTTGTAGGTGAGGAGGGAGAGGTTTAACTAATCAAGCCAGGTTTCTTTCATCCAAAGCCAACAGGATAAACAAACAGGTGAAAAAGAGACTGCATTCAAAGTATGCAAAATCTCCCTTCACATTGATGTCGGTTTGATAAATGTTTAAAAAAACAAAAGAAAAAGCTTTTACAAATCCTAATCATGACATGTTTTATGGTTTGGTTAAGGCCAAACCATATATATTTGCCGAATGTTTCATCGTTATTACTATTCCTTAATTTAGAAAAAGTAAAATTCCAAGGGAAATAACAAAACATAAAAACCTTGAAAGATATTGTAGATACAAAAAGAGATCTAAAAGATATAGACAAAAAATAAAAAAAGGTGAATAAAATCAAAGCGGATAATGAAATAATAAACAAAAGGGAAAAGAAAACAGGCAAACTGACATAAACTGGCATTCATGTGCCCTGTTCCAAAGTACAAATGTGAAATGATTAGCATCACTTTATTTTATTTTTTTTTTGGGGGGGGGGGGGGTTATTTGTATAAAATGGACCCCATTACTAGATTCAGTTATTCACTCATTCATGGAAACACTCACATATGATACAGACACTCTGTGTCAACAATTTCCATACAATAAATTACATTAATTTAATGTATGAACATTAGCTACTGTTTCCCTAACAAAAAAGTGTAACATTAACTTTTAATGAAGTTTTTGGATTACACACTAAATGTTTGCTTAGACACACACCCACCCTTATTCTAATTTTATCCTTGAGCCTATAAATACTCACCATGTGGAGACGGATTAGCCTGTATTTCAACCCACTGACCCGGAGGTTACGAACAAGCAAAAATAACTGACCTCGATCAGGAAACAATGTTGACCTGAAAAGACTTGCTTCAACAACTTGGACATTTTTAAACATACATACCCCTAAACCAATACCAACTGGCTGTAATTGATCATAGTGGGTCCATAAACTAACAAAAGTTTGTTAATGGCAGTTGATCTAGGAGAGAAAAGAAGCTAAACAGATATGCTGTGAGATAGTTTTCAAGCCTATAGGATAAAAAAAAGTTATCTAACAAAAGTTAGTTTATCAGATAGTTAATTTCAGTGAAAAGAACAAATACCTTTGTTAAACAGTGTTTTTTTTACCTATCATCTGGTGAAGACTTGTACCTCAGTGGGGAGAGGGTAGGGTAGGGATCACATTCCCTCGCCTAAGATTATCTTCAATTGGATGTTGCTGGCAGCTTTCCAGCCAGTCAGAAAGTGTCAACAGGTTCATTCAGGTTGTTTGTGGTTCACAAAGGCTACAGCAGGGACAAGGTCTCCTCTGTCTCAGCTATCTGTGTTGAGGTCTTTTTTTTTTTTTTTTTCTTCATACAAACAGACTAATAACAGGAGACAAGTTTTAGCCTGAAGGGAAGCAGTCTGCTTTAAAATTGTCTAAGAACGAGAAGAGCAGCGTACGGAAGGACGTACAAGTGTTGAAACACTTTCAAATCATCCAAGTGCGTGAGCTGATTCAGAAATTCAGTCAACTGCACTTTGGTTTGAGGCAAACTACATACTCCTTTTAAAACCAAACTAAAGCACTTTTTTTTTCTTCCTTTCGTAACTTTTAATCAGCATATTTTTACTGCAAACCAATGGTGTAAATATCTACAAAAAAAAAAAATCAGACAGAAATATAAAAATATAAAAAAATAGACAGAAATTGAAAAAAACCACCTTGTTTTTGTTTCTTTGTGATTTTGGTTACCATTTTCCCAACGCTTACCTGAAGCTCATGGACACAAATGTAGAGTCTTAGTGGACCCAGATGGTCACGTACAAAGAAGGCTTTTTTGTAAAGTAATTGACAAGAAGAATAACAAAGTGTGAGCATATGTGACCCAACGGATAAATAGATGGATGGATGTTTTGTGAGTTCTGGTACTTAATTATCATGGAACTCAAGAAAGTATCGTGGGAGTTAAAAATTAATCTAACATTTAAGACGGTAAAGGAGATTGAAGGTGCTTATAAAAAAATATAATACTTGTAAAAACCTTTCTTATTAAATATTGAGCATGCATGACAGAGAGAGTTCTGTCATACATCAGATGTCAGATTTTTATTTTTTTCCCCTAGAGAGCACTTCACTCTCAGACTGAAGGGGTAATAAATGGTAGGATAAATGGTATGAGAAGAATTTATAGCTTGTTTTTATTTCAGCTTGTCGCTTTGTGGGATTTCTGTTTTCCTCTTTGCGACATCTGGTCCAACATTCTGTTTAGCTGTGGCTCCTTCCTGGAGGGCGGCAGCGGCTGAGGTAACACTGCCTACCGCCTTAACGTTCCCTTTGTGTACATTATACAGTTTGCCCCGTTTCACTCCTAAAGTTAGACAAAGACATTAGCAGAGCTGTAACTTTTTTATCCTATAGGCATTAAAACTGGCTTACAGCATATCTGTTTAGCTTATTTTCTCTCCTAGATCAACTACCATTAACTATTTACCTTTCTCTATCATAGATATCACTTTAGAGAATGTGTAACTGTGTTTCCCTTTGTTTGTATTTCTTCTCAAACCATGAACCGATCGTAGAAGTGGAAACTGACCTAATTTAAAAAAAAAGGATGTCCGCCAAGTATTAGAATATTTGAATAATAAATACAGCACAAAGCAAACTTCCCATAAATCAAGATTGGACATTACACTTTCAGTCTAAAGTTTGACCTAAATTGGAGTTTGTAGAATAAAAAAAAACAACAACAGCAAATGTAAATTAAATAGAGCAGAATAGATCAAATACAATATTAAATAAAATATAATGCACAATATAAATGTCTAAAAAAACCCACAAGATATGAAAGCTGTGACATTCCTGACACCAAACACCCTATTTTAGCTACCATTTTCATTAACTCTAACAAGAATGCTTCTCTACCAATCTGACTGATCTAACATCAGGAAATGCTGCAAAACCCCAGCATCTCAATTAGCAAATCAAGACTGCCTTTAACCTGAGAGTACTAGAGCTAGGGTGAACATATTTCTTGAGCTAATGATGTTTCAACATAATGCACAATCCGTCACTTAGAAGCAAACAACTAAATATCATCTCAACAAAAAAGAAGATGAAACTAAACCTTAAATTCAGACAAACAGCGATTGTAGGTTTTTTTCATCTTGAGAGAAGATGATAATAGTTCTTGACGGAAACAATAGTTAGTGTTTTTAGTAAACCTTGCATTTTTATATTTATCATATGTGGAATTAGATGTTATAGTTGAATTAAACTATATTTTCTTAGTCAACTAACTAGATATCCGTCACTGAACGTGATATCGAGTAAACTGAGCGAACCCCAGACCCTGCACTTGCAGTTACTCCAGGCAAAGCAGATAGCTAGTTAAACACCATGGAAAGAAGACCTAATGTGTACGGACAAAAAAAAAATCTAACATATTTTCTTTTGGCTTATTTCTAAGCAAATTCTCACCTCTGCTTTGTGTTTCTTCAACTCAAAGCAAATCCTGCACCTATGGCTAGATTCTCCTAAAAAGCATGTTGGTCAAAAGCATCAGCGTTTTCCTACGTTTCATTCTCCAGTAGATATAATCGTAGTTACAAACTGTGTTGTATCAATGGGCCAACAAACGTAAATGAAATACTTTATAAAGACAATAACTCATTTCACTGCATTAACCAGTGGAATAGATTAGTTCAACTTTGTCACCTATCAAACACAAACAAACTGTGATAAAAACTCCCTTATGCCTACATGAAGCACAATGAGGGAGTCATGTATATCCTCAAAGGGCCACATTTGTAAATTTAGCTGTTTGGGAGAGTAAAGCCAACATGCGGAACTCCGTTATAAAGGAGAGATATCAATATGCCAAAGACCAAAATCAGATAGAAAAATCAATAATGAACGAATGTAATTTCTTTGTTCCGTCTTTTAAAAAAGCTAAAAATTCACACCATTTTCATCCCATAAATAGACACAGGTTATTTGTGATATTTTTATATTTGTCGACTATATAGCATGTTTTTTTTTCATTAGGGATGCACCGCTATGAAAACCTGGACCGATACCGTTATCTGATGATGTTATTGTGGCCAATGACCAATATCATATACATTTCATTATCCTTTCAACAACTGATATTAAATCTATGATTCCGTCAAACACCCTACAATCCTGGTACCCATAGCATCACTATCACTGTTACTGACCCAAAAACATACTACGTGACCAATGCCTTCGCCTTCAAAAATGCCTTCGCCTTTCCACATACGTTTAAGTCCTTGAATAAAACATGTTGAAATGCTAAAAATTAAAGATGCGTAATGAAAATACTCAATATGAGTTTTGTAATCTATTTAACACACATTAAATTTACAATATATCACCCACCATGCAGCTAGATTTATACTGTATATAACCACCTAATATAATCATAATCAGTGAATATTGCCTACATCATAGTTTGAACTTAAATATACTTAAAAGTTTATTAAACTGAATAAAGAAAATCCACACCAAAAATTCTATGTTTGTTTGTCTTCACACCACGAGAGTGACAGCAAAGCAACCCATTTGTACCAAATAACCCCGAAAAGCAACACATTAGGATTTGCGAGTAGAAACAAAACCATACACAGGAGGATTGCATTTTAGACTTATTATTACAAAGAATACATGGAATATGAGTTTATATCAGGCTTATTTGTCGGGACAATTACTAATAAAAATGCATTTTGTTTAAGCGCACCTTTAGGGTCACCAAAGGGCTAAAACAACTCTTAAAAATAATAACATTTAAACAGGTATAAAACATTTGTATTATTTATAATTTGCTCAACTCTTAAATCTCATGTTTTCCGTAAGCAAAGATCATCATCATTAACATGAAAACTGTTAAGAGATATAATACATATTAAATGATGTGAAAGCCAAAAGTCAAAGCCAAAGAATGACGCTTTAGAATGATGCTTACAAAGGAAACCCATGTTAATTTGTTGTGTCCAACAGTATCTTGCAAATACATTATGAACCCTCTGACTATCTATTTGCAATTAATAGACGGAAGTATTGTGTTGTAAACTAATAACATAAAAAATAAAACAGCAATAGTATGTAGTGCATATTTCTAAATGATGTACATTTTTTTAATGCACTCTCGTTCAAAAAGAATCAGTTTCCACCATGACAAACATAATTAATTACTTTTCTTATTTTAATCTTTTATGGTGACTTAGTATTAATGGCCTATCCAGAACTATCAAATTTAACTTGATGTAAGATCATTATCTATTATTTAATATTTTAAAGCAACCAGAAAACCTCATGCTGCAATCTTATTCGATTACAGGTTACTTTGTATATGTCCATTTTCTAAAAACTTCCCAAAAAATGCATAGCAGATAAAGTAAATGGAACATGGGGAAGATGCTGAGGATGCAGTAAAACACATTTTTCTACTTAAGTACACAAAATGTATTTGCATCTTTTTTAAAGAACCAACATTGATATGGCTCTTAAATTGATGGTAGATGACAAAGTCTAATTCAGTATAAATGATAAAAAATTCAAAACTTTGAAAAAACAAAAGAACAGCTGATAAAAAGCAAAGCAAACAAGGCTTTTCTCTCCTCCCACAGCCCAGTTTCTAAGCTGGCTATTTTTGTGTTGACTGTTTGTTAAATTGCAGGTAAAAACCTCAACTGGAACACAACATTTTTTTGTGTGTCATATTGTGATAAAGCACTGAGCAGTGTAAAAATTGTAACAATGCCACAATATCATGATATTAACACCATGAGCAATAGGATACATGTATATCATGATCGAGTAGTATTTTTTTAATTTTATTTTTATTATGACTCATATAAAACAAAACGTTGACACAATAATGGAACCTACAACTCTTTCTTAGAGTCAAGAGAAAATAATAAACAGCTGGAAAATCCAAGTCAGCCAAATGACTGCCCATTATGGCTGATCTGAACTGTTATCAATAACTCCAGGACTAAAAAGAGCCAACGTATTTAGTCAGCCTTCACTCATGCATGTTGCTTGCAGCCTACCAACTGTAGTTTTACGGTGCCGTTAGTGAGGTACAAGCAACTTTGCTGGTGCTTTAACCAGTTTCAGACATCCTGCTGAAAAATATCCACCTGTTCCATTACTTTTGCACCTGGATAAAACTCGCGCAACCCTCTGGCAACCTTAAACTGTACGATCAACATTAGAGATTCTGTTGTTGTTTTTTTGCACATTTGAAACCTTTTAGATAATTTGGTATTGGAAACCAGCCGTACATCTGATATTGGAAGAGTGAATATGAGGGACATGACGCAACATCACTGCTGGACCAGATTTGATTGGTAAGTTCGGCCTTGATGTCCAAAACCACGACTATACTTGCTAAGTGTTTATCCAATCCAAATCTGCTGTACACCCCAACATCCCTGCTTGCTCCTTTTCAGAGGCAAAACATCTCCTGGTTCCCAAAGCAGCAACAAACGCCTCCATCTTTCTTGGCACCGAAAGCCTCGCCGGATACAGGGACATATGACTCGCGGACGACTTGACATGTAGGCGAGCCTGAGCTCGGACGTGTGCAACCTCAGCCTCACTGTGATGTCTCGTCAATCACCGGTTGCCGGGTCAGCAGGTTTCTTCAAACACAGAGGCGGCATTGTAACACTGAGCAGCTCCGTCAGTGAGCCCCCTCCTGACCTTTAACCTCTGGACCCTGTGAGTTCAAATCACTACAGCATAATAGATAGATAGATAGATAGATAGATAGATGTGACGGTATCCAATAGTGAACTTCATTTTAAGTGTAACCTTCCAGGATAACTCTCACGCACCACTTGCCAGACATTCATCCCCGCAGATGTGTCACCTTTGGCGTCCGGTGTCACAACAACAAACACAGCACGCTTTGCTCGTTTCATAAGACGGAAGGAAGGAAGGAAGGAAGGAAGGAAGGAAGAAAGGAAGCAAGCTGCAACGCAGCAATGCAGACCGCAGGGAGGAAGCAGAGGTGCGCAAGTGCAGCACGCCTTCCACGCTCTCCACGCTTCCATTGTGTGTGGCTGGAGGGGGGGGGGCAGCAGTCTCACAACAACACAAAAATGTAGTTTCAAAGCAAACAGAAAGCAACAAATAAACAGCTGCTGGGGGTCTCTCACCTTCCGTCCGCGTTTTTTTTTCCTTTTCCCTCGTCAGTCACTTCAAGTTTAAAGACAAAACAAAACAAGCCCCCACACAGAACCGCTGTAATGAGATGCAGGCTTGATTCTGCCTGGAGAGAGAGAGAGAGAGAGAGAGAGAGAGAGAGAGAGAGAGAGAGAGAGAGAGAGAGAGAGAGAGAGAGAGAGAGAGAGAGAGAGAGAGAGAGAGAGTTTTGTATAACTAATAATATATATATATATATATATATATATATATATATAGGATCATAGGATACGCTCCTCTTCTGGGTAAGCCTGAGATGTCTGAATAATAATAAACAAACCCAAAAAAACAACAGTTTTGGTTTATTTCAGATTTAAAACTAACAATTGATAGATTACAGTATTTCAGTATTTAATGAAATGTTCAAACACGTTGCGTGAGAGAGCAAATGAAATCTTTTCACCCTCCTTCGGATGAGGGACTCTGTTACCCTTTCAAAGGCTTCCCTCTGGTGGTGAAGTATTGATACTGCAGTTGATTAAACGAGAGAAGCAGCATTCACTGAGACCTTCTAACCTATGTCTATACAATGTTATTCTGCAGGAAAATGTCAACTTTAAAATAATATTAGAATGTTTTTTTTTTCTTATTTTCTTTAAAATAGAGTTTTTTCTAATTAAATAGACCAATGAACTAAACCTTCACATTTTATTTTAAGTTTTCAATACTGTATGAAGGTGCTTTCTAGATTTATTGATGACTTTTATTAAAATTACAGCTAAATTTTATATATTGTTAAAACCTACATTTTCTCTTTCTGCGGGTTTGATCGCTCGTTCTGGTTCGTGACAACAGTATCTTGCTTGTATTTTCAAACCGTATTACTGTTAATACGGCGTCAAGCTGTTTTTGCAGCATAGTTGGCATGCATGGTTTTTGTCCTTTTGAATGTAATTATAGTTCAGTCTTGTTTTGACATCTATGATAACTTCGATGGTTTTGATTCAGATTTGCGTTGGTTTCTATTTTGTCTATTTTATTTCCTTTTTTGTATGTTTTGTTTTAAATTTCTTTAAATAATTTCATCTATTTATTCGTTTTTACTACAGGGTTTACTTTTAATCGTTAAAGACTTTTCCTTTGAACCCCCTTATAAGTGTACTAGGATAATTTTTTTGTTTTTTCTATTGCTCTGCAAATTACTCTGTGAGGAATTTGTATGGGATTTGCACAAACTAGGCAGAAAACCACTGAATGGTTTCAAAAAATAATCTTAATTTATTTTTTTTATTAAAAATGCTTCAAAAAATAATTGGCTGGGCCCAGAAAAAGGGATTAACAAAACCGACTTCAACTCAGCTATTAACACAAATAACTCAAACACAAACTGACCTAACAAGCTAAACATGAGGGAAACTTAAATAGTGGCTGACCTAGTTACAGGTAAATAGGCATTTTTGAACACCGACAACAGATGTTCCAAATATTATTCAACTCGCTCTGTAAAGTACATTCACTGGCAAAATGTACAAACTTTGATTACAACTCGAAAAATGTAAATACACCATCTTAATAATTATATATCAAACAATTAAAAACAAAACACCACTTTTTATTGCTGCTGCAATCCTACAACAGTTGCCCATGGAAACATACATTTTCCTTTTTCATTACATTCTTACATATCATTAATCATTCACATCTTTTTGTTTGTTTCTGCCCTCTACCCTTCGACAATTCACAGCAGTTTCAGAGGTTTCTGTAAGCTCAGTCATCAAGTACTCAAGAGTAGAAAATAGAATAGATGTGAGAGCAAATAAAGTCAGTGTCTTTGTTTAGCTGTGTGTGTGTGTGTGTGTGTGTGTGTGTGTGTGTGTGTGTGTGTGTGTGTGTGTGTGTGTGTGTGTGTGTG
>JAVLVB010000512.1:247451-276513 GCA_032876305.1 Orestias chungarensis | reverse complement strand
TACTATATTGTAGATTCTGTGTCAATATTGTATATTCTGTGGAGTCAAATCACATTTCTCGTATAGTTCTTTATAATTTATAATGTATTATATATTTGCATTCCGATCCTCAATGCTGCTATGTCCGAAGTCCCATATTGTAGATTCTGTGTCCATATTGTAGATTTTGTGTAGCTCAAATCCTAGTCTCGCATAGTTAATATATTCTTATATTTTATTACATTATTTAAAATTGCTATCAGGGTGTAAACTGGACCGGGGGATTAGAATTTCGTCCCACCTCATGTACCACATGTGATGTGATGACAAATAAAGATTCCTTGATTCCTTGATTCAAATTTTGATTAAAAACAAGTATTTAATGCAACCAGTTTAAACAAAAACTTTACACTCCCTTTTTAGTTTAAATATAAATAGAAAATAAGCTATGAAAAGTGTAAGTTTTAAAAAATAATAATTTTAATAGAACCTAACATATTATACTGATATAGAAGTGCAAATAAAGTAGAATTTTAAATGTCACTAGTGACATTTAATTGCACAGGTTCCAGAGACATTTCTCTAAGGTTTAATGTCTCAAAGAAACTGAACATAATGTGACATGCTCTTGGACATGTCAAAATACAGACATATTCATCTGCCATTCCACATTCTTATACGGTCTCTGGAGAAAAGCTGCACAGAGATCCAATCAGGTTGGAGTTTTGCAGAAATCCTGCAGAAAAAAGGCTGCAGCTGGCTCACACACTCAAGTGTCAGTTGGTGAAAATTGTTTTTAGGACACATCCTGCATTTTATTAATTTGGTCTATTGGAGGGAACCACAGAGATGTCCAGAGATGTCAGAGATGCGTATCCATATATATATATCCATATATAATCCAGAAACTTGCAAATCAGATGACAGCCTTAGCTACCTGCCTATAAACGACAAGAACACAGATCATGCACCAATGTGTCATTTGACTATTATTCTATTTTAGAGGTTTGAGTGTGATGCAGTCCTGTCTTTAAACTGTCTTTTGTTTTTTTTGGTTGTGGTTGTTACTGATTTTAACTGGCATCCACATTTTAGACTCATTCATAAGAAAAAGAGGAGTTAATTTTTTTCATGCTACTCGTCACATTAACTATTTATATCATCATAATGAGAGGCCATGTGAACAGAATGAATCACGTGGAGAGCGTGTTTCCTAAACCCCCGCCCATCTCCCTCCCTCTCTCTGGTTCTCAAACACACTCTGCCTCCATCCTCCAAGCTGCTCTGCCTCACTGCTTGCTGACATCAGTCTCTCTCACTCCCTCTCTCTTCTTCATACGAACACATATTGGTTTTCTCCTTTTCCTGTGTGTATTTTTGTTTTGTTTGTCACTCTCCGTGCAATTATCTCAATTGGACCTTTGAATGGATATTCTTGCAACCTTCCCCACATTTTTTTGTTATAGATGTCAGTTTTTTTATCCAGCCTTGTAGTTTTCTGGGCCTCTAGAGCTTAAATTTATATACAACTTCATTAAAAATAGGGAGTTGTTCTGTACCCTTTTTGTGGACAATGTTGGGGTCAAGCAGCATAGGGACTGTAGATCTTGGTAAATTTCACCAATATACTGTATAAAAAAAATGAAACAAATTTTTGTTGAATTTTTAAGTTGGTATTTGTTTAAAATTTTGTGCAAGGACATTGCAGCCATGCCCTATAAAACTGACCGCAACACTTTTTTTTTAAATAAGTTGTGTTGCAATAAAAAACAATGTATTTTATTATTGAGTTGTGTGATTGATCAACAATAAAGGGTAAAAACAGGAGTTTGAATTCAAGGAACACACATGGTTTTCTCAGGGATTTAGAAATAACAATCTGAATTTTATGGTGTGCATGTGCTTTCAGCTGTAATTGTGTCTCGAGACAGTCCGTTGGAATGGAAAGCATCCATGAAGATCATTTTCTAACTATTTTCAGAAATAGTTCTCATCTGAACTTTGAAAGGGGTCATTTTAACAATCAAAAGTGTTTACTCCAAACTTTTCCATTGGATCTTTGGCTCTTTGCATAGGGTTGTTGAAACCCTGATGCAATGTTAAGTCTTTTGTAGCCTTTAAAATGTAATGTTAGAATATTTACTATATTTAGCTAAATTCAAGTTGGCGTCAACACTGCCCAGCTAGCCTGATAATGGCATCAGAAGATGCAAATTCCATGCAAAAAGACCCAACCCAGGGATTTTAATCCTGAATTTTCTTGCAAGGCAATGTGCCTTTGTTGTTTATTAACTTTTTATGGCTATTTCTTAAGGAACAGCTGTAACATGTATCGTAGAAAAGACAGTAGGGTAAAAAACAAAATCCATTCCTGTTATCTTACTGACGACAGTCCAACCAGTCACGCTCTCTCTCTATTCACACATAAATATGTTGTTGCCTCTCTTTCTCCCTGCCCTCTTTTCAAACACTGACTAGAAGCCAACAAATGGCGTTGTTTGAGCGATGAGATACAAGCTCCCCACTGTAAAGGACGGGTGTGTAAAGATAAGAAAAGAGCAAGAGGACAAGGAAAAGCAGGGAGAGAGCTGGAAAAGGTGAGAGGGTCAAGGGAAAGGAGTAAAAGTAAGATGGGGAAACAGATTAAGTGGGATAAAACCAACAGTGACTCACGCAGGCGAGGGAAAAGTGATCATCCTCCCATTTCACTGAAATTGTTTAGGGTTATGGTCAGAGGGGGGCTGGGGGTGGGGGGTGTTGTGGGTTAGGGTGATCAGTGCACATCTACACATATTTTATATTTTTTTAACACTTTTACACTACAAATAAGGGATTGGCGAACATACAAAGTGATGGTTAGAGTCAGAGAAATGGAGAAGCAAGCTTACGCTTACAGATGGTTCAAGCCATGAAGAGAGGGAAAAAGAGAAAGTGAAAAAAAACAAACAAAAAAAAACTTCCCCACATATAGTGCATTGAGTGCCCTTGCTCTAGTGCCATGAGTTTGTTAATGACTGGTTCAATTTATATGGACCCTATTCACCTGATACAGAGCTGGCTCAAATGTGTCTGTCTGTGTAGGTGTGTTTTCCTAACTGTTTTGTGCAACTGTGACACACCTGTTCAGTAGTGAGGGAATAAGACCAATGAAGCAAATGAAGTGTTTGAGTGTTTCTTTTCTTGTGTGTGTTTTCTACATACTGGATGCTAAACATTATTTTTACTTTCCAGAGAAGAGGATGTGTGAGAACATTTCCCTATTAAAGATTATGTGGCAAAGCAGCAACATCCTGTCACAGTGAATTTCACAGCGAATCAACAGTAATTTATACTGAGGTGTTCTGCTGACATTTTTTTGTTCAGGGTAACATGATTTTTTTCACACATCAGCAAAAGAAAAACACGATACAATTCCGTTTCTAAACTGCTGAACTGACTGATTACAAACTGTCCGTCCAACCCTGCGTTGCTAAAAATAAAAACTCAAGTATTGTAATGCAATAAAAATGCAGACCATTCTTTCACTTTGAATTAAAAAATAAGTGTGGCCGTGCTTTTATACACTGAAGTAGGTTAACAACCTTGACCGAGGGAGAAGCCTAGATATCAACTTTTTACATGATTAACTTCTTTGTTGTTCAAAATTCCCTTAGCATGATGTAGTTTCAACACTGCGTAGAAGTGTGTCGCTTCACATGTTGCCAATTGTTTGGGTTATAAGAGCAGATGCCATCTGCTGATTCTGCAAACACAAAGTATCTCAGCAACTAGCCTCCCAGTGCATTATATGCAAGCTTTGAAAGCTAATATGGTCAGTTTTAATTAAACCTGGGTTTTGTATTGGATGGGGAAATGTTTACTCATGGCCTATTCCAGGATGGTTGATTGAAAAGCGGAACAAATGAAAACTATAAGGAAACTATAATGCACCAATTTACAAAGTATGCACTAATTCTGAAAAACATTACTTAAAGATACTTTGCAGCTGATGTAAAAATGCTTTGTAGGGCTTTTCAGACAATATTTTGTTTTTAAATGATTACATTTCTCTTAAAGCAATCTTTGCAATGTACTGCACTAGTGAGGCGCAAGAAGTTGACTACAAATTTGGAAAAATAACTATATTAAAAATAAAATATGTTGCTTCATTATTACCCTTAAAAAAAAAGACAGATTCTGAATGTATTTGGCAAAGTGTTTTTACCCAAACAAGGACAAGACGGAGACTGTTTGTCACTGATGATTATCAGAAGGCCACATAGCCTCCAAATACCAAATGTGGTTGGGTGACTGCACCTGGAGATAAGATGGCAATAACTACAGCATCACACCCAGAGACAGTATTACTTTTCAGCAAAAAAGATGCTGTCTCTTGGGTTATAAGTGAAACCCAGCAATGGACTAAACAAATAAGATTCAGCTATCAGAACCAGACTGCAATGTGTGGAATCACAGAGAAAATATTTGCAGATTATCGGATGATGTCTGCTCAGGGATTTTTTCAAATAGAATAAATCAAATAGCACAAACAACTAAAGTTACCTCGTTTCTTAAGATGAAAAACTGAAATTCAAGTGTAATCTAATAAATAAAAAAGGAAGTTTTAAAATAGGTTTGGAGACAAAGGTATCACTAAAATGTTTCACTTATAAAAATTGTTCAGGGTTGTAAGATTATTTCAAGTTTAGATTCATGGGTTGAATGTAAAAAAAGTAGATGGGTCCAATGTCAGATGACCTATAATGTGGGTTAATACTGAAACCCACATTGCATCATATAGTCCATGTGGAAACAGGAACAAGTAAGTAATTCAAACAAATACATCTAAAGGTCTATGTTATATTACCTGAATGATGTTTTGTAGTTAAACAATTATGAATAAGTTAATCTATTGTCCTATTGCCCTAATCTATTGTGAGGTATCAAAGAAGAAATAAACACTGAATTATAAACTGTATTGTACAACTGCAGTTAAACAAAGCTCAAAGAAATGTATTCTTCCGAATAATATTGTTGTAACTGAATGCTGAGATAAATAATCTGTATTTTACTTATTACCAGATAGGAACAGCCCCAAACAATCTTGTTTAACGAGGCTTTTTGGTTTTGACTATGTTTCTTAGAGTGCTGTGTCTCCTAAGCCTCAGCAGGTATTTAAAATATACCCCTGCACAGTTTGGCTTGACCTCCTGCTGTGAGCACAGTGCATTTTGGGCCTTAACGCAGAAACATAGCATTACAAAATTCCTGCATTCCTGTACAGCTGTATTTGCCTTCAGTCTGTTGCAAAGTAAATTAAGGGCTATTTTGTTTATTTGATGATTCAAATCTTTACTGCAGGGCATTCCAAGCATATTTCTACACAATAATTTTTTGTTTTTCTTACATTTTTATTTTCAAATTGCAATGCTAGAAAAGGTTTTACTAGGATTCGATTTCATGAGTAAAAAAACGGTCGATGGGTGTAGATGTAATCTTAAAACTGTGGTTTACATTTGTATTCAGCCCAATTTGTTCTGAGCTCTGAGCCCAGATGTAAAAGTTTAATTAAAGTTGACCTCTTAAATCTTATCTCTTCTCTGTTTTTGGACCTTTTCTCCCTGACTTCATCATGAACAAGAAAGGTTAATTCCGAAATGTGACAAAGGAAAGTGTAAAAAACGATGAATATTTTCTGGTCATTAAAAATTACAAAAATATAAAAATCTTACATTGTGTCATCGAAAAGAAACTATTAAGCATTGTTTACCAATACGAAATAGCTTTTAAGAGTATTTATGCCATCAGACATATTTAAAAATTGGAGATTGCTTAAGTTTCTATCGTAACAGCCAATAGCAATCATTGTCATAATTGTTTTAATTGTTTTATCAGAATACACAGGGTAAGATTGGAACCTATTCGTAGAATCATGTATTATTACATTTCTATGATTTAGCCATACTGATAATTCTTATTTTGAGTACCCTGAAATAAAAAGATACGAAGCAATTCTGGAAAAAGAAAAAATACTTGCAAGAAGCTCTGAGGGTGTTGAGTTTACAGCAGAGTAACAACCCTAAACTTACATTTAGATTTGCTGTACAATATCTCTATCCAATCTAAATGCGTTACAGCTTTAATCTAAAAAAAAAAAACGTTTCAAATATACAGTACTGGTTGTGCACAGTTTATAGATACATATCCCCATAAGACTTGTAGCTGTAATTAAAACAAAGGTCTTTCTACGAAGTAATGACTCTCTGGGGCTCAATTGAAATGTTGGATCACAACAATATACAATCTTTTAAAACTGCATATAATTTTCTTTCCACTCAAGAAAATACACTACGTAGTTTTGAAGTATTTATCACATACAATGTCAATAGGAATCATTGAGTTTTTTAATTATGAAATGAAAACGTGTGGGAACCTTGAATCATTTTATTTGGCACTGTAGATGTCCACATCCTTTTTGTTTTTATAAAACGCAGTGTTATCTTATTTAGTGCTTTTTTTAAATGTATGCTGTAGTTTAGCTTCTGTTTGTTTCATTCAGCTGACAATACAGTTTTTGAAGCTTTTTTTTTGGTTGTCCGTGAATATAGTGCTCTGCGCTGCCACTTTCCCGCTTCTGCAACTGCTAGTGTTGCGCTGTGTTTCTCATTATGTTGTCACTATCTGACAGCAAACGTATTGATACTCTGGCTGTTGTTTGTGTACTAGGATGCTCAAATGCTCTGAGGGCGTTTATGTCGTATCCCTATTAATGTTATCCCCTTCACACTGTAAATTCTGATAAACGAATGCCTTTTCTTTCTCAATAACTTTGAACCTTTTCTTTTTGTTTGTATGTTCATGCACTAAACTGATTTATTGTTCCTCCCTGCGGTCTTTACTTCGGTTTATTTAATGATGGAGGGTAGGGAAAAAAGAAGGATGAAAAGAGAAGGAAAAATCATTACACAGATATTTTTAACAGTCTTCCTAAAAGATTATCTGTGCGATTCAGGAAGACATCACTGAGTTCTCTTATTTATAAATGACACTTACTGTGTTTGTACCCTGACAACAGCAAACACAACATATTTGTCTGTATAATACAGCTCAATTTTCATCACAGTTTTGGTTCCTGCAGTCATTTGGACTCATCACGGGGGAGGATACTTGGTTGCACAGACAAACACACTCAAATACAGCGTCATTGTCATCAGCATGAAATTAGGTAAAAATGGGATTTCTGAATGTAGGTCAGTCAGGATGAAAGATCTGTAGGCAGTTTTTTTGGCTGCTTCAATAGAGCTCTGACTTCTTTTTTGTACCAACATTTTGCACATGAAAGGCAATAAACCATTTATAAACTTGATTAATTTAAAATTCAGATTACATATTTCATGTAAAAACTGCAACCTATTGAATGCAACAAGATTAAATACTGGAAATATATTTTTTTAATGTTTTCTGTTAAAAGCAAGATCAAAGTAGGGTATTTTTTTACTGACAAGCATTGTAATTCTCAGATAGTTTTTTCTTCAGTCCTTCTACATGTTTGCTATTTAAAAAAATAAAAACGTTGTTTTTTTCCCCATTATTTTATATACCCGCTAAAAATAGTGGGACTCACCTCGACGCATGGCTCTGGCTCTGGCTCTGGCTCTGGAACCAGTCACCTTGAGAGGGGTTGGACACTCTTCCACTCTGGAGTTGGCCCTGTTGAGGGGTGCCGGGTTGGGGTGGGCATACTTGTTGCCCCCCATGTAGGCAGTTGTACGTGGGGGTTCACCCCGTTGAGCAAGAGGGTAGCCTCCCTCCCCATATGGGTGGGGGGACAGGTCCTGACTGTTGTTTGTGTTTATACTCCAAACATCAGTTCAGAGTGCCCACCCTTTTTGGAGTCCTTGGAGGGGGTGCTGGAGAGCGCCCCTCCCGGGGACTCCCTCGTTCTGCTGGGGGACTTCAACGCTCACGTGGGCAATGACAGTGAGACCTGGAGGGGTGCGGTTGGAAGGAATGGCCCTCTCGGTCTGACCCAAAGTTGTGTTTTGCTATTGGATTTCTGTGCTCGTCATGTATTATCCATAACTAAGACCATGTTCAAGCATAAGGGTGTCCATATCTGCTCTTGGCACCAGGACACCCTAGGCCACAGTTTGATGATCAACTTTGTTGTTGTGTCGGCTGATCTGCGACCGCATGTATTGGACACTCGTGTGAAGAGTGGAACGGAGCTTTCCACTGAACACTACCTGGGGGTGAGTTGGCTCCTATGGTGCAGGAGGAGGCTGGTCAGACCTGGCAGACCAAAACAAATTTTGAGGGTCTTCTGGGAGCGCCTGGTAGAGTCCCCCCTTAAAGGCGAAGCTTGAACTCTGGGAGAGCCTCAAACACGTTCTGGGGGAGGTGGGGGACATTGACTCTGAGAGGGCCATGTTCCATGCCTCCATTGCCAAGGTGGTTTACTGGAGCTGCTGTCACAGGGTTGTCGGTGCCTGTCGCTGTGGCAATCCTTGAAACCCCAGGTGGAGACCAGCGGTGAGGGATGCCGTAAGGCTGAAGAAGGAGTCCAATCGGTTCTTTTTAGAGTTTGGAGAAGTTGTTGATCTCAAATGGGGATGTCGTGGGTTGGTGGGCGGAATACTTTGAAGACCTCCTCAATCCCGTTGACACGTCTTCCACTGAGGAAGCAGAGCATGTGGACCTTGAGATGGGCTCTCCAATCTCTGGTGCCGAAGTCACCGAGGTAGTTAAAAAGCTCCTCAATGGTAAAGCCCTGGGAGTGGATGAGATTTGCCGGGGTTGTCCTTAAGGCTCTGGATGTGGTAGAGTTGTTTTGGTTAACGCGACTCTGCAACATTGCGTGGACGTCGGGGGCAGTTCAGCTGGATTGGCAGACCGGGGTGGTGTTCCCCCTACTCAAAACCTGGGACCGTGGAGTGTGTTCCAACTATAGGGGAGTCACACTCTTAAGCCTCCCCTTTAAGCTCTATTTGTTTTTTTTGGAGAGGACAGTCGGACCTCGGATTCAGATGGAGAAGTGTGGTTTTAGTCCTAGTCGTGGAACACTGGACCAGCTCTATACCCTCAATAAGGGTCCTGGAGGGTGCATGGGAGGTCGCCCAACCAGTCTACATGTGTTTTGTGGACTTGGAGAAGGCGTTTGACCGTGTCCCTTGTGGGTTCCTGTGGGTAGTACTCCGGTATTATGAGGTACCAGGGCCTTTGATACGGGCTGTAAGGTATCTGTATGACTGGTGCCAGAGGATTGCATCTCTGCTTTTCGCGGATGATGTGGTCCTTTTGGCTTCATCAGCTTGTGATCTACAGCTCTCGCTGGAGCGGTTTGCAGCCGAGTGTGACGCGGCCTGGATTAGAATCAGTGACTTCAAGTCTGAGGCCATGGTCTTGAGCTGGAAAATGGTAGAGCGCCTTCTCAGGGTCGGGGGGGAGGGTTCTGCCTCAAGTGGAGGAGTTTAAGTATCTCGGGGTCTACAATGGGGAAGAATGGAGCAAGAGATCAATACACGGATTTGTGCCGAATCTGCATTTATGCTGCCGCTGTACCAGTCAGTCGTGGTGAAGAGAGAGCTGAGTCAAAAAGTAAGCCTCTCAATCTACACTCATCTATGGTCATGAGGTTTGGGTCATGGCCGCAAAAACGAGATCCTGGATACAAGCTGGTGAAATGGGTTTCCTCCACAGGGTGTCTGGGCTTTCCCTTAGACTTGGCCTTCTGGGGGGGCTCAAAGTTGAGCCGCTTCTTCTCCATGTCGAGTGGAGCCAGTTGAGGTGGCTTGGGCATCTGGTTAGGATGCCTCCTGGACGCCTCCCTGGTGAGGTGTTCCGGGCAAGTCCCACCAGGAGGAGCCCCTGAGGAAGACCCAGGACACGCTGGAGGGACTAAGTTACTCGGCTGGCCTAGGAACGCCTTGGGAGCTGGCCCAAGTGGCTGGGAAAAGGGATGTCTGGGTCTCCATGCTTAGGCTGCTGCCTCTGCAACCTGACTCCTGATAAGTAGAACACAATAGATGAAAGGATGGATGGATGGATGGATGGATGGATGGATGGATGGATGGATGGATGGATGGATGTGTGGGTATTTAGAAGTGAGGTGAAGGTTTTCTCTAAAATCTTTAGACATTGAGCATTGATTGGGTCATCATTCAGAAAACAAAATATGTTCAAATTTGATATTTTCATAATAACTTATGAAGCCATGAAAGTTTTTGCTGCATCAGTTACATCTTAGAAGAACCTTTAAATGTTCGAATTGGAAACTGTCCCATGCTTAGAGTAAAATTTGATTTTTTTTTTTTATATATTTATTTTAGAAATCAGGATTTGGTAAACTGCAATAAATGGGCTGAATCTATGCAGTAGAGAAATTTTTTAGCCCTACCAGACTCTTATATACCAATATGTAGACAGATCAGCAGACAACTCATTATGCCTTGCCCAAGCCAGCATCAAACCCCCTACTTTCTGACTGCAGGATGACTACTCATCCCACTGAGACAGAAATGTCAATACAGCACTTATGCTAATAACACATCAAATGTGAGGGTTGATTTAAATGAAGAGCGATTTATCATCCTCTCAAGGTTTAGTCCTTGTATAAAGCATATTGTATGAAATATGTGTTGCTATGGAATAGGTAGCATTCATTCTGCCCCTTTGCTACGTTGCAGCAAAATGAGCAACACTACTTCACTTTGATTATGACACCTCTGTGTTTATAAAGGTCTCCTTAGGCACTCTGGCTGTCTGTTTCTGATTCTGCTTGACAGTCCTGCATGACACTTAATGAGCAGCATAAAGGAAGGAGATAAGGAGTGTTTAGAGAGGGAGGTATAACCAGAAGAACATATTGTGGCTCAGCAGTTCTGTTGTATTGTGGCCCTGCCAAGGACAGGCTGCATAACCATGCCATCACACAGCAACCTTATAAAACTTTCTCTCTTGTATTTACTAAAGGAAATAGATTCTTAAAACAGAATGAATAATTTGAGATTGTATAATCTTTAGAAAATTTGAGTACACCTCTTTCGTTGCTGATTATTGTTGAAAATAAATTATTATTACTAACAATTTAATTACTTCCTACACTAGAATACTTTATCCATCCAGTTTTTATGCTCATTTGTCCATACAAGGTTGCTTGGGAGCTGTCCCCAGTGGTCATTTAGCAAGATGTGGGGTAAACCCCGGACAGGTAACCAGGTCACTGCAGGATAACACAGAGTCACACAGTACAAACAACCCTGCACACACACCTAAGGGCAAGGAAGAGCTTTAAACCCAAGATTTTCTTGCTGCAAAACAGAAATGCTACCAACAATGCCACTGTGCAGCCAAATTTTTACACTCAAGCATTTTAATATGTTTTTATTTAACAAATCCTGATTTTTTTTAATAAATTACTACTAAGCAAAAAAAAAAAATTACTGGGGGGTTTCTTAAATAATAATATGTTGAGATGTGCTGCACAACTGGACTGGTTATATTTACAGCAGCAAATAGATTTGGACAGTTTAGACAGCCGGGAAGAGTTCTCCAAGATATATAGGGAAATCTGTGTTTATTGCTGAATTTTTATTTGTAGGATGAGATTTACTTTTTCTACCGTGTTTTTTTTTACTTTTATTTTTTTTAAATCAATGATTAAATGTAATCTTCTATGTACAAAACCACATATTACAGATGGGTCCCCACATGTGAACCAAATTGGGTCATCACCAATGCTTTGGAGAACTTAACCTGCTGAGTAGGCAATTGGACCATTTAGATCAGAATTGTTTGTGAAGGATTCACGTGATGACTATTACATAACTTACAAGAATGTTCTAATTTTTAAAACTCTTTCTGTATATGAAGTTAATACAGTGAACTAAAACCGTTTCATAAGCCTTTCGTATATTTGTGTCTCATGTTAAAACAGTTTTGTGTTGTATAAGATGGTTATAAAAGAACCAAAATACAAACATGCTTGTACAAACAAGTACGGCACTGCTCAGAATTATATTTGGATGATCTAATTTGAAGTTTCACATTTGAAATTGTTTTGCAGGTAACTGCTGTAACAAAGCCTGTTCTAAGGCTAAACTCACTGATTTGGAAATGCTATCTCAATATGTCATGGTAATATTGAACAGCACAAACCCAGCAGTAATTCACATTTCAAACACAAGACTGAGTCAACATGAGATACAAAATAAATGTGGAAACTATTCACACAGCAATCTTTCGCCAGTAAAAATCTATTTTGCAATATGGATCAGTATTTTCTAATTCAGCTGCACAGATTCACACACTGAAAGCTCAACTGTAAGAGAGAAATAGGTTAAAAATTTAACCAGAAAAAGACTCTAGCACTTGGAGTAGCAACAGCTTACTTTGCCTTGTTTTTAACAATTTGCATCTGTAAATTGAAAATTTTGCCATTAATGTCTTCTCTATTTATAACCATTTGCCCCACTTACTGGCCATTTGTGGCTTGCAAAGCACAAATTAATCCTTTTGCTACACACACAGCATGAAGTAGCCTGCTACTGTGGCTGCTGCTGGTAGAGCAAAAATGACTGCTGGTTGAGGGAAATGATATCGGAAAGCTAATAAGGAGCAACTTACTGAAATAGAACATTTCTTATTAGGGATTTTAAAACTAACTCTAAAAGTTGTGGATATATTTCTACCAAAAAAATTACTTTCCATTTATATAGATTGTCGATACATTGGTCAATGAATTTTTGATGAGTTTGGAGGAAAGAAATTATTTCACTGCAAACAATTTATTCTCTTAAAAGTGAAGTGCTTTATGTAGAGCAATTTTTTTTATCCAAAAACTCCTCTTTTTTAACACGAGAAAGATATATCCAACTTATAGATTTTTTGTGAATGCCCCTTTTCCTTAGACTTGTTGTCGTTTCACAATGTATAAAATGTCGTCAAATTCATCAGTGTGAACATAATTCAGCTTTAGCTTCTCAATCGTATTTTGATTCAAACCTTTGGTATGTTCCCACTCAGTACCTTATTTGTCTGGTGGAATTATTTTGCTCTTACGATTTGCTTATTTACAACACAATGCCGGCTTTGCTTTGGCCGGGCCTGTTAGTTGTTATAATGAGAGTAATTATGATGCAAATCTTATTAAGGGCTAAACAATCTGGTCTGTAAGCAAAGATCGTAGCGACGGAGAGGGAGGGCAAAAAACAAGCAGGGACAAAAAAGAAACAAAATAAAACAAAAAATACTGTTTTTGAACTTTTAGTAAATAAATGAAAGAATAAGCGCCAGAAAAATGTATCTCTGTGTAGCTGTTATTTTCATTTAAGTCACTCACTTCACATTGAAGATCATACCAACTACCTCGGCCTTCCCTTTTTTCACATGTATGTAGTCTGAAACATCTAAAACAAATATGTTTTTTTTTACTTCAGTTCCAATCCTACCTTACATTGTCTTCTATATGCAGTCATTTCTTTTCCCTGATGTATCAGACTCCTGACGAACATTTGATTAGAGAAATTAATTAAAGATGTGACGTTCACTTTGCAGCAGTAGGATATTTACTTGGTAACTTCAGTTTCTAAAGGCTTTACTTTTCAAACCTTTTAGGTTTTGATGTCACTTTAAAAACCAAAACAAATGCATCAAAGCTTCTTATAAAAAATGAACATATACAATTAAATTTAGATACTTGAAGTGCCACTTATTTATTGGTTATATATAGGTACCAGGTTATTTAAAAGAGCCTTGGGTCTTGCCTAGGCTTGTATTAAGTTATATTAATAATCATATGTAGCTGCTCTACATGACATGTTTTGGTTACATGATCAGTGATTACTAATCTGGAAAGCTGATTGGATCAATTGCATAATATTCAATTATTTTAGTATTTATGCACTTAGCCGACGCTTTTATCCAAAGCAATTTACAAAATAGGTAGTAGTTCAAAGGGTCTTTTCTAAGGACCCACACTGTATGCTGTTGATGTATATCCATGCCCTGGCCTGGAGTCAGGTGACTTCCAATTGAAATATCCGTAAAGCTGATATTAACTTTACGGTGATGATCTATCAGTGTTTATAGTGGAGAGAAGAATGCATAGCACATGGTAAAAATGTATATTAACTTTCATTGTAACATTATAGCCTCTGAAAATTTATCATGAGTCTCTGGAACAGCTGAGGTGGGTCAGTGCCACCATAGCTCTCTGTTTGTGTTTTAGGCTTTTTAAAATAAGTGTCATGAATTGATCTCTTTGCCACATATCAGTTTATAGGGAAAGGTTAAATTCAATTTTTGTTTGTATTAAAAACAATTGACTGTAAGTAACTGAAATCCAAACATGTCTGTTGCAGGATTGCAACTTTATTACTTTTACACAACTTCAACAAAAACTTTAATCGGCACAAATTACAGAAGCAGTCACTAATGGAGTTGCAGCTTTGATCAAACCCATCGTCAAAAGCCAGCCAATCACAGACAGGTACATGTTATACTGACATAACAATAACTGCATTAAACCCTGCGACTTCATATGTCGTGACACGACACTCCATCTTATTTAATTTCCTATGGAACCTGGAAGATGAAGGGTAGACTATCACTGAGCCTCTTCTGTCATTTATCGCTCCCTGGATGTCGGGCCATTAACAGATTAACATCATGTACAGCTCCTTACTGTAAGTCCTTGCAGTTGTGGCTACTTCGAGTAACTCTGTTGCAAATTATTTACAAATGTAGGACTATTTGAAGACATGAAGGGGAAGACTATATTCAATGAGAAAGGTATCAAAGTGTGCATTGGGCCTTCAAATGTCTTGTTAAATCTTTCCTACCTTTTCTTATCTTCATCTTCTATTGTGTTCTTGTTGGATAATTCAGCGCCATCTTTTTTATGGCAGAATTACCCTTTCATTTCAAAGCCAACAAAAAACAGCAAACGTACAAAATGTATCAGATTTTCTTCAAAGACTGGTAACCAGCCGACTCTTCAGTCAAATTAGGTTGTTTTTTTAAAATCTGACAGTGTAGGTGTAATGTTGCTACTTAACCCCTACAGCGCTGTAGTTGCTCCTTTATTTCGAAATGAGCCAGCATGTTAATAACTCAGCGGGACACTCATTCAGTTTACCGGTCAGTTACTCGATACGCTGAATAATTTGTCTTCAAACAGCCATCGTCAGACCGGACAAATACATCTTTGTAGGCTTGTTAACTAGCAGGTTTTGTAACAGTCGTTCATTCAAATGATCCTTCTCAGAGTGAGCCCAATGTATTCAATCTAAGAAATCGTAATTTAAGCTGTAGCTCCCTGTCTTTTGCATGCCTTGCTTACAGTGTGTCTGCAGTTGTAAAACCCTGTGTGTTCAAACCTTGAAGAGGGACAGACAGCGGTGTCTGTGTCAGAGTGAGTTCCTTTAAGCACCTCTCCAGTTGTCCACAGGGGGTCACCCGTGCTCACCCTCTACTGGAGCGTTTGCCACCCCAGGTGCATCCTGTCGGCGTTGATGAGCTGGGCCTGCTATAAGAGGAGTGGTGGACTAGCTGCTCGACGCCTGAGTGTTTGTTACTCCTGGTAAACCTTGTCTCAGCGCCTTGTCTAGTGTTTATTATATTTCTAGTGTTTCACGTATTTTTGTAGTTCTCTTGTGCTCTAGTTATGTCTCCAGTAGTTTTCTAGTTTTTATTATTTTGTTTGTTACTTTGCTGCTCCCTTTTTCCCACGCTCCTAACAACATTGTGCTCACCTCAGGTTCTCGTCATCTCCCGTGCTCCTTCCCCACAAGATCTCTCTCCGGTTCCTCGCATCCATCTGGTCTCTCCGTTCCTCTTGGTTCGGCTTGATCTGCCCGCTCCAGCATCACTCCAGCCGGCGTGCACCCCCCCCTGGACAACTTCTCCGCTTCCCACCGCTGGATTGGAAGTCACCTCTCAGTCTTTCCCCCTGGAGTCAACATCCATCAACCATCAAGTAAGATCAGTCCAATATTATCCTTCTCTCAACATTACAACTACTCACCTGTCCTGTCCTCCACCTCAGTGGTCACCGGTCTCCCACGTCGCCGTGCGCTCCGTGCTCCCTGCCGTTCCCTGCTGTCCCGCTGTCCTTGCTGTCCTGCCGAACATCACCGTCCCCCGCTGTCTCCCGTTACCGGATCTCACCCCCATCCTGCCAAACATCACCGCTCCCCGCTGTCTCCCGCTGCAGGATTACACCCCCATTATACAACAATAAAATTCATTATAACTGTTCTCCTGAGAGTTCTCGGTTTATGTGGGTCAGAAGCCTAAACATCATGACAGTCTGTGTGTTTGGTTGAAAATGAGTGATCTACTGGTGGTGTGGACAGCTTCTCCAACTGAAAGATTGTGAAATGTTTCTCAAGTAGGGACATCTAGACACGTGTATGTGTTGTTTTGTCATTTTGTCACACTTATTTGTGAAATAAATGTGCTTCACAGTCTGATGTGAATTCACATTCCTTTTTTTTTTTTCTTTACCCACAGTTATGTTTTCTGAACATGATTTAAAGGATTCAATTGAATTTAGGCATTTTTGGTCAGGTTATTATACAGGTTAAAAGAAATGCAATAGCATGATGAAGTAAGCACATATTTGTAGATTTATATTATGGTACACTTGGACCTTCTAGTTTATCCCAGCTATTTGGTGTGTAAATTTCCACTGTAGGGCTGATGATGGACGAAGGTGCTCAGACACAAATGTAGAAAAGCATGTTTGTTCAACACTATGGTCTTTGGTTTGTCAGATAATCACTAAAACTAACAATTTTGAAACAGTGATTACATTTTATAACATATTTAAAGTCACTGCAGATTTCCCAGACTGGTGCAAGGTTTTTAAACTTGGGATTTGTTGTAAGATTGAGTAAGAGATAGATGTCTGGACTAGCCCTTCTGTTCTGTGGTATAAAAAAAAAAAAAATGCCAGGGAGTTATTTTCTTAATATCCACAGATTATTGTAAGTATATAACTATGTATATATCTATATTTATAAATTTTCAACACTTGGACGGCCCTGAAAACCATAAAATATAACAAGACAAACAGAATACTGTTTGATAAAAAAAATATAGATGTCAGTCATTGGAAGTATTTTCTTTCTTTGTTCAGCTTTAACTGTCGATGGTTCAACAATAGATGTGAATTGAATAAGAAAGTGAAATATCAGTTTGACAGGACTACCAGTTTAATGCTGTCACCTGAGTTGCTCTCGCACTACCCACTTTTACCATCATCATTTTCATAAATGATATTCAATATAATATAATGTTCCTCTTCTAGATAAAGTGCAACACACTCAATCAACATGTATGTAGTCAAATGTGTGTTTTCATCCAGCATCTGCTTTTCTCTCTGCGTGGAGGCGTATACCCCATAGACCTGGTGCCCATAGTAACTGCAATTAGCAGGTTGCGCCTTTGTTGTGAATCATCTAACAAAATAACACAGAAAAGAAAAGAGCATAGTCTGCCAAGTCCGTCAGTTGCTTGGTCCGGGAGTAAACAGGAATGCCCCTACTCATGGACCTTACTCAAATTTTCATGCAAATTGAAGTCTTGTTGATATGATGATGTAAAGAGATCTAAAAACAAGCATCGAGGGTCACCAGGGAAATGAATCAGAAACAAAATTAAAAGAACAACAGGGAAAGCAGTACCAGGATTTCCAGTGAGGTAAGATCTTACTAAAAGCTTCTGAGGTTAAGGGGAGAACAAAATGAGGTTTTAAACATGAATATTTCTTGAACTGCATCGCTTATCTTGAAGTGCACTGAAATATTTCTTTACAAGCTTTGTTTTTGTTTTTTTGTTTTTGTTTTTTGCAAGCCAAATATGTGCCTGTGTCAAACTTGTCTGCAACATCTGATTTGCTGGTATAAAAATTCTGTTACGTTTATGGAACTATGGGTTTTAGATTATCCACACTGGGTTGTTTTTCAGCTTGTTTTATGACCTCTCCTTCAGATTTAGAAAGGATCCACACTTTAACTAGGCCAGTCCAAAAAGAGAGTTTATGCCTTTTTGTTTTGATAAACAAAGTTGTTAATTTTAAAACTTTCTTATTATTGTTATTTTTCTTTTTGCTCATTCAGTTTTCTATAATTAAATCTTGAAGTCTGACCTTAGCTTAGGTCATTTAGGTCTAGGATTCATTTTGGTTCGCCCTTGACTTCTGGGAAGATTCCCTACTGTTCCATATTTTCTCCACAGACCCAAAGTCATAAAAATTACTTTGAAATGCTTTCCAGACTGATTGACAGTAATTGAGCAGAGGTGTTCCTATTGAGCTTAAACCTAGAAAGTTTGGTAATGACATTTAATTTCTGATAAAACCTGGAGGACATTAAGAGGCCATGTTGTTATGGATGATTCATTTTCTGCATATATAAACTCATCATTTGATCGTATTTTGTATTTACTAATGTAATCTTTGTGTAATGAGACTACAACAAGTTACAGTTTCCTTTCTGGATAACATATTAATCCGCCAAAAGCCTTATGGACCTCTTAAGATCTTGGATTTTTCAGAAGTAGTCCATATATGAAGTAGAAATATAATTTTCCTTTCGGGTGAGCTAAACAATTTTTTTACTGTAAATGCAACTCAAACGCTGGGTGAATACTCACGCTGGTGTGACGGGAGAGAAGAGGAGACAAAAAAATAATGGGAGAAGAGGTGGAGAGAAAGTAGGGGGGGGCAGATGGAAATAAATGGGCCGTATAAAAGCAATTCTGTCAACAGCCCTGAGTGGGAAGAAATGCAGGGAGAGCAAGAATGGGGGAGAAGAAGAAAATAGATGTTTGGTTTGGGTCCACCAATAACCTAAATAGACATGTTTTGCTGCAGGTGCAGCAGTGGTATAAGGAATTTATCCATTTTAGAGGAGAAAGACCAGGAAAATCCCAGTTAAACCTGTATTTAAAGAATCTTATGAAACATTTATGTGTCACTTGAACCAAACAAGATTGCTTGTAATCTGCGAGTGAATGAGCTTTATTATAACAACAGAAGCAAAAACATTACTCGAAAGACTTTTTATTTTTATTTTGGTGTTTCAATGTTGCAATCTGTTTAATCTGTAGTTAAGCAAGTAGTTTGCTCTCTGAAACACTTGTAGTTATTGGTCAGAAAGTCATTAAACAAAATGATCAATAATATTGCATACAAATACATATTCAAAGCTACTGAATTGCACATGTTTCTAAAGTAACAGTTTAATGGTTTTTCTTGCATTTTCAATGTAGCCATTATTCCAAGTGTGACTGTCTTTTAGAGATGGTGATAGAGACAGAGGGTAGATAGATGTTCATTCAGGTTTTAGGAGTTGAATTGAAAATGCCTGTAGTGAAAAACATTCAATAAAAAGAAAGAAAAATAGTAGAACAAAGCCAGTTTTAGTGCTGATAAAAAAAGAAAGCAGAGCTTTAGAAAATAAAAAGTGTAGAAAGCCAACAATAAGACATTTTGACATCGATTCAACACAGCATTGAAAAATACAGACATTAACTAGAAATTGGCTGCATAGGAAAGGGATGTCTAGTTTTACGTTTCACCTGAAACTTTTCTTTGCTCTGACCCCTGGATATTAGATATGGACCTGCTGAAATAAAATCTATTTTTTTTTGTGTGTGTGATGACAGTAGTGAGTTTCCTACGTTTATAATTAAATATTTTCCCCCCCTGCTAAATTGTGATTTTTTTTAAATTTATTTTTTTACAGAGGTAGGAGCAATTAGAACAAGATAATGCAGGGCAAAGAGGTTGTTTTATCACTTAGATATAACCAAATAACATAGTGACTAGAATATCCAGACTACTTTATACAAAAACTGTACATGGATTGTTTTCTGCTGTTGTTTTTTTGAAGTATGCATATTTGTTGACACTGTTTTGCTTAAGTATTGAATAATTTACAAATGGAAGTTAATAAATCAGAAGCTACATATTACTCAAAGTATTAAGTCAAAAATCAAGAATCAGTTTACTTATATAGCGCCAATTTACAACAGATGGCATCTCAAAGCACTTTACAAGAAAATCAGTTAAAATCATAGATCCATCATTGCAAATCAGTTTGAAAAATTTTCCAATCTAAGCAACTCCAGTAGATTGCATCAAGTCATTGACTTGAAGTATTCACTCTTCTGGAATCAGCAGACCAAAAACAATGGCTTTTGTTGTCGTTGACTTTAAAGCAATCCTTCATACTGAGCATGCATGTAGCGACAGTGGAGATGAAAAACACCCCATTAACAGGAAGAAACCTCCAGCAGAACCTGGCTCAGTACAAGCAGCCATCTGCCACGACCGACTGGGGGTTTGAAGAGACAGAAAAATATTTATACAGTTCTGAGTTAATAATGACGAGAAAGTGTTTTTTTTTGTTGCATTTACATTGTTACTGAATTTAATGTAAGCAGAAGATGTATTTTGTAATAAAAATGTTTCTTCCAGCTCCCCTTTCCACTTGTGTGCATTACATGTTGTAAGAGTATATCTTTGTAAATAACTGGTAATTTTTAAATTGAGTAAACAAAATCTTTGTGAGTGAAATACACCCTGAAAACAAAATATTTCTGTGAGGAATTTAGAGGTTCTTTAGAAAAATTATGTAAAAAAAAAAAAATGTCATGAAGACTCAAGAAACCAGGAGCTTTACCTTTTAGCAGGAATTTGAGAAGAACATAAATCAAAGCATTCCAATTAAATCTAGTCAAGCACAAAATTTAATTTGAAGACCTAAAAGTTGTTGAAAGACACTGTATAAGCTTTTATAAGCTTATAGATTTATGAAGATCATAGAAACTTGACATAAAAACCTTGCAAACTGGATTGCTAGACGGCAATTTAGATGCATTTTCGAAGAAATTCTAAAAATACATGAAAAGTTTCCTTCCACTTCTCAATTACATGAAAACTTGACTAAAAATCCAAAGAATATACTTTAAGATTTATGGATATAAAATTACATGTCAAAAAATCAAAGGAATATAAATACTTTTGCAAGGCACTGCAACAAAATTATATGTAACTTCATACAATTTAGAGGAAATTGTAAAGATTTTAAGTATCCTTATAATCTTTTTTTCCTTTTGCTTTTTCTTTTCCAGGGGTTCAGTCGGCCAGATTGGTAGCCCAAAACCAGGGATGCAACAAGGTGGACAAGGCGCAGGAGTGGGTGGACGGATGGGAGGAATTGCTGGAGGAGGAATGGGTGGAATGGGAGGAGGAAACATGGGTGGGATGGGTGGAGGAGGAGGCATGAGTGGAATGGGAGGAGGAAACATGGGAGGGATGGGTGGAGGCATGGGAGGAGGCAACATGGGGACAATGGGAGGAGGAATAGGTGGAGGGGGTATGGGGGGAATGGGAGGAGGAATGGGTAGTGGTGGAGGAATAGGGTACAGAGCTGGGGAGCCATATCGGCTTGCTGCTCATGACTGCTCAACCTCCCCTCGACACATACAGTCCAGCCAAGGGTCAGGCATGGTGCATGTCCCTGGTATGGGTCCCAGTCAAGCTGGTTCTAGTATGGGAGGGCACAATAATCAAAGTCCCGGTCAGCATGCCTCCCGCCGAAATCTCCAAGTTGACTTTAGTGGCTCAAGTGGCTCTAGGACGGGGAGGTCTCCTTCTATGTCTCCCGACCGTGGTGTGACTCCCACCTCACCCTACTCCTTGCCGCAGATTGCACCCATGCCAAGCAGCAAGCTGTGTCCAGTGTGCACCACCACAGAGCTGTCCAACCCACCGGCTGTACCCAACTACAACACCTGCACCCAGTGCAAGGCCACTGCGTGTAACCAGTGTGGATTCAACCCCAACCCTCACCTTACTGAGGTATGTCACATCAGACAAGCATGTGGGATGAAATTTATCAGTAGCTGTGGATGTCTCTTTTTGCCTTTCAACATCTATATATGTTCAGGAATGAAGAAATGGAATATTGCTGGCAAAACCGAGTTTTACTTTAAGACTCACCTGTTAAGCAAAATGTAAAAAACAGATAGAAACATGGTTGAGAAGTGTTAACATCAGAAAGGCTGCATAAACACTGCTTAGCCTTTTTGACTTTGTTTTACAAGCAGTCTTTTTTTTAACTATAACTGAGCTTTAAAGGAAGAGAGAAACTTAAATTAATGAATCGTTTGTGTGCATTTGTGATGGGCTGCCAGTATAAGGACCCAGCAAGTGGCATGCAACTTTGTGAAATACTCCATTAATGTACATTAGTGAGATATACAGGTCATGATAGTGTGTGGGTGTAAAAACAGCAGTAGCCTACTCTTCTTTCAAAAGAGAAGAAAGGTAAATTAAAAAGTGAAGTAGAAAGAAGATACGGATTTTCTCTTAAAAATACGACACAACTATACAGTTTCTTTAACTTTATGGTTGACCTGTAAATTACCAGGAGGAAAAAGAAATTCTAGGTGTATGAAGGAGCTTAATAGGACTTTTTTTCTGTTTTCTATTTTGGCAACTCAAACTACTCAGATTGCTTTTAGACGATCCACAAGTGAATTTAGAACTTCAATTCCATAATGACAGCTTTTGTTTTAAAATGTTAGTAAAATCCTCTTGTCATAGTATGATTCTGCTTTTTCTCTCAATGTAAATAGTGACCACCTATGGGATTAATGCCAGAAAAAAATGGCATAGAAAGCGTTGGCTTAAAAACAAGTAATACAAATATTTTGAGCTCAAGGTACATGTTCAAAATAAAGACTTTGGTTTCCTTATACAGAACTAACTTTGAAAAGTAGTGGTTAATTTAACAGGGAAAATAACTTGCATGAGTCATTGACTATGTCAATGACTCATGCAAGTTATTTTAATAAAAAAAGGTAAATTGAACTATTGCTATACAATAGTTTTATGACCTTTATCAAGCATGTCTGTTTTATTTTCAATTGGTTTTACTCCCAAAAACGGTTCCCAAGCTCCAACACACAAACACACAAAAAAAACGTTATTATTTCAATGAAAAACACATAGTTATCCCAAAGAGAAGTTAAATAAAACACATGCTTAATGTAATATATTAATGGTTTTAACTTCAGTAGAAATGTTTAAGGCAGTTAGTGTTGCTTGGTTCCTCGTGTCCATTAAAACAGAAAACAGTTTCATGGATCACTGCACTTTAAAGTGTAAGTATTCACCAGAATACTGTGACTGTAGCAGGAATACCTATAATGACCTGACCAGAGAATGATTAGTGTTTGTTTCCAAAACAAAGTGATATAACCAATAATTCCCTTAATCTTTTTTTTCCCAGTACATCAGAGTTTCAGTGGAGATTATAAGATCATCATTTGGACTCTTATCTTCTTCTGTGTCTGTATGTGATAAAAAAAAAACAGCAACCTGAAAACGAAATGCAGCTGTGGATTATTTAAATTACCCTGATGGAGACATTGGTAAGAAAATAATAACTACACAGTTTTAATATCTTTCATTACTTTATCTGTCCAATCAAATCAAATATCATTTAGTGTGTGTTTTTAAACCCTTATAAGCAAAAGGTTCACTGGTGGGACAGGGTTGTATTTGTTACCCCGCTAGAGTTAACAGCACAACCACATCGACTGTGCTTAAATTCGTTGACCATTTAGTTATTAAGAATAACTTTATGTTGTCTTTATGACATGTGGTGGTAACACTGTTACTTTTGTTTCAATGATTGCTGTATTTAATTCTTGATAAAAAATAAAATAAACCTGAAGAGGAGGAGACAGAATTGAGGAGAATTGGGGATATTACGATTATCATGTTATTCAATAAATTTAGCATGTATTACACTTTTAAAGTTACACTTTGAAAATGTAGATTTTAAAGGTTTGGGACTGCAGCATTTATTTATTTTTTTGTTAATTTTAGGCAGCCTTTTAGTTTATAAAGCTATAAAGCAACAATTATTTTATTTCATTCTGCAGGTGTTCTGTGAGTTAAAGATGTCATTTTAGCACTTTAGGAGGATAAACTATGGATGCTGCAGCAGCATTGATGAATAAAGATGAGGGATGCTGAAACACCCACATGACATGTATTTGCAAGTCATTTTCTGAAAATTATTCAAACCTTGAAAAAGAGCAGCTGGGAAAGTGGGTACAAAAGTGTTAATCAAAAGGTTTATGTGTGCATACAGAACATGAAATTCTTTGGATATATGCTGTGGGTTATCCACTCAATCTGTTTGTAATAAATTACATAAGTTATTTTGTTTTCAGCTTTTAAAGTTGTCGAAAGTTTTTAGGTAAAGACATTCAATGCAAAGTAAGATGTTGCTCATTATTGGGCTGTGTCTATTTTAAACTATAGCTTTGTTTTTTTACTTTTTTTGTCATAGTTTGACGTTTAAAATTAGCTAGATATAATATAAATTTGGGAAGAAAAACAAAAAACAGTAGGAAATACAGAATGCAGACAACAAATTAATTTACTCAGGTAAAGGAAGCTATCTGAACCAACTTGGTCAACCAACTTTATGCTAAATTTCAAAATGGAAAAAGAAAGAAACATGCTAGATGGTGATATCCCTCCCAATTGTGAAATACAGGAGCATTATGTTTAGTGGTGGGTTTTGCTGCATGATGGGTCGCTGTTTCACTAAATAGACAACATTATTGAAGAAAAAAAAGAAACAAATAGAAATATTAAAGCAAGATCTTGAGAGTTTGTGTTGCACACTGTTGTTCCAAATTGGACAATGACCCTAAACGTACCACCAATAATAATATGCTGTGTTTAACAAAGTCAGTCCAAAAGAGAAAAATATTCGCATGACTAGTGGAGCAATACACATTTACCCAAGTCATACAACATGACTACCAAATACTGAGGAAATGTATTTAAACTTCTGAATTCAAACATCATAAAAAATGTGTTTAAAAATTGTTAAAAAAATTATTTCACATCATTGTAGAATTTAGTAAATACAAAAAATATAGATAATCCTTAATGACCTAAAACAGCAAAGGCTTAGTCTCATTTAAAGTCAGAAAGTAAAAAAAATATAGACATTTTATGTAGTCTTAATAAATGTCCGGTTTTGTGAGTAAGTATGTAACTTATGCTAAAGGGAAACGTTGTCATGGCGGGGGATAAAACTGTTATGCCCAATCTAGTGGTTTCTACATATCCCCCTCTTCTCTATCAGCTACACCTTCTGGCTGCATGTCTTCCTTCCAGTAGCCTGTTTGTTGTTCAGCAGACTTTGTACTAATTTTAGACACAGCATGGACAAAGAGCTGCTAACAGAGCTGTTTGTGTGTGCTTTTGATTAATTAGGTTTTGAGTGTAATCTGCAAACTGTGCTTTTCTCTGCCCTCCTCTGCCACTGGCCTGTTGTGCACACATTTATAAGAGCCTCCTTGTTTTGTACAATTACTAACACACAATTTGTGCTTTCCACCGTAACAACAATCATTTATGCATCGGATGGTTTATCAGCAAAATAAATCAAGTTAGCTGTAATCATTTGCAAAATAACATCTTGTTTGTTCACAGAAATATCCTGATAAAAACCTGTTTAATTCCAAAGAGGATATTAAAAGATAAAGGTTGAATTATTTATTATTAAAACAAACAGGTAACTAATTTAACATATACTAATCCACAGGGAAAATAGCAGACAAAGGTATAGATAGGCAAAAGGATTAACACATTAGACAACTTCCTCTGTCTTGCCCTTCTCTATCGTTTGTTAGTAAAACCATTAAAACATGCCAAACACTAAAAAACTTTTCTTACACTAAAAGTTCACGATAAAGTTTAAAAAAAAAGTGGATTTAATTTTAGCAAAACAGGTCGTTGAACGACGACAGACATCAGTTGGTTATTTTTTATTTTTTCCTACGTAAAGCACTTTGAATTGTCTTGTACACAAAAATGTGCTATACAAATAAACTTGCCTTGCCTATTTGTTTCACCAGGTCAGAATATTATTGTTATCTAGTCTCAAAGCATGAACCGCACGTAAAGTATGTGAGTTTAGAAATAACATTTTCAGAGTCACATATATATATATTTTTTGGGTTATTTCCCCCATTCCTCTTGTTCCATACTTCCATAATTTTAAAAAGCAAGGGTTAGTTGTTTTTTTTCTCCAGAGCTGTACATCTTATCACAAAGCCATGAGACACATTTGTAGACACATGTTTCGGAATCAAGGGATTTAGCATTAGTCTTCAAAGCAATACAATCTGCACAGATCGGATGAGTCTTAAAGCTTCTTTTAACATATTTTAAACAAAATATAATCAGTTCTATGATCTATATTTGAGCTGGGGAAACGTTTCACACACATTGTAAGCATTTCCAAAAAAGATTATGAGTAACAGGTGTTTGAACAGATTTTACTTTATTATTGTCACTATTTATTGTTGGCACTTCTCCTTGTAAAGTCACTAAAGGAATTAATTAAATGCTCAGTTATGCATGGATAATATGAAGAGGAGTTCACAGAGCCAGTGTCGGTGTTTTTTTTTTAGTTTTGGTTAACAGTAGGTGGAATGTCAAAATTGGACTGTTAAGGGTCTTTAACGTGAAGTTTAATGCTCTATACAAAAACAATAAGTTGCAGAATTAGGTGCCTTGACATCAGGTCCTTTGTTGAGTGTTGTAGTTGTTGAGGAAGGGTTAATGAAAAAAATAATTCTTTGCAATCTGAAAATAATCCACTGATTTAATTGGTAAAATCCACATTCTATTTATTACATTTAACTGCTTTGTCTTACTCATAACCTATCTGTAATAAAAGTTCTGCAAACATGAACATACATCAGATTGTTTCAACTATTTATTCATGTATTAACTATATTTAAACGGAAGCCCACAGAAAGAGAAAACGTCTTAATCCCCTGATAGCATATTGGTATTCTAAAATGTATTGCCTAGTTTTCAACCACCTAAAAAAAATTTCTGGTGAATCTTCTTATACTCAGTCGTGTAAAAAAATAAATAAAAAACGTACGTTTACCTGAAACTAATTTATAATATGGGGGGTCAATTTACAGTAGTTGATCAAAGAGGAGACTTGAAATTTTTAGGGGTTTAACAACATAGTAGGTTATGACTTTAATTTAAAATATGTTTAAACCTGTTGAAGTTATATATGCTGGGCTCAAGTTGTCGCTGGACTTCTGATTGTAGTCCTGTCAGTGATCATAGCTATTATATTAACACATGTTAAAATAATGACACTCCAGTAATTACGTGTTACATTTTTTATTAATGGTATGACACATGTCTAATTATATTGTCAGCATCATCAAAATGCATGTAAGAGGTTGCTGATGGAGACCAAAATAAATTAAGGATAATTTTTACTGTATGACCTTGGTTCCCCTAAATAAGAGATTGCATTTTAATCTGTGCGGTTAGAATATAATACTTAAACTTCAGTAGCCTGACTCAATATTTAATACTTGCATTCTGTGAAAAGCCTCCAAGTACCTCACGGTAAAGATTGTTTTATTCCCAGCAAACATTACATGACTGCAAACTGCAGCTGGTTAAATAACATCAAAATGAAACCAACCAAAAACAATTATCAATGGAAGAGAGTTCTTATTATTTCTAAATGAAACGAAATTTTATTGTGGCACTCTCTGAAAAATAGTTCTAAAAGCTTCCGTGCTCCTCATCAGTTTAGGTGTAACCAAAAGTAGGAAAAACATGTAAATGTAGTCTGAATGTGTTGTCAGTGCCATCAGAAACCTAAAGTTAAGGTGCAACTCCAGACAACAATAAAGTTTCATCTGAAGTGGTGAAAGCAATCAGTACTGTAATAACACCTTTTAACCCCACTGAAATGACTGAAATGCAGGTAAAGCAATTTTGCACTCTCCAAACCAACTTCCTAGAGACGTGCAAACTCCTTTTTTAATCTTGCTTTTGGAGTCATGGCTCTTTCCTTGCTGAAAAGCATTTCGGACCATGTTGGGACATAATTATTTTCACTCTGAATAGTGACAAACTTATCTTCTGTTGTTTTGTTTTGGGTGTTTTAACAAATTTTGCAAGTAAAAAATGTCTCTTAGAAAACTCACCAGCCTTCTTCATAAATAATATGATAGTTAGACATCCCCATGCTGTTTATCTTCAGATATAATAGTTTGATTGGATAAACATAGCACCTTTAGATATTTTTACATTTTGTTCAATGATACCAATGATCTCATACAAGGATGGAGTGAGTTTTACGAGCTGTCCCAAACAGAAACTTCTTTGTGCTTGTTTGACGCAAATATTTTAAACCCATGACCCATCATCTGTGTTTCAAGACATATTAATTATTCACATATTAACAGTTTTTTAGAACCTTTTTACCAGATTTTATTTCAGTCACTAAGTCGATCCACTAGGACGGACATGTCTGACTCTGTCTTTAAAAATGCCCTTCTCTCTCCAATTAGATGAGGTGGAAACCTGTAACGGTATTAAAATCCCTTGATTTCTTTTTGTTCCATCTTCTTTTTCCTTTTTTTTATTAAACAAACATACGTTTAGGTCTTGCTTTCTGTCATCGTCTTGACAGGTGAATATAAATGTTGCCATACCATACATGGAATCATAATAACAAAAAAGACTGCACAGTAACTGGCAGCACAGAGGAAGCACACTTTTTTATTTTATTTCTTTACACTCTAATGTTTGCACGTTGATTCAAGGATTCAAGGATTCAAGGATTCAAGGATTCTTTATTTGTCATTCTACATACATGATGGTACATGAAGTGGAACGAAATTACGTACTCACGGTAGTATTCCACCCAAGAGCTAATATTAAAATAGATAAAATAAGTTAAAAAAATAAAATAAAATAAAAATAAATAAAATCGAAGTAAAGTAAGTAAAATAAATAAAATAGGTATCTACGGTGTTAAAGTGCGGGTATTGTAGTCCGTGCAGTGGTTTGTTCAGGATGAGTTCAAGAGTCTAACAGCTTCAGGAATGAAGCTGTTTCTGAGACGGGTTGTTCTACACTTGATGCTCCGCAGCCTCCTGCCTGAGGGGAGCAGAACAAAAAGTGAGTGTGCTGGGTGGGTAGGATCCTTCCTGATGCAGGTGGCCC
>JAVLVB010000512.1:219012-243947 GCA_032876305.1 Orestias chungarensis | reverse complement strand
TATATATATATATATATATATATATATATATATATATATATATATATATATATATATATATATATATATATATATTTAAAACATCATCATGAATATGTTTGATTAAAAATATATTTAATTGATAATGTGACATTTAAAAGACATATGGTTTAAAAATGAATGTTTTTTTTTAATAGGTTTAATAGTTTTTAGACTTTTATTTTGGATTTATTTTGCTATATCAATTATTAATATTTATTTGCTTAGCTTATAGTAATAATTGAAACGACCAGAATCATGATCAAAGAGTCCGAGCTTTACAAAAATCTTTAACTGTAATCAGCCAAGAAAAGTGTAGTCAATCCAAAACATTAAAGCTAAACTCTGATGTGAAACTGTGTGTAAAATGTGGATTTATGACCATATAAAGAATATATGTCTACTGTTCTCCATATGTAGGTAAAGGTGATAAAAGTTGCTGAATGAGTGTCACAAAGTAGTTTTAAAGCAAAATATGGATGGGATGCAAAGGCAAAAAAATATGTATTTTAAAAAAAACGAAAAATCATAAAAAGACATATGAAGGATTTATAAGTGCATCAAGGGTTTGCAAGCTGGTGTAACATTGTCTATTGCTGTTTCTCAAATCTTTATTTAAATATCAATGCTCCTTTGATTTTTTTTCTTTATTACTGCATCACTCTGTCAGATTGCCTGTTTTATGTTCATAAACTATATTTTGATGCCTTCTGGCATTTTCTTTGTGATAAAGTTAATTTAAGCACTTCACAAAATATCAGTCGCTAAAAATAAAAAAGACGAGGAAAGTTTTGTTGATAAGTACTAATAACTTTGGGTTTTTTTCTCCAGAGACATGGACACAGAGACACTATAACATAGTCTCAGAATAGGGCATCATCATATGTAAAGAAAGCAACCCGAACAACCTCAGTGGCACAGACTCATCGCGCCACGCCAGTAGTACACAGACTGTTTAAGAATACATATTTGATATATTTGATTTGACAATAAATAAAATTAAGTGATAAAAAACATGAGTTTACAGCAAGAAGGCTCTGGGTTCAATTCCTCCTTGGGTCTTTCTGCAAGGAGTTTGCATGTTCTCCCTGTGCATGCATTGGTTCTCTCCAGGTACTCTGGCCTCTACCCACAGTCCAAAAACATGACTGTTAGGGTGATCGGGTAGTTGTTTGTCCTGTGTCTCTCTATGTTGCCCTGCGATGGACTGGCGACCTGTCCAGGGTGTACCCCTGCCTCCCGCCAGTTGTAAGCTGGAGATAGGCGCCAGCAGACCCATTCGACCCCAATAGGGACAAGAGTGTACAGAAAATGGGTGGATGGACATTCTTTTGCAAACATAGCTAGATTTTATGTAGAAATTTTTTCATAACTGTTTTTTTTTTTTTGGACAAAAAACTTTGCTGTGGTACAAAAAACCCAAAAAAACCAAACTTCTCACTTCTAAAAGAAGGTCAGGTCAAAAAAAAATTAGGACAGCTGGGTGCTGTCACTGCATGATAAGAGTGTTTGAGGCTGAAGTGATACGACTGGTTCGCAATGTCATGCATCTGTAAACGAGTTTGAACTGTCTGGCTGGCCTCCTGGGAGGAAAGATGTGTCATCAGTTCGTTTTCCACTGAAGACCAAGACACGTTTTACTGCAAAGTTTACGAAACTATGGTCTGTCTAAAGTAAGAAGAAAACTTATCAAAGCAAAAAATGTAAATGTTAACTCATTGAATCCAGCTATGTTATCAATGTATGTCTGGAAAAACTTCCATCGCGCAACAAAAGATGCTGATCTAGCTATGTAAATCCTCCAGTACCAGTTATATAAAGTGGTAAAGCAGATAAACAGCCTACTGGCAGTGAATAGTAAAGAAATCTTAAAACTATTCATGACAGTTCAGCAGACTTTTTATAACCTGAACTTCCTGCCATTTAGCGTGGACCGTTAATCAATGGTATTAGATAAAGTCAAGCATAAAACAGGTGTCAAATTTGTAATGATATTTAACACCAAATTGAATTCCCGACTTTTATATAATTCTGAAAAGTTACGCAGTTCTTTCTGTTTGTCCCTGACATGAGAAGCTATTAAAAGGTTTGTGGCTGTAAGACAGGATATAAAAAAGTTCATAGGGAATAAACAGCTTATGCAGAAACCTGCATTTACTGTTTACTGAGTGTTAGTTGAGTCTGTTGGGACATCAGATTAAATATGACATGTGAGATGGAAACATTATCAATAGTCTGATTAAATTATGTCCTCCATCCTGGCAATGAGAGAACAGAGAACACTTTATCAGTTAATTGAAAATACACCCATATCCAATGAGTTGCTTAGCAATTCTGATTTCTTCCTATATTTTGTTATTTTCCCCCCTTCTTTCTCTCTTTCCCTTCCCCCTTTCTGTAATTTGCCTTACTTATGCCACACATTTATATTTGTGTATTTGGAAGAGTTCAAAATGTTTTATGAGACTCTAGTTCAACTCCATGTTCCATCCATTATTTTTCTGTATTGTTTTTCAGTTTCACTTTAATCTACTATTGATCGTAAAGAAGAGTCTTGGACACAAGCTTTTTATCATAGGTTGTGAATTAACACACAGAGACATGTGTCTGCTATTATTATGAGGACCTTCACTGACAATTGATGTATAGCCTATTCCTGACCCTCATCTTAACCCTTCCTGACAATGCATTTATTTATACAGAGTCCTACACATGGAGTTCATGAGAACATCTGTGGATCGAGCCTGAAGTGCTGAGGCCGATTTCTTTTAATCATGAAACATGCGCGATGGTAGTCAATATAATCGACCGGTAAGAGAGGGGAGAATTAACGGATGAACAGCAGAAAAGATTGTGCTTGTGTGTTTGCTGTAAACATAAAGATGATACTTGGATTGGGCAGGGATTGTGGCACCACAATCCTCCCGCTGAAGACATGATGAGAATGTGAGTAATGAAAGTGGAATCGCGATTGATCTTCGATTGCGTGTCGTGGTCGAAACTGTTAGGTGTAGATGTTTTATGATTTTTCTCTTGGCCAGCAGCTCTTTGTTGGGAAATCTAGCTGAGGTAGGCTCATATGTTTGTGAATGAGTTGATCTAGTTCATTCATCAGGACAAAGCAGAGAAGGAATGTTTTACTGGCAGTGCCAATGCATTCTAAATTACAGAGGAGACTTTGTTCTCCTCTCCATAGAACTATTTTTCCTGATACAGCTCTAGAGTTTACACTTTTATCTGGTTGAGAACACAGCTAATTTAATTTTAGTCATTTTAAGCTATTGCAATAAATTCTGATATGTACTTATCATATAAAGACATTTTGTATTATTCAATTGTTATTCTAAGCAGATTTGAGTTGAATTCTGCACAAAATACTTGCACAATTAGCTGAAATCCTACTGTGTACATTTCATTTCCATTCTAATACCTGTCCAGTCATGTCTAACACCAAAGTAGTTTAAAAAGGGAATAGGAATAACCTTTTTAATGTGACTTAAAGATGATTAAGAAGGATTAAAGCTTCATAATCCTGATTTTATAGTTTTTTAAATGAATAATTAGCAGTTTGTGAATTCTGAAAAAGGTTTGTAATCAGGTATTTTGACTCCCTCATCTGTCAAGGTGTCCTAATTCTGCCAAACAATGACCCCAATGACCACTTATGTTGATTTTATTTTTCTAGTCATCAATGCACAGAGGCAGCTTTTTTTCCTCATTATAAGCTTCTCATTGGTAAAGTATACTACTGCATGTGAGCTTAAAAACTCCCGTTAGCCAATAATCCTTAATGGAAATGAAAACATGGCATTGTTTAAAAAAAAATAAAAAATCTATGCATTTTTATTCTGGGGTTTTAAGCTTCATCTCTCCTTTCATTTCAGACCAGTAAATGTCAATGTGTTCTCACGTCTATCCTTTGGATTTCTACATCTTCCACAGAATTATTACGGGCCTCTTGGCTGCCCCTCTATTTTGAGATCATGGATTGAAAAGTGATTTGTCAAGTTCTCAAAAGCTTTGTTTACTTTTTTAGGATCTAACCCTGCTTTGAACTTTTTCACACTGAATTTATGAAAGAAATTTAGAATGAAAGGGGCTAAAAAATATATATCTCACTTTTTAGCTGTTGAGAAACATTTTGAAAATAACTGGGGATTTTCCTTTCACTTCCAACTATACTTTACTTTGATGTTGGCCTGTCACATCAAAGCCCGATAAAATACATGAGTGTTTGTGGCTATACATAAACAATATGTGAAAAAAAGGTCTCAGGTTGAAGAAATACTTTTGTAAGGAAAAGTAGTTTTGGTACTGAACATCCTAAATGTGCAGAACTGACCAACTAAATTTGTTGTATTTTAGTGTGGTTCAAAACTGTTTTTAGTAGTTTGGTTGTTGCCAAATATATATTTTTATGTTTGTAAATTCAAAAAAATAACTGGTAATGTGGGAAGCATGTTTTATGTTTTCTTTACTATTACAATCTTACTACTTTTTACGATTAACGCATCTTAAGTATGCTTGCAGTTGTGGCAATGTTACAGGTTAAAGAAAGCAATATGTCGACACAGATCTTTACAAGAAGGTCACCTTAATTGCACTTGTTGGTGTGTTTCCTTTATCAGTTGCAGAAACTCAGACTAAACTCATTTCATCATGGAAATACTTCCAGGAATGGCCGCGCTCTGCATGGAATATTGGTCAGGACATTAATCTCCTGCCAGGATTGTAAGAGCCAGACAAAGTGTTCACTCATGTAGTCACTTTGCAAAAATAATCTTCGTTCATTGACAGACGTACGGAAAGCTTATCATGGTTAATATTTTATAAACAAGATTCCAGCTATACCATTTCAGTCATAATGGCACTGAATACAATTAGAGGAATACTTCGGCCCCTGTTATTTTTAATTTAAAAAATGTGAAGTTAGTAGATTAGTCTACTAACTATTTGTGCTTAATCACTAACTAATAAAATACAACAAAAGAAAACAAAAACAATTATCAGTCTTTATGCATAATCAAAGTTTATGTTGTCAATACTAAAACAATTTAATTACTAAAGACATTTCGCTGCCCTAATCTACGCTGTATAATAATATTCTTTCATTTGAATAAGATCTTTCTTTCTTTTTTCCTCATTTGTTCACCACACACCCTGTTGATTGACAGGTTTATTTAAAGCACTTCATGCACTCGTGTAAAGGTGTTTAAAACAGCTGAAATAGCATATTTGCAGGATGCAAACATATTTGCGTTTCTGTGCTTGGTTATATTTAGTTTTGGTTCAAGGCAAGGCAAAGCAAGTTTATTTGTATAGCAAATTGTCGTGTACAAGACAATTCAAAATGCTTTACATAAGAAAAAAGATCAGAAATGAAACAATAAAATCAGCTTTGAATTTAAAAGAAATAAAATAAAAGTAAAAATAAAATAATAATAATAGTACTCAGTTGCTTTATGCTCAGTTAAATGAGGCTGTTTTCAGCCTGGATTTAAACAATGGCAGAGTTGAAACCTGTCTCACCTCTTCAGGAAGACTGTTCGAGATTTTAGGAGCATAAAACTGGAATGAAGCCTCCCCTTGTTTGGTCCTGACTCTGGGCATCAGCAGGAGGCCACTACCTGAGGTTCTCAGAGTCCTGGCTGGTTCATATGGCTCTAACATGTCAGATATGTACTTTTGGGCTAAACCATGAAGAGACTTGTACACAAGCAAGGCTGTTTTAAAATCTATTCTTTGAGTGACAGGAAGCCAGTGCAGAGACATGAGCACTGGACTAATGTGGTCATATTTCCTGGTTTTGGTCAGAACTCAAGCAGCAGCTTTCTGGATGTTCTGAAGCTGTCTTAAGGCCCGTTTAGAAAGCCCAGTGAGCAGGCCGTTACAGTAGTCTAACCTGCTAGAGATAAAAGCATGGATAAGTCTTTCTAGGTCTGGTTTAGAGACTATTCCTCTGATTCTGGCAATGTTTTTGAGATGGTAAAAGGCTGCTGATGTTACTGATGTTATTTAATGTGACTGTTGAAGTTCAGGTCAAAATCGAGTATTACCCCAAGATTTCTGACCTGATGTTTAGGTTCCAGAGAGAGCATCAGAAGGTAACTAATGACACTTTCTCTTTGTTTCCGTGGGCCACAGACAATGATTTCAGTTTTGTCTGAGTTTAACTGGAGGAAGTTGTTCTGCATCCACAGACTGATCTGTTCAATACAGTGACACAATAAATCAACAGGCCCATGTTCTCCTGCTGTCAGTGACACGTAGATCTGAGTGTCATCAGCATAGTTGTGGTAGGACACATCATGGTTGCGTATTAGCTGGCCCAATGAAACTGAGTAACTGTAGGGTCAGCTGTAGGCTTGGGTGTAACAGAAAGGTCAAAGAAAACACAAAAACGATCAGACAAAGCGACATCCACAACACCCACATTTAAAAGTGAAACGAGTGAACCCTCTTGCCATATGAATAAACTGTGATTTGATTTCATTCAATTAATAATTACTTTATTAATCTCAAGGGGAAAATTTTTGTTCTTGTAGCAAATACCATGCAAGGATCTAAAAGGGGTTGTTTTAGATTTAGCTGATGATTGTGGGCAGGGATCTCCTGTAGTCATCTCTATTTTTGCAGAAGAAGACACTGTGTAGTTGTCTAACAGTCTGATGAAAAGGATGCTCTGGGTTGCCTGTAATAATCTTAATTTTATGTAGATTATTTACTTACACACTAACCTCCAGATCTCACATTGATGATCGGTAGAAGAGATGGTTTGAATGTCCTCCTTCTCTTTGACTTCTTAGCTTCTACTCTAGATGCTCGCCACCTACTTTTAACTCATTTGGGATTTGTGACAGCAGGTGAGGTATTTTTTTTAGCTTTTGTGATGTTAATCAGCTTATCCGAGGTGTGAACCACCTTGTTGCTATGCTAATGCCTCATATCAAATGTCCAAAGTGTAAAAAAAATCTGCAACGATTCTTTCAGCTGCACAGCCTCCAAAACCAGAGGGAACAGTTGTGCAAAAGAGTAACATTTCAGGAAGAATCAAAAAAAATAAAGACAAAAAATAAAGTAGAAATAAAGTATAAAGAAATAAAGATGAGAAGAGATATCTTTTTGTATAACAGCTACTTCAACATGCCACCTTTCATCATTCCAGAACATACATTACATGCATTATTAATACTATTATTTGTGCTACATGAAACATCCACAGCTAATGTGAATCCATTACAGATTGTTGCAAATTTTCAGCAAAAGTTTTGGGAAAAACCCACATAATCTGACCAACCTTCAGGTGCATTTGTTAGATTTTTATATCTTGACTGAGAGACTTTTATTTACTTCATTTATGAAGCAGAAGTAAAATGAAATAAATAATTTCTGAACTAAAGCTACTAATTTTGCACCTTGCAATTTTAATTTGTTGCCATTTTCCTTTTATGCAAGGGTCAGAAAAGCATTGAAATGTCTTTGAATGTCTTTGATTTGCTTGGCGCAATGAAAGGTATAATACTAGAATGCCTATTTTTAACCTCTTTAGAGATCCAAGATTATTCAATTAAAGAAGATATACCCATTGCATGCTTACAAGGTGGTTTGGATTTTATGCAAAGCTTCATAAAATTTGCTTAGGTGCCCTTGAATAAGGTGCTTTCCATCCGCTGGCAGCAGTATGCAACGGTGACAGGTTGCCGATGGCAGGATTTAGGTCACGCTTTAGAGAGCTGCAGGATGGACAAAAAAACAAACAAAACAAAACCAACAAAACAAAAGCCTTGTTTGTGACATTTATTCTTATTTTTTAAAATATGTAATTAAACTATCTGTCACATATTACTGCAGAAGATGCAATGTGTCATAATTCAAGCTTTCTCCATGAAACATCTCTAACACCTGTTCCACACTTATAGTGTGTAGAGATCTGTGGCATGAATATTTTATATTTATGACAGCTGGTTGTCGAGTGTGCGTTCTTGAGTTGTGTGTTGTTCTTTGAGTTGGCAGCCATGTCACACTTTGTGTCTGACAGGAACAGGAAATAGCTGATCCTTTCATTAGGACGCTCAGTGCCAGGGTTCTTTGTTTGTTCTGTCATTTGAGACAATATGATGGTTTGTTTTCAAGGGTTTGTGCGTCCTTGTGCTTGTCCCAGCTTTATTAGTAATCTTTGATTATGTGTGTGTGAGATGGGCTACTCAAATTAAAATAGTGTTTCCCACCTGTGCACTGTAGGGTCGGAAAGACACCAGAGAGTGACTTGCAGAATGAAGTCTCTCTTATCATCTTATTTGTTATACTTATGATCGTGATTCTGAAAACACAATATTGCTTTTAATAGCTAGTTTGCTAGCTAGTTTGGTCATTACAAAATGTGTAGGAATAAACAGTAGAGAAGGACATGTGTAATAATGAGAAAGCAAGAGGAAGGAAGATCCCTTTCTTTCTCTGTTTTCCCTTTTCAGTTCTCCAGGCCTCTGAATAACAAATTAAAGTCACTGTGAACTTTGCTTTGAGAAAACTCCACTCGCCTCCTGCACTCATAAGGAGAGCTACATGAATCATATTCAACTATTTCTGATGGCTCTTGCTAGTGGCGTTCAATTGCATCTAATTAATTGTTTTGCGCTCCAGTCTTCTAATCTGTAAAGCAGTCAATTTGCTACTGCAGTGAATCAACCAATTGGCAGCTAATTAAATCTTCTAATTTTGCTTTCCTGGCTTGGTTTCTCTTCCTGAGCTGCCATTAGCCCTAATAAATGTGATATGATGGACATGACAAAAAAATTAGCTAATTTTAACCAACATACAGTTTTTAAAAAAAGTTACATTTTATTTGCATTTAAAATAGACGTAAAGGTTTTTAATTGGTTCAGCTTTTATTTATTAAGAGCTCAGGATTGTAGATTTTATAATCCCCTTTAGTATCACTGTCATACAGTTGTTGGAAACAGTGGGTTTACTAAAATATTAAAAGAAAGACAAAGATTTCACATTTTGAACTGACCAATTCTATCAAAAGTTAGCACAGTTAGCACAGCTAGCAGCAATAAACCTCAGTCTCACTCATGATTAATCCTAAGAGATGTTGATCTATTCGTACTCTTAGGTCTCCAAAACGCTGCAAACCTTTTTTTTTATTTATCTTGCATATCACCTAATCCTCATAGACTGAAAACTCTTGTACAGCCTGAATTAATCTTATGAAAGTCTTGGCATGCTTCTCAAATTTTTGTGCAACTATTTAAACTTCACAATAATAAATTATATAAATCAAGTTGCATCCTTGGTGGTTTTTCCTGTCTGTCTATGTGTTGTCCTGCGATGGACTGACGACCTGGAGATAGGCACCAACAGGCCCCTGCAATCCCACAAGGATAAGTGGGTTGGATAATTTATGGATGGATGCAGTCGAGTCCTCTTACTTAAGTTGCACATCCACACTAAAGAGTGATCCGAGCCCAACCAGGTTGAGGTTAGGCAAAGTATCTTTACTGATTGGACCAACGTTTTAAAGGTTTCATCAGTCGGATTAGATCACCGTAAAAACTGGGTAGCTTCAGTCATCAGATGATTTCTCATTTCATCTGTAATTAAAAATTAAAGTTCAGGTTTAAAGCTATTGTCTGTAAATGTATAATTTTCTTTATCTGCTATGTTATATTTAAAAAAATGACTGTTTTCATTTCTCATACACTAACTACTAAAATTGTATGCTGTCTATTCTATAGAGGACATGTGGTGGGAGAGCAGGAAATGTTATTTAGCATTTCAGACAACACTTGAGTGTTGCTTTACCTATATTCTGAAACCTGTAATTATGTGCTGGCAATCACATTATGCATTGCATAAAAAAACACCACCAGGACAAAGGTCTTGCTTGTAACGTCATCTCACACGTCTAACACTAACATTTCACTGATAGAGTAGTTGACAGAAAAGTAGAAAAAAAAGAATGAAAAAATTGACTTACTTGTGTAAGACCTTAGCTATTGCAGACTGAAATAGATCCAGTTAAAGCTTAGCAGGGATTTAAATTAATAATTTCAATTTAGAGAATATATTGAGAGATCTAAAAGTAGTGATTGCACTTTGGTTCAGTTCTATTGTTTTGTGGGTGAAGGGTGTTAGTTTTAAATGTTTTATGTGAGAAACTGTAGGTTTGGTTGATCATTTATCTCTGCAACAACATGTATATCCTGCCTTATTGTGTTTCTGTCTCTGCTTTTTGTTATATTGTAATAGAAACCACTTCTAAACAAGCTTTAAATGGTATCTCAATAACCCAGGTTATTATAGAATATTTTAGCACAATATAACCATTGTTCTCACCTGACAGTGGTTTTACAGACTGACCCGTGTACTTTTCCTCCATCAGTCTTATGTATGACATCATTGACAGGATATATTTTTATTGAGAGAAAGATCGTTTGGAATATTTTACTAAGTTTATTTATTTTTAATATAATATGAGTTCGGAGTAAAGAAAGTTTGAATGTTTGTTCTTTTAACGTTTACTTATTTTCCCTAGCTTGTGTAATTTAGGTTGGATATATTTTTTTATTGAGAGCATAATATTATCAGTTATTGAAGGTTTAAATTGATTTATTCCAGATGAAAAGTCCTGCCTGTTTTTATTTATATTAATGTTTTAAAAAGTTACATTTTAAGTTTTAAAGTTTTTGTGTGTTCAATAAATGTTTATCCTGTTTGGCCCTTGAAACTCAAGTGTACTTTGGATTTTGCCCCCTGTATAATTAAGCTTGACATCACTGCTTTAAAGGATCATTTGTGCCATGAAGTACTCATCAAATTTATTACAATTGGCTCGGTTAAAACACATTAAGCCTGCTAAGGCATTTTCTGTGTGTGTGACTGTGTCGGGGGGAAGTTGTTTGGCGAGAGCGTTGACACTGACTGAGCAGACAGAGCTGACCTTCAGGTTCATGAATGTCAGAAGAGGAGCTTAAAAGCAGCTAAAAGTTTGTGTGCGAGTATTAGACTGAATTCAGAGGCGCAAGCACTGAGTGACAGTACACAGAGATACAATTGAGGAGACGTCGCCACACCCTCATTTTATTTGTGCACATCCAGATATATTGAGAAGAAAGAAGGGCAGACAGATGCGTTTTATGTTGCGTCAGATAATGAATGATAATAAGTGTTGTGCCCTCTTCAAAAATCTCACGTTTATCTAAAAAACATAATGATGACTTTTGGGGAAAAAATTGTAGACTTATGACATGAAAGAGGATATCTCTGGTAGGTATGCACTGAGAGGCAAAACAAAAGAGTACGTTTTGACAATGCGCTAGTATGGTGATGGTCTGTGACTGCTTTCATGCATCATTCTCTGACTGACTGCTGAATGATTCAAGGTACAATAGAAAATACCAAAAAAACAATCTAATTATCAATCCAAAGCACCGTCTGTAAAATCTTTAAAATAATTAACCAAGTATGCAAAAAAACCAGCGTTTGAATTTCTACAAAGGTGATGCAAAAGTAATTTTACCAGTTACTGCAAACTCCTCACTTTTAACATCTAGGGCTGGGGATTCCTTTCCCCTATGATTAAGTCGGTTTGATTAGCTTTCTCACTTTTTTTCTACTTTTTAGATTATATCATAATTTGACAACATAAATTTGAAAACATTGAAGTTATCTTTGATTGATTAAAAATGTCATGTTGCACGAAGAAGAAAATATCAGAAAGGGAGCAAATACTTTGTAATGTAATTTGAATTGCCAAATGGCTAATGTTGTCGTAATAAGTAGCTTGTAATATTAGCATCTTGGAGTGCTGTTATTTTTCTCAATTATCACCCATTCTTTAATCATTGTCCTTAATATAGAATTGTATTGCAACATGTCAGCAGGCATGGCAGATTTTTTAATTTTTTTAGAAAAGGCTGTAAACCTTAGTAGGCCTAGACCTTTCGGGAAATTGTGATTACTTATTAAAGATAAATTGTGATTACTTTGTCTAGATAAATGATGTAGTTGAGAATCGGTCAGTCAAGATGTTAATTCAAACAGAAAACATAGAAATCTCTGCAGGCTTAGTTCAAGTACCCCCAGAGACATGATGAGTCAGTACTTTCTGAACTGGAGCAAGCACTCAGTGTTTCCTGTGATTGATATGTGTTTTCCAAAACCTATACCTTACTATGCTTTCTAATACTTTTTTTGTTCTTATTGTTGTTATTTGCTCAATTAATTATATCATGTATAAAAAATTATTATGTTCTGTCACACAGCTTGATGTTTCTCCCAAAATCGTGTTAAATTTATTGCCAGGATTTTTGTTTGTTTGTTTTTTTCTTCAGTTTTTTACTTTCTTGTTTAATTTGATCATGCTTTCACTACTTTGAATCAGTCTTTACTAAATTGTTGTATCTTCTTATGTTCAGAGCTTACTGTGCTACTTCAATATGTTGTATTTATTTGGTTGTTTACTACTATTATGCTTATGTTTACCCGTTACCGGTTAAGTCTTACTCGTCCTCTTTTCCTCTCGTGCAATTACTCTACTCTCCCTCACACTCAGCTTTAGTCCGTTACCTATCAACCACCTGTCCCTCATCAGTAATCAAACGCCTCACCTTTTCTCTCTTCTTTACTCCCTCCTGGATCCTTGTAGTTGGTCCTGTTATGGTGCCTTCACTTCCCGTTATCTTACTTTATCTCACCATCCTCAGTTCAGCGCCTTCCTGCCTATTCATGTTTGTTAGTACACATTGTGCATGATTAAATCTCTTATATATATACTTCCAGCCTTTCATTCCATCTTCATCTTGGGTCCTTTTGCAAACGTATGTTATGATATTCAATACATTTGGATGAAATTTCAAGAAATAAAAATCCTTGCAATGGTTTAGACTAGGGGTTCCTAATCAAGGAATCAAGGAATCAAGGAATCAATGAATTTTATTTGTCATCACATCACATGTGGTACATGAGGTGGGACGAAATTCTAATCCCCCGGTCCAGTTTACACCCTGATAGAAATTTTAAATAATATAATAAAATATAAAGAACTATACGAGAAATAGGATTTGACTACACATAATCTACAATATAGACACAGAATCTACAATATGGGACTTCGGACATAGCAGCAATGAAAATTCGGAGTGCAAGTGACATATTAAGTGACATTTTAAAGTGACATTTTAAATTGTGATATTAAAGTGAACAGTGCCGGTTAAGTGAGAAAGTGTTTTTCATTTGTAATTAAGTGTGTTTGAGAGTCTCACAGCTTCAGGAATGAAGCTGTTTCTCAGTCTTGTGGTTTTACACTTGATGCTCCGCAGTCTCCTGCCTGAGGGGAGCGGGACAAAAAGTGAATGTGCTGGGTGTGTGGGGTCCTTCATGATGCCGGAGGCCCTCTTTCTGCATCTGGAGGTGTAAATGTCTGTGGTGCTGGGGAGGCTGACTCCAACAGTCCTCTGTGCAGCCTTCACCACCCTCTGCAGAGCTTTCCTGTCTGCAGCAGAGCAGCTTCCATGCCACAAATTGATGCTGGAGCACAAGACGCTCTCCACCACACATCCGTAGAAGGAGGTGAGGACTGAGCTCCCGAGTCCAGCTCTTCTCAACCTCCTGAGGAAGTAGAGCTGCTGGTGCGCCTTCCTGACCAGAATGGAAGTGTTGTTGCTCCAGGTGAGGTTGTTACTCAGTTGTACACCCAAGTACCTGTAGCTGTTGATCCTCCCATGTGCACTGGGAGGTGGGCATGCTTGCCCCTTCTGAAGTCCACAATCATCTCCTTGGTTTTCTTTACATTAATGCAGAGGTTGTTATTTCTGCACCAGCCCTCCAGGTGTTCCACCTCCTGCCTGTAGCTGGACTCATCACTGTTTGTGATGCATCCAACCACTGCTGTGTCGTCCGCAAACTTCACAATGTGACAGCCTGGATGGATAGGGGAGCAGTCATATGTGAGCAATGTGAACAGGAGGGGGCTCAGCACACAGCCCTGAGGGGAGCCAGTGCTGAGGGTGATGGTAGGGGAGGAGATGTTGTGAATCCTCACAGACTGGGGTCTGTTCGTCAGGAAGTCCAGGACCCAGTTGCAGATGGAAGAGCTCAGTCCAAGTGAGGAGAGTGTATTAATCAGAGTCTGAGGAATCATGGTGTTGAAGGCAGATGTGAAGTCCACAAACAGCATACGAACATATGAATCCTTCTGCTCCAGGTGGGTGAATGCAGTGTGGACCATGGAGAAAATGGCGTCCTCTGTGGATCAATTTTTCCTGTATGCATACTGGTGTGGATCAACGGTGATGCTGATGTTGGCTTTGATGTGGGTCTGAACAAGTCTCTCGAGGCACTTCGTGACTATCGGTGTGAGGTCTATTGGCGGATAGTCATTCAGACCTGTCACTGCGGAGCTCTTGGGGACCAGGATGATGGTGGCGGTCTTCATGCAGGTGGGGACAGCTGCCTGGATGAGGGAGGCGTTGAAGATGTCCGCCAGCACGTCTGAGAGCTCTCTGAGCACCCGTCCGGGGATGTTGTCTGGGCCAGCAGCTTTCCGGGGGTTGATCCTCCTCAGCGTCCTCCTTACTTCTGCTGGAGTTACACTGATGGGCTCTTTTCCTGGTGAAGTCGTGATTCTGGTGCAGGGGAGGGTGTCAGGGTTCTCAAACCGGGCGTAGAATTTGTTGAGAGCCTCAGGCAGGGAGGGGTCTTTTGGGCATTGTGCAGCTTTAGATTTATAGTCTGTAATATACTTGATGCCCTTCCACGTGCTCTGTGGATCCTGGGAGGAAAAGTGCGCCTGGATTTTCTGGGGAATACGTCGATCACGATCAAGGGGTCGATCGCAACAGGCTTGCGGATCGATCGCACGGCATAAAGCAAGTAGATGACCGTGGCCATCTTTCTGTTTGTCTTTTGTTTCACACACCTCACATCAAACTAATGTGCATTTAAGCACGCAAACACACACTAACTCTACATTAGCTTTGCGTTAGCTGCCTTAGCAAATTAAAGTGTTGCGTAGCTAGTCTTCCAGTCTCTCTTAGCAGAGCGGAGCTAGAGGAGTTAGAGGCCGGGGCAGCACCAAACCCTCGAGAAATCTACATATATACATATATGAATGTATTTATACACTTATCTGTGTCTGCTTTTACTTAGAGAGAAACACACACATTCCACAGTGGGTTAATGCAGTTATGCAAGACAAACTAATATGTGTTGGAGATCAAATTTAAATGAAACAAAAATATACTTCGTCGTAAAAGTACAACCGAAATTATGTAAATAATCTAACATAAATAGGCGTTGTGCCTTTTTTTCACTAGCTTGAAAAGTGTGAGCACCCCTGATTTAGTCATGTCTTGCTTTTTGATAGCGTTTAGCTTACTTTATTTTTGTCCGGTCTTAGTAAATTAATTTCTTGATTCTAGAGGTGAGGTTATATTAGTGACTAAATGTGGTAATGTTTTCCCAAAAACTTTGTATCACAACTGTATTTCCAAAAACTGTTTAAAGGTTTTTATAAGAAAACTGTAATATGACATATCCTTTATTTGACTTATGTATAATTTACTAAACATCTTGTTACATTCCCTTTTTAAATCAGTTAAGACTTTATTCATTCATGTTGTTTCAAATTCCTAATGCATTTTTTACCGGTTACAAATAGCTTATGGATATGTAACTAATTACTAGCTTTATCCACATAAGCAAAAGTGGGTATTGTACACTACTGTGCAGTTGATTACGCTTTATAGGTTAAGAAGTGTGGAGTTGGTTGGATTTAGAAAACCGCTGACTCCTTTCTCTCTGCTGTTTGCTCTTTCTGTCTCCATCCCTTTTCATCACTCAGTATTTCACTCACTTCTTCAAGTGTCTCTTGTGATGAGGTTTATAAAGCAGAAAGGAGGTGAGGGACTCATTAAAACCACCCCCCTCTCATTTCTTTGTTTTTTCACTGTGTACCTCTCTTCATCTCCTTCATCTTCATCAGATGTAATTGTGGTTGTATGCACAGGAAGAATCTCCACGTTAATATCTCCCTTCAAACCTCCAACCACTTAAGAGTTAGGACCTACATTTTCAACCTTATCTGAGATGGGGCTTAAAATAAAATGCCAAAACAAGGACGACAACTAAAACCAGGGGTATCAAGATTGGAGCAAATAAGTAGTTGATTGAAAATTATTGCAAGAGGGACAAATACGGAAAATATATGTTAAACAGGAAAGCGGGATGTCAAGCTGCAGCAATGGTTGTAGCCGCTGAGTTAACACAAAATGGGATCAGTGATGCTTTTAAGGCCGGAATGCCATGCAGCAAAGCTGGCTGGGATTGCACAGTGACTGATGGAAGCATTTTCCTTCAAAAGTAATCAGCTTGTCTTCTGTAGCACCATGCCAAGAATGACAATTTGTATACGTCTGGGTTCTCGTTTTAGGGGTGGGTTATTAGATGACAGGCAGGGTAATACAGTCCATTTCCGCAGTGCATTGTGGGGAAAAAAGGGATGGGAGCCAGACATGAAACGTGCAGAGATTTACTAGCTTTGCAGAGGAGCTAAAATAGCAGTATTCAGGGCAGTTGTGTTGCAGTGGATGCATACCTTCAACAGGACAGATTCAGGACACAAGCAGGTTGACATTGGAGTCAGGAGCTATGTAATTTCTTAAACCAGGATGAATTAATCAGGACGAGGTCTGAACATAAGGAATCATCAGTTTTTATCTGAAGAAAGAAAGGTAAGAAGGACAAGAGGACAAGAAGACGAGGATGACATTGTGTTGGTATATTAAGAGGTGTTGTGCGTTCATGAAATTTGTGTATTTCTATTTGTGCGGTTCCTTTCCTCGGTGTCCATGCCTACTGTATTTAGAGGTGCAGATTTAAATTATGTGCTCTGTAAGAGATCTTAGTTGCAGTTTCAGCTTTAGTCTTGATTTAAAAATTTTCTTCTTTCGTTAACCCTTGTCCGTTTTTCTTTATGGTTGATTTCTAGAAATGTTTCTCTGTTCTCTTCCATGCTGGGAGATTGAGTCCAGTCTTTGTGTTATTTTCACATGTATTCTTTTCCATAACCTGAAATTTACAAGTCAAAAAATGTATGGAGAAACTGAAAACGCACATCGTGCCTGAGTCAGCAAGAATAATTAAAGGTTCAAAAATCAATTGCAATCAACTTGAACAGGGACACAAATGAATTAAAGCAGCGATTTAATTTCTCTAACTGCAGAAATAAAACCTTCACTGTACTCTCTTACCATCTTTCACTACCTGTATATAAAAACAATAAGGTGCAATGAATTTGCTGTGTATCCATTTAGGTGACACCAAGAACAAGAATTTTTTTTTTATATGTTAATGTAACATTTTTCCTTCTTGTCTTTTGGTTGCAGGTCCAGGAATGGCTATGTCTGAATTGTCAGATGCAGCGAGCTCTTGGCATTGATATGACCACACCTCGCTCTAAGAGCCAACAGCAAATTCACTCTCCCTCCCACCAAGCCAAGCCCATTGTCCAACCACAGCAGCCAGCTCCACAGCCAACACAGCCAGCGGCTGCTGCACAGCCCAAACCTCTGGCACAGAGACAGTCAACCCAACAACAGCAGCAACAACAGCTGCAACAACAACAGCAACAGCAACAACAACCTCAGTCCCAGCCTTATGGCCAAACTAACCCCTATTCTCAGTCTCAGCCTCAGCCATACTCCCAGTCCCAACCATACTCCCAGTCCCAGCAATATCCCAAATCAATGCCATATTCACAGTCCCAGCCATATTCACAGTCTCAGCCATTTTCACAGTCCCAACCATGTTCCCAGTCTCAACCATATTCTCAGTCTCAGCAGTATCCTCAGTCTCAGCCTCAACCTTACCCTTCTTCGCAATCAGGCCACTTAACGCAGCATCAGACACATCCAGGCCTTGGTTCCTCCCAGTCTAAAACACAGTCTCAACAGGGCCTTAGCTCTTACTCTCAGAGAGGTCTTGGAGTGCAAGGAGGTCTTGGAGGTCCAATAGATGGCCCCAGCCAACAAGGTGGTCCTCGAATTCCCCATCCAGGTGCTGTACCACTGCCTGGGTTGACAAAAGCACCTTCACAACCAGATTTGGGTCGAGGTTCTCCAATGCATCAATCTATGACACGTCACCATGACCAGACAAGAAGTGCTGGGTCTTCCCCAGCTCACCGACCTCAGAGTCAGGCTCCTGCTCAGGATGGTCTTACCAAACTGTTTGGCTTTGGGGCATCGCTGCTCAATCAAGCTAGTACACTTATCAATGTTGACCCTCTACCCACAGCCTCAACTCAGCCAAGCCCTGCACGAGGTAAGGTGGTGTTCAGCAATGCAACAACTGATAACAGACAGCAACAACAAGGTACCAGTGGCACCAAACCATTTAGTATAGGGGGTCCTCACGCACCAAGCCAAATGGAAGGATCTCAGGGACCAAGTCAAGGGGGAGGTATTAGTGGACCAGGCATAATGGGAGGACATCATCCACCAAACCAAATGGGGGGTCCTCAGACACCAAGTCAAACAGGTGGTCCTCGAGGACGAAGTCCAATAGGTGGGCCTCATGCACCCTCTCAAATGGGGGGTACAATCGGGGGACTTCAAGCACCTAACCAGAAGCAACAGCAGCAGGCTGGACTCCAAAACCAACAAATGCCACCACAGCAGCCCCTTACTCAACATCAAAAAGAGCAACAAAGACAACAGGTGTCTGCTAACCAGCAGAAAGTGTTGCAGAAACAGGAGCAAGTCTTAGCACCTGTAATTACTTCAGAACCAGAAAAGCCAAAGGTGAACTGTCCTCTTTGTAAAACAGAGCTGAACACTGGCAGCCCTGACCCACCCAACTACAACACCTGCACGCAATGTCGAAGCCAAGTGTGCAACCTGTGTGGCTTCAACCCAACTCCGCATCTTGTAGAGGTAAGAGGAAAAGCCCCATGACTAGGTCAAGGTCATTCACGCATATATATATATATATATACATATATATATATATGTGTGTGTGTGTGTGTGTGTGTGTGTGTGTGTGTGTGTGTGTGTGTGTGTGTGTCTTATTATGGCAGCATCCATTTCTTTCAAAACATTTTGTGGCTCACATTAAAGACCCAAATTAGAAAACATTTCCTTAGTTATTTCTTTCAAGACAAATCAATAGTGTTCAAAACATGTTATTCATTCTGCGGGTGTAATTATTTGCAATAAGACCCAAACCTCTTATCTCTCCCTTTGTTCTAATGTGTCCTTTTTTCTTGTATTCTTCTATTGATGTGCACCATGGTGCTTATTAAACAATATTTCAGCTGATCTTTATTCTATTTTTTTAATTGCTATTTTGCATATTTATTCACTTTTTTCTGATTTAGTTGAGTTATTCAAATCAATTAAAAAAATTATTTCCATACAGACATTTGCAGTTTTGCTCTCTGCTTTCATAGCTCATACATTTATGAAATCAATTTATATTGATCTAATTAAGATATAAATTTTCTCATTATTCAGGTTTATTACTATAATTTCTTTGTCCACATAAAAATGCCTAAAAACTATTTTTTGCAAAAATAACAAACAAATCTTTTCCTTACTGGTTAAACAAAACACACGTGGCTAAAAAAACAATAAAGAAAGCAGGGATTTGCAACAAAAGGGTCTCAACAGTTATTTTAACCCATTAATGACTGTTCATTATATCAGTTCTTGCCAAAATGCCAAATAAATGGATTTGAGCTGGAGTTTATCTTATGATCCTATACTTAATATTGTACATAAGATCATGAGATGAACTCCAGCTAGTGATTGCAGTATTGCCCCTATCAGAGCTTTGGGATTCAATAATTAATCCACAGTTTGTTATGTCTACACTAGTCAGGCATGATCATGTATAATAACCACTGATGGCTAAATTTAATTACACAGATTACTTCTACACCCCTCTTTATAGATATGGAGATAATGCAGCAAGTTCAAATTTGTTCTTTATTTATATGTCAGCAGCAGATAAATTGGTCCAGTAAGGGTGACACCACCACTGAAAGCCCTGCTACAATAAATCAAACTGTGTTGCAACTCCTTTTCTGTTTGTTTTATAAAGCATATGCCCACATATGTTCTCTCTGCATAAACTGACTTCCTACCTAATGACCGAAACTATGCGATTTCCCTCTGTAAATTGCCTAGAGGTATGAATTGGTCCATGGTTTTCTATACTATATGTTTCTCTTGTTTGGACTCTGTAGACTGCCATCCTGTTTAGTGTGTAGACCACATGTTGTTAGTTGACATTTGTTGGTAGGCACAGTTTCCCCTGCAAGCTTGTAGAGGTTAAGAGGTATAGAAAATGGATAGATAGAGAAACAGTGACAGCTTTTTGTTCTATTTTTTAATTGTGTTACATTCATATCGTCACAAACCTCCCACATAATAACATAGAATTCATATTTAGCTAATTTGTATTTATTTTGATAGTTAAAGGGATCAGCAATAAGCAAGAGCAAGATAAAAAGAGGAAATTTAAAACAGGCAAATCTTCAAGTAATAATAAAGAAATCTCTAACAAAGGTCACATCCAAGAGACAGGAAATGATACATTTTGGAAAAAGACAAGAAAGAATTAACTTTCTAAGAGGACTATAGTCGGAAAACATAGACATCCTATCCGCCTACAGTTTCTTTGTTCCCTTCAAAGTGCTCCTGCTCACGCAACAATGAAAGATGTACAAAGGTCCAGCGCTCCATCACCTCCCTTTTATCGATCCAAATGCAGTTTCGAACTAGAAAGGAGAAGAGACAGTAAAGGAAAATAAAAGATAGGAAGACAAATAGTATGTTAGGATGTTGCCAGGGACTGAACTGAAAGACTGATGATAAATAGAAGGGCAACATTTTCTAAGTAATTAGCCTGAAACCAAAAGCCAGGCTGGATGAAAACGGAAGAAGAATCGGAGAGAAAATTAAAGCATCATAGATTTGTAGAAGTCAGTGGGGTAGTCAGGAAGGCTAATAATAACAACCTATATTTTCATTTTTTTGCGTTCAGGGACTTTGAAATGTTAAGTTGTTTATAATCTTTTTTCCATATTTGTAATATGGTAGGATTGCCTCTAGGTGGACTCTGACATAATGGGTTAAATATAACCGACTCTGTAAATTTGTATAGAACATTAATGTACACACATACAAACTCACATAAAGAGCCAATGTGGGTCAAAATGAGAATCACACCTCTAGTTCTACAAACCAAAACATAACTTAAAGGGATGGATATGTAGATGTGGGTCAAGGTTTATGGCCTTGACATAACAGAAGGCCAGGAATTTTGATTTTTATGTAATAAGAAATGTATACTGTAGGCATTTAAATTCATTTGTATAAAGGAAGTTCTTTGATATGCGCTAACTGTTGCAGCAACATGCAGCTGTAACATTAAAATTTGCTTATCAGAATGTATGTAATGTAAATGTAAAATGTAAATAGAGTGAGAATCTCTCATGAGTGCAGCCTACCTCTCCTCTTTCACTACTAGAGATAGAAATTCCTTACACACCCTCCAAACCTCAATGTTAAAAGGATTGAGAGTATTAAGAAACAGATGGATGGTTTTTGGAGTTTCCATTAGGGGGATTATATCTGAGCGGTGACATAATTTCTAGCTAGTTACTTGCAAAACAAATTCAAGGTAGCGGAAGGTTCAAGCTTAGGCTGAAGAACATGTCCAAGGGATTAGTTAGCCAACACATCTGTAATACCTTGTTTTGTTGTTCTTGTGTTTGACTGTTTATACAGTAGATTAGCATATTTTTTTATATTCTTTATATTATTTTGTTATGTTTTTTTTGTAAGTTTTATAAAATTTTGATTTGTGATTTTGAGCAAAAAGGCAGAAAAATAAAGAATAACAATTATTTAATTCCTGTGAGGCTCTTGAAAAATATGGTAAAGAAAAAAAGTCTATTAGTCAAAGAAGAACCTGACAGGCCGGACTATTAGGGAAGATAGAGCATCTTAAGGGAGAGACAGAGACATTTAGAGAAGTAGGGAGAAGAATAAAAAAGGTAACATTAAAGAAGCATGACAAGCGAAGCAAAGAAGGAAACAGATGGATAGAGAACAGAGTCGAGCCTGAGAGGAAACCAGACATGTAAAGCTGAATCACGTGCAATCTGAAGTCCAGAGGGAAGATTGGCACCAATGCACTCTCACACAGTCATACAAAAGACAGTAAGTGGAACAGAGGAGGGAAAGAGGATAAAAAAATAGAGTAAAGCAAAGAGGGGGAAGAAGAGCTCAAAACAAAAAAAGGATGATCTCATACATTCCCTTTTAACCCTACCTATTCTCTTAAAGCAGCCACTAAAATATATTATGACATCACAGTCATCTTATTATTTGTGGTTATTTTTAATACATTTTTAGCTGATCAAAAATAATTTCTTGATACAAAAACAGTTCATTGGTGATAATAAATGTGCACTGCTAATGGGTCTGTGTTTACACATTGTTGATATAGATACTCCATAAAGTAGGTGTTAGTAAATGAGTGTATGAGGCCGTGTCTCTGGTCAGTGTGTCATTGAGACTTTTGCAGTTCTGTCAAAACAATTATTAGGATAAGTGCGTCACGGCCACCTGCACATATCTCTGCACCAAGTGTGTACATTTATTAGTATTTGTAACTGCACCCAAAGGTATTATTGATTGTGAAAGATAAAACCCAGGAGTGCATGTGGTAAGGCAATAATTCTGCTCAGTAATATTTTTGTGTAGGACTATACTTTCTTCTGAGTCTATGTATTCTACAGGCAGGGGTACTACTAAGTGCAAGGTTGAATCAAATGCTGCAGATCAGACATCATCAAGTGTGATGGTTAGTATTGCGTCATAGTGGTAATTCACATGCTTTTCCCCTGTATGCTCTGTTCTTCACTATGTTATGTATACTTCAGGTGAAGTATCTTTTTGTCTTCACTTTTTTGTTCTCGATTACCAAAGCCAGGTGAAGATTTGATGCAATATGTTGTAATCTATAAACACTATTTCAAAATACCCTGCTGCAGTCAATAGTAGAAAAAATCTGATTATACTGATAGGGTTGGAAATTGGATTCAATGTGGAGCTACAATAATGGTAAATAGGTAAAAATAAGTTAATCTCAGCTAAACTACACTTTTAAATGTTGTAAACATTACCTCAAATTGTGAATATTTGTTTAACAAAGATAAGACTAATCAGAAAATGTACTTAAAGATTTTGACCAATTGTATATACTATATCCAAAAAGGCTTGGATCGATAAAATACATAAAACAGCACATTTAAGTAGTTTTATTTTAGTCTATTTTTAATAATGTATTACGTTCAAAATCATAAATGTGACCAGGTTTTAAAGAATGAGCCCAAATGTAACCATGGGTTTTATTTCCCAACTTTTCTCAGTTAGAGGTGTGGGAACAGTGTTACTACTGTTTTTAATTTTTTTCTTAAGTTGTTTTTGGATGAAAAAAAAAATTGGAAACATTTCAAGAGAGACGTGTTTTATGCATTCAAAGTGCTTTAGACACCCAAAGTTAAAAGTAAGTCTCTAATTCATTAGGATTTTTGTAGCATAATTCCATTTCCTATTTGGGATATCGAAAAAAGGAAAAAGCAAGATAGGATTATAAATTCTACACTTAAACCATCCCCTACCAATCCATTAAAACAAATGGGAAGAGTTCATAAGTCAATCCCAGGAAGTCTCTAAGGATATTTCCAGTCACCCTTCAGAGAAATCACATTTAGTTTGGTTTTGTGTTGTGTATTTTTGAAGTTTTCAGTTCTTGCTCTATTATCGTTAATCAGCATTTTTTCCTACTCTGTTTTACGAATTTTTAAATAAGGAGAAACATTCCGCAAACTGATGAGCAGAAAATAGATTCTCTATAAGGTACAAGGTAATGGAGCGAAGAAACAGCATTAAAGAATTTAATTACAGAAGGCAAAAGCTGCATAATTCACAATGGACCGCTTAATGTTTAGTCAACACCAAATAATTAAAATCTAATGAGTGCTTCTGGATTATGGGGATCAACTCTTATTTAGGAAAGCATGATGATAAAACAAATAATATTTGTTCTGTATGTGTTTCTTATTATTTGTTTCTAATTCAAAGTTATTTCCCACAAGCTCTGATTAACAAACAAAAACATACATCAGCCTCACCGTCAGCTCCTGATGTCCAAGCCACTATAATCAGCTAGCATTTGCGTGTGAGTCGGCATGCATGTGTGTGTAATTATTGGTGACTTGACGTTGTAAAGCGTGTTGTAAGGTTCCATGTGTGAGCATAATGTATGTAATTCACTTGGCAGGTGTGTGTTGGCTGAGAGGCCGTTTCTGCATTGTGTGTGTTTCTGTGTGTCACAATGGTTTACACGGCCCGATCGGCAGAATTGCTGGACAGCATCTGAAAATAGTACAGAGAGAAAGGAGCAGCTGTCACATCGCGCCAGAACCACACATCTACACATGTTTAATACAAGTCAGTGCACGCATGTCTCTCTCTGACTTCTCTTGCTCCTGTATCTGCTCAAAAAAAAATTTCTATCTGGTTAAATAGAAGGAAATGGTATTGTTGCTTTGAATAGGCATAATACCATTTTGTCACAACTCAGCAACAAAGTCTTTTGTTTCGTATAATAAAGTCCAACAGTAATGACTCACTGCCCAGCATATGATTGCTTTGCATTGTTTATATATATATATATATATATATATATATATATATATATATATATATATATATATATATATATATATATATATATATATATATATATATATATATATATATATATATATATATTTAGGCTTTTGGTTAACAACAAAAAGTACCATGTTATTGTGAAGTAGACCAAACATTTAGAACGTG
>JAVLVB010000512.1:201152-218912 GCA_032876305.1 Orestias chungarensis | reverse complement strand
TATATATATATATATATATATATATATATATATATATATATATATATATATATATATATATATATATATATATATATATATATATATATATATATATATATATATATATATATATATATATATATATATATATATATATATATATATATATATATATATATATATATATATTTATATATTTAGGCTTTTGGTTAACAACAAAAAGTACCATGTCATTGTGAAGTAGACCAAACATTTAGAACGTGATTTTCTTTTGTTTTTTTTAATACAACATACATGAAAACTATTAAGCTCTTGTTGTTTTAATGTCTCAATAAAAAATCCATTCTGTTTTAAGCAGGTCAGCAATAAGCAAAGGTTATTCGTGTGTTAGAATGGCCCACTCAAAGTCCATTTGCGTTACTCTGTAAACATTTAGTTATAAGATCTCCAAAACTGAGATACACCACAATAACAAAGGTGATGAGGAGCATGTTTGGCCTTTTAAGAGGATACTTGCTATTGTTTATGGTCATACTGAAGTGAAGTTGGACAGAGAATAAAGTAATCAATTTGCAAGAAGGGACAGCCTCTTTTGGATGTTTGTGAATTTGAGTAATCCGAAAACCGATTACAGTCAATTTAACTTTTGTTGCAACCGGTCCACAAATGTCTTTGATTTGGACTGTCAGTAATTAGCCTTACAAATTTAGATAAATAGAAGTACTTCTAATTTGAACTACAGGGAGTAGTTTTTGGTCCAAAAGTTTAAAACAAGCCTGGAGTTGAAACAAATTCAGATGGAAGAGGTCATGTTTCCATATATAGGGAGTGGTTTAAAAATAGAGAATGAGAGCAGCAGAAGGAACAACAAGAACTCCTAATGGACAGACACATCCCTGGTGCTCCTCACAACATCTCAAGAAAATTAATAATACAACAGCTCACCATGCCCTGCGCTCCTTCTCCTTTTCCAGCCATAACTTCTGTACCTTCCATCTGGTCCTGTTTGCTCCATCATTTGGTTCCTCCGATGTCCCAAATTTACATTTAAAACCCTTAGCTTTCTAGTCTGTGTCCTTCTTTTAAGAGTAATTTGAGCATAGGTGTAGGATGCATTTGTATTGGGTTTTGTGTGTGGTGATAGGAGTGCTGTGTATATTGCCTAGAGCAGGACCGTTTTTTACTTTTTTTAACAGTAAGGACAAAATGAAGCACTAATATCTGCCTAAACCACAAGCACTGCAGGCTCAAGTACTCATCTGCTGATATTTTACCAACTATTAAGAAAATAAATGGTATCGTCTGACAGTGGGACATCACAGTGTCCAGCTTTCAGCAGCCTGCTGTAGCGATTCACTTTGGTGTTTTTCTGAGCAGGAAAATCCAGATAGAGGTTGTAGCTGTATTAATATTTTCCCATCAATAAATTGGAATGGATTCTTTCGAGAACCAACAGAAACAGCGCTGGAGGAAGTACCATTTTTTCATAAATGTGGGAATGGCTTGGCAATTTTATTTATTTATTTAAATGTGAGGAAGGCATGTCAGATTCACACAGAATAACTAACGTGCCTGTGAGTTACAGGGTCCAAATCTCTGCAGGTTCAACAATGTTTCTGTTGCTCAACTCCTCGTTAGACTTTCTGCTGCACATCTCTGCTGGAAGCTTTGTCCACTTTTAGCCTGCTTTTTAATCTCTCGTTGCCCTCATTTCTTATTCTGTCAGAACTCCTAACTTATTCAGCAAAACCTCACTTACTTTTTTGAAGCCATGCATTATGCATTTGGACAACCAACTGTTTCTATATGTTTTGCTGCTTCGTATCGTGCTTTGCAGCGCTAGCCTTTCAAAAAGTACATTAAATTATAAACTTTTTGGGTAATTTACTTATCTGAGCTTCAAAGTATAGTCATCTCCTCCCTGTGCTAGATGTATTTGTTTTCAAAGGTGAATATAACAAGCTAATGTATTTATAATATGCTGACACTAGACCACCATAATGTTTTCTGTATGCAAAGTGCCCTACATTTGTAAAATTGTGCTTATAATTTTTGAATTCTGACATGTTGGGACATCATAGGGTATTCTAGTGAAGCAAAAATAGGCTTAACAGCCTATAATATAACACTAACACACTCAGTGTGTTTATGCAGGTAGCTGCTATTTTGAGTGGAGCCTAAAGTTTGATAATCCCAAACGTCTGAACAAAATAGCTCTGATCGCAATCTGGTCTTAAAATGCTGAAGTGCACGCTCTTGCTTATGTAAAGCACTGGCAGAAACTGTATTTAACGCAGATGAGCTAAGTAAAGTTGCGGAAAATCCGCTCCTAAGCTGTACTGTTTGCATTTTAGTCACCTTCAGTTTTTGTGACGTTTGAGTCTGAATGCTTGGCTCTATTGCTACAAGCCTGCAGATTTGTTGTTTGATGTTATTGCTTTTATACCCAAATACGTGCGTGTATGAGTGCGTTTTTCCTGTTTTTAATCTTCAGTTTTTTTCTTTTCTATATTTTTGTTGCATTTACTCTTTGCTTCTGATACTTACACACATTCTCCTATTCAAACCAACTCAGAGTATATTATAGAAAATGAATCATACTAGTGAATCTTTATTCATTGCTCCTCTTCCATCATCTCTTGTTTTGCTGTATTCTTGAGTTACAGCTCAGCCTTTGTGCGCTTTTCTCAGTAATCTCACAATCCTTTTTGTCTCAAACTTTAGTTGCTTATATTTCAGCTCTTTGTTAAAAGCACATGGTTTTTGTAAATTTCACTCATAACTTGTACACTGGCATCTAGAGGCAAACTGTGAGGAACGGCAAAAGATTAATATAAGGCAAGCTTTGCTTGTAAAGGGAGCCTGCATCAAAATGGCGTTAGTATTTGACTAATTTCCTTTGCGATTAATGTGAATAAACATTATTTCGATAAAACATAAATGAGGAGTGTGGAGGCAGAAGGCTGTCTACAGAAAAAGTCTAGTGGTTCAGATTTTGATGTTGCTGTACTGATTTTCCTGATTGGAGCAGCTCAAGAAGTTCAATGGCAACATTCAGAGCCATGTTACTGCATTAGCTCTTAAACAGATTCTAGACAACCGACAGAAACGGGCTAAAGACCTTCAGTTCAAATGAAACAATGAATGATACGTTTATATTCTTTTTTTTATTCAAAGTTTTAAGCTGGCATCGGCCACCCCTGCCACCCATCTAGATCCATCTTTGCTAGTTGAGCATTATTTTCTTTTAAACACATACAATGAATACTTTAAAGTTAAAAAAGGAAAGAAACATAACTGCCACAATACATGTTTTTACAGTATTTATTAAGCAGATGATTGGTTAAGTAGCTTTACTGAAGGCTTTTTTGAACACCACATTTAATGATTTAAATAGACAAATATATTTTAAATAACAGTAATTTTAAAACAAGAATGTGAGAATTAGGCCAGTGAGTTTGCTTCCTTTTTGTAGCCAATGTGGAGCAACTGTGGAGGTTTGAAGGGAAACACACAGTTTTGAAATGTGCCTTGCTGAATTTTTTAAAAGCACAGGTGAGGTCGATCGCTATAAATACTTCTAAGTTTCCTTGAGATGTTCACCATAATCCACAGAAGTCTCATACAAAATTCACAGATGTGTGGGCTTGTATTATCAGCAGATTAAGAAAAGTCACTTTTGAAAAAGTCTTTGAATTGAGCATTATATAGGAAATAAATGACCTGTCAGAATGTCGGCCACAAACTTAATAACATCACTACATCTGCAGGAAAGAGTAGTGATGCTATTTTAAAGTGAAGGCTGAATTACCTTCATGGTAGCTCTCCAGTGGAAACTCCTTAAGTGAGTCTCCAAATTTCATGAAGGGATATTCTACATCCACAGCAGGAACAGATGGAGAGAGGAAATTGAACTAGTTTCCAATCTCTTACAAGTGATAGTGCGCAGCATGCTTTATATCAAGAATTTAATAATAGGAGAGAAAGAGAGAGAAATCCATATTATCAAATAGGGTAAAGAATCACCCAATCTCCAGAGACACGTGTGTGTTATCTGTGTGTTTACTTGCACATAGTGCAACCAGGTCTCCCTTTCTTCTGACCTGCTTTCAGTTCTCTCCACCATGTTGCCTTTAAATGGGTCAGTGAGGAGAGCTGTTTCCTCCCTGGGCTCCACAGCTGATTAAAGGGCCTGCTCATATATTTCAGAAGAGGCTCTCATTAAAACTCAATATGATTCTGAGCAAGTCAGAACCAGAAGAGGTGGGGAAGAAAATCGGCATTACGTAACTGTGGGATGGAGCAAAAATGGGCGCTGTAATCCAAACGTGCACAGGAAGCAGTCATATGCACAATGCACATTTCTGTTTGAAGAAATAAAGTTTCAGTTGCCAGCGTTGTCGCTTTTAAACTTTCAACCCCATTGTGTCCTTCCTGGTCAACATTGACCTGATTTCCAGATGAGAACTTCACATAGACATACATTTTGAACGAGTCGATGTTAAGTGTTTAGCTCACCTAGTTAAGATGTGTCACCAATCAACGTCCTAAATTTAGTTGCACTTGCATTGAATTCCAACCTCTTCATCATCTGACGAAAGAAGTTACTATTTATTTTCCAATTTATGGACAGTCAAATAATATTGGGCTACTGAACCCCACATTAAACATTAAACTTGATATTGTAAGTTTGATTCTGTAAATTTCTGTAAGAGTAAATTGCACATATTTATGTAGAAGACTTACAAGGATTCATCCATATTAAAAACTGTATTAAACAGCTCTGGATACATTAACAACCATTGGATATAGTTCCAGTCTTGTCTCTGAGTGTCGCCATCAAATAGTACTTAAAAACCGAAAAAAAACTCATCAAACTTTGTTGACAGACCAGTTTTGTCTGAAATAATTATTTGTGTGAGTGTTTCCCTCATTTAGAACCCTCTGTTCTCAGTCTGTCGGTGTCACATGCTGACATTTTGTCAGAGCTCTCGGTGTCACAGATGACGCACAAAGGAAGTTTGCAACATGTCTGCTAAACTTAGGAAAACTGCATCCATTTAATGAGCCGGGTTAATGTTGTGGAGAATGCATTTTTATCCGAACCACCCACTGATCAAATTGGGAAAAGTTATTTCTTATATGTCCACTGATTGAGTTTAGTGACTCATTCGAAATTATTAAGTAGCAGAAAACAGAAGGTTTAGACTGCATCTAACATACTGATTCATGCAGCCATAAAATAAAAACAATAAAAGAAAAACCTTCAAAGGTGAAAACAGTGGCATATTTAAAAGAAAGGTAACTGTTGTGTCATTTAATGCAAGACTGAATGAATGGCGTTTTATAAAGAGAAAAGCCTAAAGATAAGTGAAATAATGTTGTGCACTAAACCTTGATAAAAGTCAAGCTTTTTAAGTCAGTGTAGTCGACAGTAGGGTAGGTGTCATATACAGACAGATTGCTTTAGCCAAAGACAGGTGAGTAGTAACTTGGTAATAGTTCAAACATTTATATATTTCTAAATAGACCTTGAAACATGATTATTTAAATGCGGATGCCACATATAAATGTACCCTTTTGCAGAATGGTATTTATACATATTCGTCCTGGATTGTATTTCTATACACGATTGTTGCTCCTGATTGATGATTTAAAGTCAGTGAAAGTTTCTTTAAAAGGCGATAATAGTTACTTCCTATTGTTGCACTTGTATCTGTGTTGAATAAATGGAAATGTAAAACTTATCATTAGCCTTGTTAGAGTCCAATAAGAGCTGTAAGAATTTGGCAAACTCCAAATAAGTTTTTTTCTCCTGGGTTTCTTCTGTCTTCCTGTTAAAAAAAACAAAACGTAATCTGTTTTTCTTTCTACATATTTCTCACACTCGTCTAAATAAAGAAATATGACTCATGAGCTGAGGAACAGGCGTAAGTGTGTGTTTGATTTGGTGTAAAAATGGAGATTGTACAGCAAACCATGTAATACTTTGCATTTCAACATAAGGAAAAAGAATCAAATCTGATTTCAAAGTAAATCCGCTGTGCAGAAACCCACGGCAGTAACTCACCTTTATTACGGAATTAAAAGAGTGAATGACTCAGAGACACATATTGAAATGTCTTCCCTCTTTCATGGTACATCTCTTTTGTATTTCCACATTTATTATACTGCGAATTGTTCAAGTAAAGCCTTTCTGATACTTCCACAACTAGTGTGGTTGGATGTGTAGGGGGTGTCACAGTGTGCAAATGGGAAGTAGAAATAAAATCTGGGATTGTAACAGACTGGGAGAACATTGGTTCACACTCAATTTTAGATTTTTTTTTTATTTCCTTACTATGCTTGTATTTGAGGAGAGAAGCTGAGTGGATAAATGACAGCTGTCTTTCACTCCTATCTCTGTGCAGAGCAAACATTTATTCATATATTTATTTTTTTATTGATTTTTAGATTATCTGTTTCTTTACTTTATGTGCGGAGGAGTCAGTAAAGCACGGGTTTCAATGGATTTTTCAGTGAAAACAATAAAAAAATATAAAATCAAAAATTGAAAGAATAAAAAGAAAAAACTGACTGGGAACATGGCGGTCCTGTGCAAGTTAAGGTTCTCTTCAAAAACCAAGGGAAACAAAAAAAAATAGGAATAAAACAAGCAGTCTTTTAATTTTTGGATCAAAAATAATTAAGTGTATTGAAAGCAATTTTTTGTTTACTTGGTCTAGGTATGAGGAGTTACCTAGTCTTTATTCTAGCCAAGTGATAAAGAGGACTTTCTCCCTTTGCAGACCGACTTTAATAAACAACTATATTACGTATTTTATTTTATTTTTTTCATTTTTTTTTTCTAAACCAAAATAAACTAAGCACATAACTTCTGCATGGTGTGTAAACGCCCCCTCACAGCCTGCCGGTGTCAGCTTGGCTTGCCATGATGAGTGTTGGTGGTCTTTCTGTCAATCAGCTGTCAAAGCCCATATGTGTGGCTTTAGTCTACTGACACAGAGAAGCCACCAAGACGTGACACACACCGACACTGATGGAGATATGGGAGGATGCAAATGTAAACAGGCCATCACTCAACCATACTGTATTAGAGTGTTTGTGTGTCCAGTATAAAGTAATTTCATATTTTTTGTAATACTGTTACTTTATAATACCAATACCAATACCAATTACAATTAATGGCTATAATTATAATTGGTATTGTTCAATGATGTTTGTGATAAAACACAGTTGAAGAAAAATATGTTGTGTGTGTTTGTTTTTACTTTACAAAAATGAAAAACAGAGGTTTAATCTTGAAAATTTTGTCTGAAAGTCCCCTGTTGGTGTTGTTGGTGTGTGTGTGTGTGTGTGTGTGTGCGTGCGTGCGTGCGTGCGTGCATGCGTGCGTGTTGTTGACCATTTTTTTGCAAGATTGTGGGGACCCTTTTTTTTTATAAATACTACTTTTGTGAGGACTGACTTTTCATGAAGAACAAAGCCTGCCCCCATGAGTAGAAATGTTGGTTTTGGGTTAGGGGTTAAGTGTACGACTATTAAATGGAGGTAGGGGTAGATTTTTTGTTAGACATGTACTGTTAATTGTTAGGTTTAGGGTTAGGATAAGGCTATAGAGATTTATGAGAAATGAATGGAAGTCAATAAAAGTCCCTGCTAAAGAAACATAAAGGGTGTGTCTGTATGTGTATGCAGATTTTTTTTAAATTGGACATTTTTTATTAGCAGCTAATAAATCTACCGTTTAGTATTAGAATATTACACCAGTACAATACAAATTTCATTAAAACCTAATAATAAAGAAGTTCGGACGAACTTTAAAGTATGTTAAAATTATTTTTAAATGGTACTTTCAGTGTGAAAAACAAGTCTCACTGAAAGACATATTTTATTCTCTTTAATATAACTGTAGCATCATGCTGCAAGAGCAAAGAGAGTGGCACTTGTGCCTGGTAGTGATGTTTAATAGTAAAAACAAAACAAACCTTACTGAGAGCTTTACACTGTCATTTTTAGATGCCATTGTGTTAAAGTTAAAGAAAAAGTTTGACGTTTTATTGTGTGAAGCCATGTGAAGCTATTGCGACTTGATTTCTTAGATGCTATGGACGTCAGTATTACATATAGTAATTTAAGTCTGATCAGAGAGTCAAATCAACAGCTAGTTAGTGTCGAGTGAATGACAAGGTTGCTCTGCTGCAGGCTTTTTTGCCATGTTTCTTCCATTTCAAACAAGCACTAAAGAAAAATCTTGTTAAAACATTTTTTAAGTAAGGAGTTTGATTAACTACGTGAAATAATAATGCTGCTTTATATTGTATGGCACTTTTTACAGGAAGTATGGTGTTGAAAATAAGTGAAAATATACTGTTGTTGCAGATTTCGGATCAGTAGCGGAGTCCTCAAGGCAGTTGTCCCCATTTCAATTCCTGTCCCTTGAAAATTTGCTGCATGTCATCCCCTTGTTTCTCTGCCCTTCTTCATGTCCGTCTACTTTTAAATAAAGGTAACCACGAGTCTGGGAATAACGAGGGATTATCTGTTGATCAGAGGGGTTAAAAAGTAGCCTGGAAGAATAGAGGGAGAGCACCATATGTTGGTATAAAGATGAGAAAGAAGTGATTGGACGCTACGGATTGAGAAGACTGAGAAATCAAGGGAATGACTTCGTTAACGAGTCAGGCGTGAAGCCGAGTGCAAATTCGACAGAGCAAGCTAATCTGTCAGAGGTCACCATGCTGTTAGAGATGGAGTCGTCTCCCGGGAGACAGAGAGAGAAAGAGGACTACACTGGGTGAAATGCCCAGTAAGATCTATTTTTTTAATTTGTATCCTCCCGCTGGATAGATGGTTCCTATGTGGAAAGTACCATTTAGTGTATCTTAGGAAGGTGTATCTCTTTCACTCCAAGTCTTTAATCCTGCTGCTTTGTGGTAACTTTCTCCTCCCTACTGACTATATTTGTGCCCTTCCTTATTTCCAGCACACAGCTAGAAACGTCTTTCATGGTCTAGCGCATTTCTGACAATAGCATTCATCACATTAATATGCTTATGGATACGTCTGGGCGAAGAATTCAAAATTCTTTAACACACAAATCAAACGTCTCATTTTCTACATTATGTCAAGCAATCAGCGAAACCCACACTAAAGATCTGCTTCTTCCTCTCTGACCTGAGACTCATTAAATTTTTTTTTAAATAATACCAGTGTTATCACTGATACGCTCTCAGACAAAACCACCTGAACAAGGTAATCAAAGATGACTGAACATATTGATTTTCAAAGGTTGTTTCCCTCAAAGTGTCAACGATAACCAATTTAAATACAGAGCCCAATAAGCCATTCTCAATAAAAGCTCAAACATTTGTTTCAGATCTGTAAAGCAAAAAATGTTTACCCTTAACAAACCCTGCATAATGATTCTGTCACTCCTTAAAGCTGCTGTCTGGAGAGGTCTGGAAAAAAGTATAATTTTGGTTTCTGCAAATACTTTAATCCATAGCCAACACCGGGGAGGAGAACTTGAATATTTGATATACTATATATGCACATGTATGTTTATTTTCCTGGATACACGGGCACAATGTCATAATATGCTTTGGCTTCATATATTCTAACAGTTTGCGCATATATAAATAATTTATGTATACTAATATTTCTGTACGACTATATTAACCAGATCTTAGATATTTCATTTATAAGTTGTCTTTTTTATAACTAACATTGAAATAACAAAGGGATTCATACAGACCAACTTGTATACATTTTTGTTTAATCTGTCCTGTCAGTAACATGTTGTTCCTCTGTTCAGCTCAGTGAGAGGCTCGATGACTAATGATGGGGGGGAAAGACAAGCGTGCATGTGTGAGAGAGATTTGTCTCTGTATACAGCATATAAGAGGGCTCATTGCGTAAACTGTGCCTCTTCTATTGTGATCACAAAGAAATTCTGTATTTCCACAATTATTGCTGTTCTAAAATCTGAGAGCAATGCCAGTTATAGTACACACACACAGATGCCTAAAATACTGTAGAACATGTATGACAAATCTGAGCAATATTGCCTCACAAACACCACTAGAGAGTGAGCAGGAAACACAGTAGGGAAAGTGATGGATGGCTGAAGGAAAAGGAGATAGGAATGAGCGCAAAGTTTAGAATTGGACTGTACCATGAAAGCATAGGAATGGGGGGAAAATTAATAGAATACATTTTTTTTTTGATTGTTTCATTAAATGAGTTTTTATAGGGAAGATGTCAATTTCCTTTCTCTGTTATGAGCAGCAACTATACATTTTTTAACCCAATCGCCAAATTCTCTTTTAAAAATGTTAATTAAGGCTTTTTAATAACGCTCTTAATGCTTAGTAGTGGCTTTGAATGTTATGTGGACAAGGAAGGTTTCCAGGAAATGTTTGCAATTCACTGTAATGGTCTTTGAATTGTTTGTATGAATGCAGAGCTAGAAAAATCCAGCTGCAACCAGCAGCTCAGTGGTTTGTATTCAAAATGCATCCTGCTGCCTCTGTGCTCTCTCCTTCTTCATGTTAATCTTTTACTTTCTTCAATTTTTTTCACTCCTAGTATATCTTCTTAAGGATTCTAAAATACTAAGCAACTCATATTCCAAAACCTTTTTTTCTATTTAGCAATATGTTACTTTGCAGTAGTATTATTCCGGTCTGGAGTGAGAAATATAAATCTCAATTAAAAAATGTGATCTTTTCGCGCCTCTGCTGGCTGATTTGGTCATTGCAGGTTAATATTACCTCTGTCCATGGTGCTGGTATGCAATCAATTTTATGTTGCTGCAGGAAGAAAATCTATTAATCTATTAATGAAGCTAACTACTGTATTCATGAATTCAATTCATGAACCTCTCAACTTACTTTCCGGTTGTTGCAACGAGTTAAGAAAACTGTTTGAATGCACTTTAGTTGTGATAAGATCAAGATTCCCATTCGCATGCGTTCAAAGACAAAATCTGCTAAATCTAATTTTCTTTCAACATTTTTCCTTTAGATCTGCACTATGAATTGCCCCTGTTGAAATTCCAGGTGATTGTTGAGCAGTACTCAGTCAATACGTTTCTCATTGCTCTATAACATAGCAAACTTTGAATTTCTAAATATACTGTTTAATTACAGCTTACTTTCTGTGACTTTCCCCTTTCAAAAACATATTGTTCAAGTCTACAGGAACCATTAATGTGGGGAGAAGCCTCTGGTCAGGATAACATTCAAAACCAAACCGAACATATTGTGTGATCCAGTAACAGTCTAGTTGTGAGTTAAAATCAAGTTTGTAATGATAAAATAAAGATTGGCTCTTATTGGAATCATCTTAACAGTTTTCACAAATCCTACGTTAAATTTAGTTTTTGTTTTTTTTAAATAGCTATTCAGTGATTAGTTTTTGTTTATTTATCCAGAAAGAAGAAGCATGTTCCCTAGCAAAGACAAATGATGTCTTTATCACATATTGATCATATGATACTATAACATCTAGCAGCACAAATAAATATCTAACTTCAAACTAGACTAAATGTTAATCTGAGGTTTTTTGTTTAAGGTACCTAACTACCATTCTTCTGTAAACATGTTAAAAACCTGCAAGCGTATAAAAAAAAGAAAAAGCTTTGGCTACCTTAAAGATATATTCTTAGTTCTTTTGTTTTGTTTATTTATATGGCAACACATTAATAAATAAAGGATATTCTGAGCAAATCCAAGAATCAGTTCTACAAGGACATTTTACTGTACCATAAAAACGTGAGTTACTGTATGCAAATGAAGCTCAATGAAGCAGTTTTATGTTGTGTAAAGAAAAGGACATGAGGAAATGTGCTCTCTATGATTCCCCAGGCAAAGGACAGTAAGTAGATTTAATAGATTGTGTTTCCTTGGCTAACAGACACTGTGCACACAACCATAAACCAAAAGAATACTCGCCTTAAGCACTTCAACAAATCAGATTACATCAAGGAGTCTCTTGAAAAAAGACAACAATTTTTGCAATTGAGCTATCAAAGCGCTTCGATGCCAATCTATTGTTACATCAGATTGTGTGCTGGCATTGAAGACGGCATTTCATGTTCATGTATTTCATGTTGCTTTTCAGGTACCTCTGATACAGAACTATTCCCACACGATGTAAGAGGATAGTGGACAGCAGTGTATGTTCAACTCTGATGAACATGTACAAATGGGTTCAGTGTAGGCTTTTTATTCATCTGCTGTGCCTTTTGCTCCTTTATCTAAACCGTTTCACTTTAACTCGTCAGCAGAAACACAAAGAGATAAAAACAAATGAACTGATTTTTTGCAGAGATTTAATTGTGTGAAAGAGAGAGTTGCCTATGTTTTCCCGTAAGTGATTATATAAGAGCTGAATTGGTGCCATTATTTTCTATTGTTCTTTAAGTGTTCTCTGTTCTGTTGCTCTTGTCTGTCAGTGTTACAATGTCTAATTACAATGAGACGATGGGTTATAGTGTCCCTCATTAAAACATCAGAGCTACACCGGACTGCTATAATAACTGCCCAAGGATTTAATCTTTTTTGTAATATATGAAGTGTGACTTAGTTTGATTAAAAACTGATTCAACTCTAATTGATTCATGTTTAAATTCTGAATTTGCATCCCACTAGATATGTAAATGAAATCCAAATCTGACGACTTAATGGAACACAAATTGTTTTACAACTATGTGTGAGATTAAGTGTAGAAAACCCGTATTTATATAAGAAAGGTAAAACATACCTGTGGTTATCTTTGTGCTGAACACAAACAGGGACTCTATTAACATTTACCACTTTGTAGTGATGGAATAATAAAAAATGAAGACAAAATATTGTTATAAGACCAAGAAAAAACTATGATTTTTTTCACTAACATTAATTCAGACTGAACCTTTTCCACTGTCAAATTAAAGATTTGTTCTAACTTAATTTAAATCAAAAGTTAAGATATTATTATATATTATTATAAGATATGCACACAACAAACCAGTTGAATTTCAGACCATTTTGTTTAATTTGAAATATGTCATTTAGCCCAGGGGGATCCCTGGACTAAAATTAGGACTATGTTTTTGACACTCCAAAACATTGACTTGTTGTTCTAAAGCGACTTTAAAATTCAATCATAGAATCTTAGCAAAGCTAATTTGTGCCCAGGCCTTCAGTAGTTAGGAATGTTTCTGTAATATTTATGCAATGTTCTGTTTTCGTGATTTAATCAATTTTTTTAAGATACACCAGACCCATCTGGAGTAACAATGCTTCTTTTGAAGTAATGGTTTATTGCTCGCTGAGCAGCCTTTGAGGTTATGTTGGCATGAATCTTGTTTCACTGTGGATAATGACACTCTTGCCAAGGTCTTTTGCTTATCATTCTGTGAAATCCACATTTCACATAAAATGTAGTCATCTCTTGGACCCTGTAGTGTCTTAATGGTATGATGGCTGAGCCATCACCCCCAGAATTAATACATTTATTATTACAGTAGCAAGTTGGTGATTTTAAAAATCCTAAATGCCAAAAACAAACAAACAAACAAACAAAAAAAAAAAAACAGGAAAGGCTGTAGATTGTGTTTGATTTGTTTGGCAGCTTCAGCTCTAATTACAAAATCAGTAACCTTTTAGTCTCCCTTGATTATATATCTCAGTAAGTCTTGTTGCACTGACCCATTGCTTCCAAACCTGTTGGTGTCAACTGCAATAAGTTTTTTGTTTAAAGCTTTAATTATTATTTTTTTTTAGCAATTTCTGCTTTCTGGACAGTTTAAGAGTTACATGTGAAAAAAAGTATGGAGATTTTACTACAACAGTATATTTTATGCTGAGTTTAGAAGATTTAGGAATTTGTCTTCCGCTACATCGTGTTTAGACCTTAAATGGACGATTGTGGTATTACCATCAACAGTACAAATTAAATTGGTATAAAATGTAACATTACCTTAAAACCAAAAATTAAAAATAATATATTAACCTGCCTTATATCATCATTGTTTCCCTCACAGCAGAGAAATAGCACTTATTTCTTTTTTTTTTTTAAAACAATGGCCCCAGAGGAATGACACTGACATCTAATCAATGCCAGCCTGTGCTGCAGCGGCAGACAGTCAATGTGTGATCACTGGCCATAGATGACAAATAATCATCGGGTTCTGACTGTAGTGCCCCTGAATTGTAAGCATTTGATTAATATTGATTTACAGTAGCTGCAGTTGATACCCACCAAACTCATGAAAAGTAAAATAATTATTTCGTACGAAGAATTCAGTACAAACAATGACTTGCAGAAAGATTTATAACCCCTGAACCTTTACTAATTTTTGTCATGTTAGGGGATTATGGAGGATCCAAGCATCAAACTTGTATATGAATGAAAAAATGTAGAACACTAGAGGTTAGGGAGGAATCACAGAAGATACAAAGATGGGAAGGCCAGGCTTGAAGATACTCTGGTAGAGAAGAAAGTGGCATAGGAATCAGAGGGACGAATTACAAGTAAGCAAAGGCAGCGGGGAAAGAGATCACGCAGCAGGTAAATTAGAAGAGGTGAAAAAGCTGGGATTTGAAGTGTACCCGCAGAAAGAGAAACAAAACTGAGACACAGGGAAACTATGGCTGAAAGGAAAAAAAACTAAAACTAATAAAAACAGTAAACAGAAAGAAGCACTAATCATACAGAAACTCTCAAATTAGTTTGACTGATATTAGGCTCTTTTTGAAAGAATGAGCAAATATGCCATTCTATTCCTAAAGGTCTTGCTGCTGTATTTAAAGTGACAGCTAGTTCTACAGTTAAAACATTTTCTCTGATCTTCCAAAAATACATTGCTTAGTGGTGATCTATCACATAAAAAACCCAATGAGAGACAGTGAGGTTTGCTGTGACATGTTAAACTCAGAAAGATTTAAATAATTTAGCTGGTGTACGAAGTCAGCCCTCAAGTGCCAATATCCTGCATTTTGTAGTTCTCTCCCTGAATATTCACACCTGATTAAAATGATGGTTCACTAGCAAGCCTCCGCAGACCTTTGCCATGATGGGGAGGTAGTTTGATTTGAATCACCATTTGAATCAACAAGGACTGGAGTTGAACATGCGTGCTTTGATGTAGGTTCAGTTTACTTTGCTTCAGTCCATTGTCAAACATTGATGTGATCCTCCTGGAACTACAGCTCAACATTGCCTGCTAGAAATGTGACGGAGATCGAGTGCAACTGTAGTTTCTTGTTTTCATTAAAGCATACTCAATTTCTAAAAACTTCTAAAATTCTTCATCTCCTAAACTATAAGAAAAGGTTGCCATTAAGACTCAATGAATCACATGTTGAATCATGTATTGTCTCTAGAAAATAAATAAGTGCAACTATAGCATCTATTAATGAATAATTACTTAGTTCATAGTGTAAATACATTGACTCCTCTAGAGATTAAATAAAACTATAATAACCAAAAGTATTTTTAGACCCTCATTTATTAAAATGCTTTTTTCTTTTTATCTTGTTCAGTATTTCAAACATACCCCATCTTCTCACCCCTTACCTTCTATCTATCAGCCTCATAATCCCTTTCTAGCCAATTTATTCATGATTCAGTCTTACTGTAAAAGAGCGAGGGAGTTTTCCTTTCCTCTCGTCTCTTTCCGTTGAGCCTTAAGCATTTTTCTTTTCCGTCCTCTCTTTCTAACATCTGTCTGATTCTGGCTTCTTTTCCCAGCCCTCCGGGATGAGGCAACAATCTCCACAACCACATAATGCTCCTGTCCATATGAGGACTGACTCGCGCACATCAAAGTACACACTCCGCCACTTCAAAGTCTCATAGTTGTTCTTATATTAAGGCCATATCAATTGAAGCCTAATAAAACACAGCATCCCCTCTCTCCCCCCTCTCCCTGTGATGAAGTTCTCGTCTTAAGTACATGCAGCAAAGCAGAGTCCTTTATCCCTCTAGGCACGTGCAGAAATAGTCATGTTGGTTTTAAGCTTGGATTTTAAAAACCTAAACCCAAAATTTAGCATAGTTAGGTTTTTTTTACCCCATTGTTTCACAGTTGTCGTCCTTTTATGAATGGAACATGTGTTTGCTGCCCAGCACACTTTTCCTTTCAAAAAACAAAAATGCTTATTGCGACATTAGAAGACTATTCTCTTTTACAAACATAATTGACATTTTAAAATAATCTCCTCTTTCAATTGTCAGCCAAATCGTATTGTCATTCTGTTTCATTGCTTCATTTGCTTTTTTTAAAAGTTCAAAATCTTTTACTGCAAAAATTTTATTTTACGTTCACAACCAGATTTATTACTCAACATTAGACCTTAAACAGACTATTTGGTTCTGATAGAACAGGTAAAAACGCTCCCTAGTGTAGTTTATGCAGTTATATTATAACAATATACAATTAATGTACTGCACTACAGTTATTGGAGAGCCTTCACTAATGTGAGAAAACCTTACATTTCATGGCTTAAAGAGCATGTTTTACATTATAGTTTGGTTTCATTCCTCCTAACATGTATTCTGAAGCACTTCTGTAAGTTATTTGACTTGCCCGTCTTCATGCTCCCTGTTGAGTCAGTGATGAGATAAGCAGGCCCACTGTAGCTCTGCTGCTGGCAAGCTGCCATCCTATTACTGCAGAAGTCAAAAATCCTCTGATCCCTGCAGTCAGTATACACACAAACGTCTATACACAGCGTCGTACGGGGAAACACAATATTGCACTGCAAATGTTCCTCTTGTGTTTCACTGGGGTGTTTCTGTGTGTATTAGTGAGTCCCAATAAGACAGTTAGCTTGTTAAGATTAGCTCCCATGAAAGATTTGTGGGTCAAACCGTAAACAAACTCTGGCTTGGTTTGTCTCTGTCTGGTACAAAGGCAGCTCAAAACTGATTTTTTTTATTTTTATCATAGAGTCACTGGTTTTTCTCTTTCCCTCGGTAGTAAAGAGTGAGTCCTGGCAGATGAACTGTTCAAGCAAAGTTTGTTGAGGATGTCTGTGAATATTTATCTAATGCATGTAAGCTGTCTTTTGACGAATTCAGTTTACCATTGACTTTTTGTCACAATGTAATTGTTCTTACTGACAATTCTACACCATTACTGTATGTGAAAATTATGTAAAATGATTTACAAAATGGTAATTGGTCAACAAATTAGCCATCATTAGGACAGCAGATCATGTTTGGGACCCAATGAGACACTTTATGTCTCATTGGGTACAGCAAGAGGAAAGTGTGGGTCACTATATCACTTTGTCAGGCAAAAAATGATAGGAAAACAGTGTTTTGTGATCATGAAACCAAAATATTTAAAAATATTTTTATTACAGTCTCTTTATCAAAGTTCCTTCATTGTAAACTGGTCAGGGCTTTTTTTTTGGCTTCCTTGTTTTCCTCACTCCTGAACCCTTTTTAGCAGTTCCTTTAATTATGGCTTTGACAAACAGAAAAAAAAAGCAGGGTTAAATGCCATGTTGTCTTGTCAGTCCCAAACTAAAAACTGGTTGCTGGTAACGGACCTCTGTGCCCCAACTTATTTATACCCCAGGAAAACAGGAAGTTGCTATAAAAAAAATAAAAAATAAAAAAATAAATATATATATATATATATATATATTAAAGCAATATCACACGAGAGGGAGTGCTATATCGGTGAATATCGGCACAGGTGTGATTCGGTCGTACAATCACACGTGTAGATATTCACTGATATAGCACGACCTCAATTGTGATATTGCTTATACAGTT
>JAVLVB010000512.1:177015-201052 GCA_032876305.1 Orestias chungarensis | reverse complement strand
TATATATATATATATATATATATATATATATATATATATATATATATATATATATATATATATATATACATACATATATATATATTTAAAACATCATCATGAATATGTTTGATTAAAAATATAGCTAATTGATAATGTGACATTTAAAAGACATATGGTTTAAAAATGAATGTTTTTTTTTTAGGTTTAATAGTTTTTAGATTTTTATTTTGGATTTACTCTGCTATATCAATTATTCATATTTATTTGCTTAGCTAATAGTAATAATTGAAACGACCAGAATCAGGATCAAAGAGTCTGAGCTTTACAAAAATCTTTAACTGTAATCAGCCAAGAAAAGTGTAGTCAATCCAAAACAGTACAGTGTTGATAAGTACTAACAACTTTGGGGTTTTTTTCTCCAGAGACATGGACACAGACATACTATAGCATAGTGTCAGAATAGGGCATCATAACCTTTATATAGACTGGTATGCTAATGAGATACTCCTACATGTCCTATCAGAGGAGTATGTGGACACAACCACCATATGTAGGGTTTGGGTTGAGTCTAATAAGAGTGGTTCTTGCTACCTGGCACTGAGGCCATGTGGGAAAAAAAAGCAAAACATGGTTGCAGTCACATAAGCACGCATACACAGCCTCATGCCCACTGCTGTGGTTCTCACTATAAGGTTACATTATTAAAAAGGCTCTGTTGAGCTGATAAAATAGAGGCAGAACATTTTTAAAAAATATCTGTGAAATGGAAATTATGTTTGTGTTATATAACCAGAAGACAGCTTCTGTTACAATTCTCTCTCTTCCTATTGCGCTATTTCATTTCTAGATCTCTTTCTCCTCTAATACTTTTAATTCATCACCTTTTTTCTATGCTTCTTCAGTTTCCTTTTTTGTTTTTGATCCTTGCCTGGTCTTGTTCCTCTGTTCTTGGCATTCACCTCTAAGTCAGTCTCTTTTTTAAATCAGCCACTATTTGTCTCCTATACTCATTGTTCCCTAGCCACTTCCCTATAACAGTACATATCAAATTACATCCTATTTCTATTAGCAAATACATTGTAATTAAGACATTCATTTAAATATTTTTTTTCATAGGATAACTCTGAAACCAGTGGACAGTGAACATTATTGCAATGGCAAACAGAAACCTTTTTTAGTAAACCCCCTGTTCATGTTTTGATCTTCTTTTTTTCCTGATTCATCTCTCTTTCGCCTCCAGATCAAGCTAGTTCCATTAGACTCAGCAGCAACTCACCCAATTGGCAGACCCGGTTTAATGTATGCATACATGGGCGCGCTTTCACATACAGTGTCACTCACCACACCATTTTTCCTTTCCTCTCCATGATGGGCTCCACTCCACCTCTCTCCTCATCCTTTTCCCCGCCCTGCTTCTTGTGAGCTTGCAGCTACACAGGCCTGCTCCATTTTGCATTCATGTGAGCCAAGTGCATACATGTGTGGCTGTGCTTTTGCCAGAATGGGTGTGCTATGCAGCAAAGTACTGCTTAAAGCATCAGCCAGCACAGGGGAAGTATGTACTGAAGCAAAACAATGGTATTCTGGGTAAAAATAGCCCCTTACTCTGTTGGAGGGAGAAAAGAGCAGGCTGTGAGTGACAAACAGTGAGATGAGAGCGAGGGGAAGATTGGAGTGTAATGTTTGTGTGCCGAAAAAAGAAATGAGATAAACTGTAGATGGAAATGTGCTTAAAATGAGGCAGTTTCAACTGAAAGATTAGTGACTCAGACGGAAGCAGCTTAAAAGAAGAGTACCATTAAAAGACATCACTGATGCATTTGTCTACAATTGATTACTTTCAGAGAACATTGAATTTAAATTGAAAATGTTGAAAGTATTTTAAATGTTCTTTGGTGCTGTTTTAATTTTGATTTAATTACGTTTATGCATCTTAAAGTCCAGCAGCTTTAGTGTTTCTGAGTTTGGTAGTATTTTTGTGGGAATAGTGTTGTAAGCTTCTGCATACCATAAAAAAAAATACAGTTTAAAAAAAATTAACCCTTATTTTTTTTTAAATGCTTTTTTGAAAATTCAAAAATAATAGTTGAAAGTTTTTCATATTTTGATAAAACTGATGAGGCATTTTTATTGTGCTGTGAAGTCTCCTATATTTGCACCAGCCACAGAATCTAAAGTTTTATTTTTTGGTTTCTATATGCAATAGATCTCTGCAAACACTGAGCAATGTCCTGACCAAGGTTGTTAAAGCGGAGTTTTCCTTTCACTACATGAATACTGGTTTTGTAAATATTTTATATTACATTGTTTCTTCACTTGCAATATAACAGTATAATTTACCTCTTTTCACTTTGATCTAATTCCACACAACATGATGTGCATTTAAAGTTGAAAGATGTTGAGACATGTCTTATTACAATGCGTTTTCTTTTCTATATATAGTCATATGGTTACATTGTTTAACAGATCCTTAAAAGTAGAAATATTATTAGGCAGCATAAAGCCACTACTATAAAATAAAACAATAGATGAAAGTGGCAGAACATGAGCAATACAAAGACTATTTAAAAGGAGAGAATAAAAGCAAACAATGGTCAACAAATGTGGAGTGGAGAGGCCCTATTTTGAATGCACGCCATGAAGCCAGTAAATGAAAAGAAAGTAGCAGCTTGGAATATACAGAGTTGGCAGGGAGGGTTTCAGTGGGTGTTATTGACAGGCAGAGGATAGGCTAGATTGTTTGTGCCATACAGGTTAAGTGAGCACCACTCGGGTACTCGGCATGATGGTTTATGTCCGCTCACAAACAAACAGGCACATGTGGAGTTATCTGTTAGCTTCAGAATATTTTCACAGGAAAACAAAAGCAACAGAGTTCACTTGGCAGTTGAAAAAGAGGCTTTATTGATATAAGAAGCCAGTAAACCGATCAGCACTGGAGATACACACTTGCATGATCGAGTTGCATTGCCACCTGAGAGCCTTTTATTAAATTGTACTAATTTACTTTTACCTCTGTAGCGAACCTTAAGAAATAACAGTACACCAAGTAAATTCAGTTTATTTCCGTTCTGTTTATTTATATAATACTTAATTTACAACATGTCCTGTCGATTTTAAAACAAAATGCATTTTTGGCATTTTAGTTTAACCATGCACACAGTCCAATTGGTCCTATTCGGCAAACAGGCATAATATTTGTCAGATTGCATTGAGTCATAAGCTTGCAGCACTCATTCCTCCTGGATAAGTGCATTGAGATAGTCAACAATAACTCCCGCTGTGTTGTTCATTTGACAGCAATCTGTTATACTGAGCATTCATGCAGTGACAGTGGGGAGGAAAAACTCCCTTTTAAGAGTAGGAAAGCCCCGATGAATACTTGTGGCTTAGGAAAACCCGGAAAAAACAAAAAGAAGCAGAGGAAACTGATGCAGATGCACTTTATCAGTTAGATTGGAGTTAAAAGCTCATAGCTTGAGATTGAGGTCATTGCGTTTCTGATATTGCTGACCGGACCAAGTATAGCTTCTATGAAGAGACAGACACTGACAGAAAACATTTAGTTAACACTTGAAATAACTGCAATGGATGCAGATTGTAGTAAAACAAGAAAGTAGCTGAGTGAGAAAAAGTGATCATCTTGTCCTCTACCAGCCTAAACAGCATAACTATGGAAATAATTATGCATTGTGAGAAAGGCAAATCAAGTCTAGGAACCCCCAATACACCTGTGGACAGAATGCAAAGTGCTTAGTTAGGAATATATGGAACAATCAGATCTCTAATGTATTGATTGATGTAATGTAAGAAGGAGAAGTAAATGAAGGAAAACTAAAATAGGGGAGAATGTATCTCTCTTTTTAATTTTCAGCGGTGGTTTTGAATCGGCGGAAGGCTTTCACGGAATTGTTTGGACTTTCGGACGATAAAGAGTAACAGTAGTACAGCCATGAACTAACAAATGATTGCTATATTTTTTAGATCCCCCCCTGGATGGAATATTTCTAATATTGAAAATATACCGGAAGCGACATAAGGAAATGTTAGATACCTGTTTGATATAGGATTTATTTATTACCAGAGACTAATTTAAGATGGAGTAAAGATTAATTCAAAAGTAACTATTTTAAGAGTCGGCCACAGTTTTGTCTTCACAACATGCCTGAAATCTACCATACTGAGCTACATCCAGTCCTGCTTTACTTAATGAGGAAGTAGCAGTAATGTTTGGGGAGTATGATTTTAAAGAATCTCATAAGGTCGTTACTGCTGCAAGCTGGGGGAATAGACAGTATTTTAACTCTGTGTAAAATTGGCTACCGTTTTATAGGAATCCCAGGATTATTCTTATTGTCCTCTATTAATACAGAAAAATATGCTATTCCAGCTTGGGTAAAAGTTTTGGTTTACAGCAGTAAACTTTTGTTCCACATTAAATACGGCTCCTGTAATTTCCTTGTTCCTTCTTCGAAGAACACTGTTTTTAATGAAACCAGTGAGCTACCCTTCTAAAAGTAAAGACATTTGTTTAAGGGCATATGTTGTCTAATGCCAAACACTATTAGGACACAATAGTACAAAAAAAAAACATACATTTTTGTAGGAAATGAGATTAAATTGTCCTCCTCTGTTTTTCATTGGAATACCAAAAAATAAAGATGTAAAAGTTGTATTAGCATAGTCTGATAAATATACAATAAAATTACAATAATATTTTCTTTTAGGTTTTGTGTGCTCAGTTAAAATTAACTTAAAGTTGTTTGTTTTAATAAAGGTCAGACATGATAGGGTTATGTGGCATTACAGTTAGTTTTTCACTCTAAATGCAATATGTCAGTACACAGTGTAATGTATGACAACATGAGTGGCTAGGTGTCTGGGATCTTTGAGCAAAGCCAAAGGAGTCAAAAAAAGCATTAAAAGCTATATTTATGCGGTAAATTTGAGTGTCAAATAAAATGTTATATTCTTCCAGTAGCCCATCACTATCAATATTTTTTTTTTATTGAGCTGCTAGATTACAACATTGGAAAAATTATTATGATTGTTTTTTAATCTAAAATAGGTTGGGGAGGAAGTTTTTAAAGTAATAATGAATAATGGAGCTTACTGAATATTGATTATCCGCCATATACAGACAATTACTGAAATAAGTCATGCTGTCAAAGTAAGCAAAAAAATAAGATCTTCCTGGCCAGTTCAGTTACTTTGTTTGTTCTTTTATTAACCAAGTGCATCACTGAAAAATATCCATAACCACTGCTTTGATTGTTTGTTTATACTATGTAATACTGCACAGCCCAAAACAATATTTATCAAGGTGGCCCCTAAAGGATGGAGAGTCTTAGAATGGCTCCCAATCATAAATGAACACTCAAAGGACCAGGAGAGAGACAGAAATAGAAAAGGCACAGGAAAACGGGGATAGGTTTTAGAAAAGACTGAGCAACAGAGAGGAGTTACAGAAAGAGCAGGTGGAAAACAGCAGCGATGGTAGATAAGTGTTGCCGAGACAGTGCTGCATCTATCAATTATTTATTAATTTTAATTAATTAATATTCATTTATAAATCACGACTTCACCAGGAGAAGAGCCCTTCAGTGTAACTCCAGCAGAAGTAAGGAGGACGCTGAGGAGGATCAACCCCCGAAAAGCTGCTGGCCCAGACAACATCCCCGGACGGGTGCTGAGAGAGTGCGCGGACCAGCTCTCAGACGTGCTGGCGGACATCTTCAACGCCTCCCTCATCCAGGAAGCTGTCCCCACCTGCATGAAGACCGCCACCATCATCCCAGTCCCTAAGAGCTCCGCAGTGACAGGTCTGAATGACTATCGGCCAGTAGCCCTCACACCGATAGTCACAAAGTGCCTTGAAAGACTGGTTCAGACCCACGTCAAAGCCACCATCAGCATCACTGTTGATCCACACCAGTACGCATACAGAAAAAATCGATCCACAGAGGACGCCAATTCCTTCGTGGTCCACACTGCCCTCACCCACCTGGAGAAGAAGGATTCCTACGTCCGTATGCTGTTTGTGGACTTCACCTCCGCGTTCAACACCATGATTCCTCAGACCCTGATTAAAAAAACTGTCCTCACTTGGTCTGAGCTCCTCCATCTGCAACCAGGTCCTGGACTTCCTGACCAACTGGCCGCAGTCTGTGAGGATTCACAACATCTCCTCCCCTACTATTACCCTCAGCACTGGCTCCCCTCAGGGCTGTGTGTTGAGCCCCCTCCTGTTCACATTGCTCACATATGACTGCTCGCCTATCCATCCAGGCTATCATATTGTAAAGTTTGTGGACGACACAGCAGTGGTTGGATGCATCACAAACAGTGATGAGTCCAGCTACAGGCAGGAGGTGGAACACCTTGAGGGTTGGTGCAGAGATAACAACCTATGCATTAATGTAAAGAAAACCAAGGAGATGATTGTGGACTTCAGAAGGGGCAAGCTACCCACCTCCCCTTGCACATGGGAGGAACTGCGGTGGAAGTGGTCAACAGCTACATGTACTTGGGTGTGCGCCTGGAGCAACAACACTTCCACTCTGGTCAGGAAGGCGCACCAGCGGCTCTACTTCCTAAGGAGGTTGAGAAGAGCTGGACTCGGGAGCTCAGTCCTCACCTCCTTCTACAGATGTGTGATGGAGAGGGTCTTGTGCTCCAGCATCAACGTGTGGCATGGAAGCTGCTCTGCTGCAGACAGGAAAGCTCTGCAGAGGGTGGTGAAAGCTGCACAGAGGACTGTTGGAGTCAGCCTCCCCAGCACCACAGACATTTACACCTCCAGATGCAGGAAAAGGTCCTCCGGCATCATGAAGGATCCCACCCACCCAACACACTCACTTTTTGTCCCGCTCCCCTCAGGCAGGAGGCTGCGAAGCATAAAGTGCAAAACCACCAGACTGAGAAACAGCTTCATTCCTGAAGCTGTGAGACTCTCAAACACACGCAAGGACAATCACAAATGAAAAAAAAAAACTTTCTCATTTAACCTGCACTGTTCACTTTAATATCACACTTTAAAATGTCACTTTAAAATGTTACTTTAAGATGTCACGTTATTAACTATCCATGCTGCTACAGCACATTTTGCACTCCGAATTGCTGCTATGTCCGAAGTCCCATATTGTAGATTTTGTGATGTGATGTGATGACAAATAAAATTCCTTGATTCCTTGATTCCTTGATTAAGCCAGTAATACAGCCTCTCTCCTGCCTCAAATAACATTAGCTGTCCTGGATAGAGGCAGACACAGAGAATAAACAGATGGTGTTGTTGGATGGTGATAAGTCACTAGAAACACTGCAAAAAAAGTTTAACAATACAATTCAAAGATGCAAATATATTTTTACTGCAAAAGTACAACTGAACCTAATTCTGAATATAATCATGGTCTTTGACCATTTATTCTGTATTAGGATTCTCGACTAACATACTTCTTTGCAAACAAAAAATGTATCTATTACCAAATTGACTTTATCACCAAATCAGTTTGTGTACTCAATTAAAATCTTATTTAAAGCAGCTATTTTCTGTTTTTTACTTATTTTATAATGACTGCTTTAAATCTACGGTAAATGTTTGAGCACAATTTTTTATTTAAACTTTGAAAGGCCATCATGTTAAGTTTTTTCTTCATTTTTGGGGATATTTTGTAAACTTGCTTCTGGTCACCTACATAATTGTGATTCTAACATAGAGTTCTTTATTAGCTTCCTATCTTAGTTGTGTTTGTTTATTCATAAAAATAAATGTAATATCTATTTTGGAAAAATACTAAACAAACAGACTTTAAATAGCAAAACTTATAATTGATACAAAACAACCAGTAACGTGCCTTGAAACTATTCGGGCTAGTGTTGGTGAGTTTAGTCAAAACGTTTTTTGTGGCACTTGGGGACTTTATCTACTCGTAGCCTGTGAGGAAAATAGAAAGAAAAGTGATCCACGTGGTGCCCCGGTAAATTATTCTTCTCTAACCTTTCTTTGGGGTTTACAGGAGCTAAAAATCTTTACACATCTTGTTGGTTGTTGACAATTAATATTATGTACTGCATTTGGTGAAATTTAAGAGTGAATGATAAAAAATGACAAAAAATCTGTCCCCGTTAAAATAATTTTCATTTATTTTGATTTTGAGAAATTTGTGTCATTTTATAACTCATGGCTTAAGTGGGATATTAAATATTTGTTTGGCATTATGTAATTACTGTTACAAATGCAATATGTACTAATATGATACTAAATCAAGTCACCTACACTTTCTTCTGACTTATAAAACCAGGCTGTTTTGGAAAGTTGCCCAACTCATTATATTTTTATGTTATTATTATTTTTTTATCTTTAGATAAATTTTCCTCCGTTTTTCCAAGTGGTTTCATTGCCTTCTTTGGTTTGCCATACATATTATCTCAAATGATTATTAGATGTTTGAGTATTGTTTATGGGTACTTCACTAACACTCATATTAAAGATTAAACTTCAGGTTATTTTCATGTAAAATGCTTATAACATTTGTATTCTACCTGCTTTCCTCTTTTTAGACAAACAAAGCAGCAATCAACTGATGTATACAGCAGAGAATCTTGAAATATAAAACATTTTTTGTACCTCAGTAGGTGCTTGACTGCCTCTTTATAGTTCGACAAACTCAAGTGTCATAAATTTGTATCAAACCAGAAAATAAGCAGATTTCATATAGTTTTTAGTTCGAATTAAACTATTTGAACACAATTAACAAAAGTTAAGATGTGCTGCAATAAATTGTATGTGAAGACAGAATTAACAAACAGTTCTGACAGTCAGTATGGTTTTAGAAAATAAAGATCTTCAACTCACCAATGACTGAAAAATATTGCCATTTGAGAGATTGGATTAAACAGGTCAATAAGTTACTTTAAAAACAAACAGTTTGTAAAATACGCAAAAAACAAATGAATAGGTTTTAGGTCTAAAACGAATCATAGCATAAATAAATTAAAATGTGAAAATCTAAAGTATACTGAAACATATTTGTAGATTATACCAATGTATTTTGCTTTAGTGACAATTTCCAGCAGGTTTTAGAAACAACTGCAGTCTCAGAAACATCAACATCTAGTAAACTAAAACAGTGGTTTGATGTCAATAAATTTTAAATACATTGAGTAAAACCCATATTAAATGGCTGGAAAATAAAACAAAAACAAATACAAACATTTCTAAATAACTTGTCTATATGAGTCCACATTACAATAAACCATAACGTCTGGTGGAAGCCTCACATTTTACATATAAGAAAATAAAAATAGCACCTAGTTTTGCAGTGTGGGAAAAAGCTAGGACTGTACTGCAAAACTAATTAAAAAGGTGCATTTGTAGGTTGTATGCGGGTTGTATTGTGAGATGCGGACAGGATGGATACATTAGGTTCTTATTGCAACTTTTCAATCTAAATTTAATGGTTTTATTTTTATGTTTGGTTATTTAGTACATTTTATATTTTAATAAATATAATGCATTAAAGAAATGGCTTACATCACAGCTAAATGCTTCAAAATATCTAGTACTATTTAGAAGTAAATTTATCTCATTTCATGTCAGTTTGATGCAGTATCCTAACATTTAGCAGTCTGTGAAGTGGTAAAGCCGCTGAGATGGAAATAGCGTGTTGCTGTCAGAATGACTTGGCCTTTTAAAAACTTGTGTCAGCCTAGTTCAGCCTGCCATTGTTCTGAGAGCTCAAATGAGATTTCCACACTGCACACAACAAGTAGAATGTAGTGTGTGTAAGTGTAAAAGATACATTAAAAATGAAGCGTATCAATCAAAGTTGTAATCTATCAGGCACAAAAAAGAATCACACTGGTGCAGGCTGTTTTTGGGAGTGTTGTTGGTCTCTTTGACCAGTGGCACACAACCCCACAAATGCAAGTGGAGCAGAAAGAGAGAAACTGATAGCAAGTTCAGTTTTATATGCAATGCCAAGCTTATTCAAAAACACAAAATAAATAATGTGTAATAAATTTGTGAAACTGCAGAAAAGGTTATACTTATGTGGCTAAACGTTGTAGCTACATGTACATAACTACTGTTCTGAAGAACAGAAACAAGTAAAACACATAATTATTGAATATCACACCACCTGCCCTGTATGCAGATACTAAGATTTTAATCTTGCCTTTAGGCAAATGATGTATGATTACAGGTGACTGGCTTTATACCCTGGTTTCCCTCACCACTAAGCTATCTGAGGGTAAAAGTTCAAACAGTATGTGCATTGGGGATTTGTGCTTAGAAGTTGAGGAAATTCAGCGTTTGTCCTGTTTGGGCCTGGGGGCCTGAATGCGATCCACAGGGGGACATAGGGAAGATACAACCCACGGTGAAATGGATCTCAATTAAAGGTGAACAGAGGGCTCTTAGGTGTAAATTGAGCTTCAAACACAGATGGGCACATAACTTGATGGGTTTCTGGCATGGTAGCCAATCTTGTGGTGTTAGTGGTGATTGCTTTAGGATGATAAGGTTTTCTAGCTAGGATGCAGAAAACTTGAATTGCTTTTGTGGGATGGGTCATGGGGCAAATCACACTGTGGTTGTACAAAGGTGTCAGGTAGGCTGCTAGTCACTGTTAAACTTATTGTTATCAGCTCCCTCAGGCATTTTAACGAATGTGGACGGTGGTTTACTCTAGGAGGATGTAAGCTCCAAGGCAAAATCCACGAACATTGACAGGCGTTTTTTATTTCATGAAAGAGTGTACATTAAGGGTTATTTAGCTTTTGTAAAACCTTCACCGTCTTAAAATCAAGTTACACTTGATACCCTATATTTTTTTTAAGTGAGGAACCTGGTGGTCTAATATACACTAAAAGGATTAACACTGACCTTAAAAGTATTATACAGCATAATTTAGTCATAAGATTTTGCACTTCATAATGGTTTTCTACAAAATAATCATGACAAGCCTCTTCTCTAAACCGACTAACTCGGTCCCAATTTCTCAAGTAATATTCAGTCAAAACCTTTTTTCTGTGTTAGTGTATCTATGCCCCGATTGAAAATAAGAAAATTATTTGTTTTTTCTTTTGTTTTCTTCAGAAAAAAGAGTGGTTATGTCTTAACTGCCAGACCCAGCGGCTGTTGTCTGGAGACGGCCTTGATGAGCCTCCTCTTCCTGTTCCCCATCCATCCCCAAAGCATCAACCGATGGGCTCGCCTCGTCACCAGACGCCAATCAGTCAGCAAAGCCCTCTCCACAAGTCAACCACTCAACAGGGCCCCAAACCGGTCCAGAACCAGGCACAAAAAACTCACATGGGAAGTGTTGTCTGCGGACCTTCTGTACCCATGTCTGTAAAACAGCCCACTGACGTTAAAATCAAAACACCAGCCTTAGCATCACCAGCAACAACGGAAGCCCAGAAACAGACGAAACCAATAGAGGTAAAACCCAAATCAGAGCCTGAGAACCAAACTTCCAAAGACACAAAACCTTCACAGAAGAAATGTGAACAGATCACTCCAGTAAAGGAAATTAAGAAGTCAAGGCAGTATGACGTAAGTTTGCATATTAAAGTATTATCAAAAAAAACAAGAAAATATTAATATAGTATACCATATTACATGTCATTAACTCTACATTTCCGATGCAATTTCAGAAAGACTGAATATTTTTAATATAATATGACAGGCTAATCCCTGTTTCGGAAATCTTTAATAGAAAGATTACAGCAGCAAAAGTAAGAAAAAAAATCAGGTCAAGGATAAGGACTTCAGCTGGAATACAAACATGGGGTTCTCAGAAGATGTTTATTTAGATTTAGACTTGGGACAAAAGCAGGCATCTCCTCACCACTATACAAGAGGGTTAATGTGATAAAATCAGATAGAACATTTTTTCCTGATTGACTTACTTGATGTGTTCTGTCTGCAAAGTTGAAAATATCTGTGAGATAGCATCATGTTGCCATTTGTGAATTGCTTGATTCTAAGTACCTACAAATGACCAAATAACAAAAATGACAGATGGGTTAGGTCTTATAATTTTTCATCACTGACGAAAAAAATGGTCAGGAAGGGAAAATATTCAATTAATGCAAGCCCCGCTTTGGACCGATTTAAACATTACAAGTAGAGAATTTTGGGATTAATGAAAATTATGTTTAATACCAGATTAACAGTGTTTTTTAATACTCTAATTTGTTTGTTATGATACAGTGAATTTCAAAAGTATTCATACTTGAATTTCGTGAAGCAAAGACTTTAACCAAATTAAATCATTCCAAACTTTTCTGTCTTGTGTTTTTATGAAAACCTTTTTAGTAATCTTTTAATCTTCAGAACCAACCAAACTATTTCATGAAAAATACATTGTTGCCTGAGAGTGCACACCCTTAAAGAAGTAATTTTGATACAGTTTTATAATTTTGGATAAACATGTAAAATATAATATCTGATTAATTACAAATCCATTTAAACTGGACTGGAGTGATATTTATTCCTTTGAATCCTTTAGCTAAAGCCATTGTTAAAGAGTTTAGGAAGTAACAGTTGCTACCTCAATTCCAACTTTATTATATAACAAAACTGTGAAATTATTTTTAAAAAAACTAATCAAAGTCCATTCAACAGCCGAAAAGAAACACTACTGTAACTGTCGGATTTAAAGCAATTTCTAATAAGAAGGTCTTTTCTTATTGTGACTACAATTTTTTGAATTCCATGTGTTAGTTAAAAAAATAACCACAAAAAAAGCCCATTGACCTGTCTAAAGAAGTCCAGAATCTTGTAAGAAAATGTCTTGTCAACTGACACCATTCTTATGCTTTTTGGGTCATACAACAATACCATCCATTCTTTTTTTTCTTTTTTTTTGGTATTTTTATCTAAATAAATTGTATCTAAATCATGCTCTTAATCATAAGTAACCTATTTTGTATGTATGCCATTGCTTAGTAGTCTCAAATTTACAGTTCATAATGATATGAAATGATTAATACAACTTTTTGGTCCCTTTCCCATTTCAGAGGTGCTTTCTGTGCCCGATTGTTTATGAAATTTCAAAATTACAATGTTGTCCTGATATATTCAGATTCCCTCTTTTACCATTCTACTTAAAGACAAGGGTTTAATTTTTGTTGTCTATATAAATCTTAATCAGCGCAAATTGTAATATAATAAACGCTTTGAGACTAATACTTTATTCTATTAGTTTGGTTTTGTAAAAACAAAAATCTTTTTGTGCAAAACAAGATGTTTTAGTTTCTGACATGTTCCTAGTTATAAAAGTGTATGTAACTTAAAGCCAAATTTTAATTAGTTTTACTTATGATCCAAACCAGATAGCAAAAGTTTCCCAAATCTAATGCTATATTCACTTTCTTTCTGTTCTTTATAGGACACAAAAAACAACAGCACCCAAGACTTGTCACGCAGTCCTCAGAGCCTCAGTGACACTGGCTACTCCTCTGATGGGATCTCCAGCTCACACAGTGAAATTACAGGTCTAATCCAAGAGGAGGAAATGAAGCTGAGTGAGAGGGGAATCAGTGCGCGGGGGTCCCCTCCAAGCCCCTCTGAAATCACCAAGCTAGAGAGCTCCATGAGGCCACTGCTTGAAAAAAGCCTTTCGGAGGAAAAACCAGAAAGAAGAGGAAGAAAGCACAGGGACAGAGACTTGGATGACAGAGGAAAGTATCGTCCTCGTTCCCTTTCAATTCCACCAGATGCATATGATTCTGATGAGGAATTAGAGGATATATTGGAGGAAGAAGAAGATGGAGGAGACTGGGAGGGCAAACGGAAAGAAGGAAAGGAAGATAGAAAAGAAAAGAAAAAGACAGAAAAGGAAAAAGAGGCTGATCCGACAGTGATGACTGATGAGGAGTTTATGAGGAGACAAATAATGGAGATGAGTGCTGATGAAGACAATGAGGAGGAGGATATGGAGGAAGATGAAGATGAGGAAGATGAAGGTTATGGCTACCAGAAACCGAAGAAAAGCCATCATAAGCACATTATTTCTGACTCAGGGAAAGAAAAAAGACGGCTTCAGCACCATTCAAGTAGTTTCGAGGAAGAAACAAAGATCTCTACTGATGTTTATAAGGGTTCTGTGGAAGAGGGGGAGGAAGATGTGATGGCATCACAAGGGGGACTGAGGCGCTTTAAAACCATTGAACTAAACAATTCCAACAGCTATAGCCGAGATATGGAGTTGAGCAATGAAAATGATCTTAACCTGGATAGAGAGCCAGAGCTAGAGATGGAGAGCCTTACAGGGTCTCCTGAGGAGCGTTCTAGGGGGGACTATTCTTCAACTTTGCCCCCAACTTCATCCTCATATGGTTCAGGACAGTCTCCAACATCTATCTCATCAATGGAGGAAGACAGTGACAGTAGCCCAAGCAGGAGGCAAAGACTAGAAGAGGCCAAGCAGCAGAGAAAAGCTCGCCACCGCTCTCACGGCCCATTGCTTCCAACCATTGAAGACTCTTCAGAGGAGGATGAACTCAGAGAGGAAGAGGAACTTCTGAGAGAGCAAGAGAAAATGAGAGAGGTCGAGCAGCAAAGAATAAGAAGCACAGCCCGGAAAACCAAAAGAGATAAGGAGGAGCTGAGGGCCCAAAGGCGCAGAGAAAGGTCTAAAACACCACCTAGCAATCTGTCACCAATTGAAGATGCTTCCCCTACAGAGGAACTAAGACAAGCAGCAGAGATGGAAGAGCTTCATCGCTCTTCTGCATCTGAATATTCCCCCCAAAGTCTTGACTCTGAGGCTGAGGGTTATGAGTCCAAAATATACAAGTCAGGCAGTGAATACAACCTGCCTACTTTTATGTCTCTCTACTCAACTATAGAGAAATCATCCTCAACGACAACAACCACCGCACCGTCATCAACCTCCAAACCTCTAAAGAGTGCTGAGGAGGTTTATGAGGAAATGATGAGAAAAGCAGAAATGCTGCAAAAACAAGAAAAACTACAGCAGCAACAGCAACGACATGGACAGTACTATGAGGAGGATATTAATGGACAAAATTATGATGATGACTATGACTATGAACAAGATCAAACAGGATATGACAATGAAGCAGCAGAAATAGAAAATGACATTTATGAGGAAATACGACAAACCTCTCAGAACATTACAAAGATGCAACAGGCCACAGATGAGCAAGTTGAGATTGAAATTGAAAGCTCTTTTGTAGATAAACAGCTCTTGGACACAGGCTCAGCCTTTGCTAAACTACTAGAGCAAAGCAATGCTCTTTTAACCCCTGGGACAAGCCCCACCCAGGTCTTAGCCCCAGTCTCCTTTGCTGAGAGTGGAAGTCGGATACCTGATGTTAGAGTAAGCCAACACTTCACTGCAAAGGATGGACACAAAGAAAGAATCAAAAGCCAAGCAGGAAAGAATGGCATAACTCCAACAGTTGCTGCTACTACTATTGCAGCTTATGGAGTTTATGCCAGAGATGCAGTAACTCATTCTCAAACAGGATCAAGCCACACTATAACATCAACCCAATCTGATACCTCACATAGACACACAGGAAGTCTTACCACATCCTCAGCTACAGTCTCAAGTGTGTGTAGCAAGATTGCAGAGATCACCCAGGCCTACAGTCAAAGAGAAGTAATCACCAGAAGGATTGGTGATACAAGAGGTGTTCAAGTGCGAGAAAGCTCAACATCATCTGCTGAGAGGATTATTGAACCACATTCTCCTAAGTATACTACCTATTACAGGAGTACAAGTCCTCCTCTCTCTCCATCACCACCACCACCACAAAGTCCTATTCGTTCTCCCTCCAGAAGGGCTACTGCTGAGTTCTCAACACAGACCTTTAGGTCAGCACTGCGAATGGAGCCAACTGGTTCTGGACCCACGTCACCTGTGATGGCTCAGGGAACCCAAACAGCTCATAGATCTATTTCCCCACGGCTATATCGACAACAGTCTTCCCAGGAAGCCCCATGCTCCCCACCTCCAGGTCAACCTAGGCCAATGACAGTGAATACTGCAACTTCTCCATTAACCTCCCCCACTCGATTTAGCCGTCAGTCAACATTTGATGGGTACTCTCCTTGCGGCAGCCCCCCAGACACACCGCCTTACCAACAGGCACCTACACACAGCTTCTATCAAGCACAAAAAGTAGAAAAGGTGAATGTAGGAACAAGCATGGTCACTACTGCTAGCTTATATACCAGAGGGTCTGTGTCCATGGACAATATCTCCCTCTGTAGAATATCTACAGTCCCTGGCACCTCAAGGGTTGAACAAGGCCATATTCTGCATGGTGGTAGCGTTGCAGATCTTAGAACTGTAACCCACCCAGCTCCTATTATTATGACTGATCAGGGAATGGATCTTACTTCCTTAGCTACAGAAAGCAGGAAATACCATGGTGGAGCAGAAGGCGCCAGGCACTCAACAATTATACAACCTCTGATTATGAATTTGAACACACAGGAGACAACCACACCTACCACTGAGAGTGTTACAGTGGCTGCTTCTATGTTTATGACCCAGCTAAAACAGCCTATAGTTTATGGAGATCCCCATCAAAACCGAATAGATCTAGGTCAGGGCATGGGCTCAGCAGTGTGTCTATCCCAGAACAAAACCCTGATTTCTCCTCCAACTGATCCCTCCATTCCAAAAATTGATGCCAAATTGGAAGACCTCAGTATCCAACAAAGAGAACTGCAAAAACAACAAGAGAAGCTACAGAAACAACAAGAGCTCCTTGAACAACAGTTACAACAGCACCATCAGTTACAACAGCATCAACAACAGGCATCTGCTCTAGCCAAGTATAACCTATCTGGCCAAATCTCACCTTTAACTAAAAAAAATGTGTTAGTCAGCCAGACTAGCACTGCATCTACATTGGTCAGTGCTGTTTCACCAGTCATAAATCCTGAACTCTATGGCACTGGTCCTGTTGAGCTAAAAGGAAAGCCCAGTCCGCCTGGTTTGATGCTAGGTGGTAAATCACCACATAGTATGGTCGTAAGATTGGATGGAGGTCCTGAGCCGATAAAGGCACTTACTCACCTTGTGAAGGTAGAAGAAGGACAGGATGCAAGGGATCTGACAGGAGGCCAAATAAAACCTGACCAACCAGCTTGTTGCGATGTCGTTTACAGACTTCCATTTGGTGGAAGTTGTGTAGGTGTTGCTGAGAAAGAGGGGATAAAACCACCATCTGCCTCACCTATTGCAGATGAATCTGATCAAGAAATACAACATGGAAGGTATCATGAGTACCCAATGGATGCACGTAATGCCTACACATTACCTTTCCCAGGTAGGCTTCAGCCTTCAATGTCTGATACTAACCTTGCCGATGCTGGATTACAGTCTTACCAACCTAAATATGAGCCACACTTTCAACAACCAGGTGAGCTTGTCATGGACCTAACTGCAATGAAACAAAGCTATGGGGGATATATGGGCATGCAGTATGGTTCCTATACAGATTTACGCCATGGAGGAGACATTTCAGCACAAACGCTGCCAATAAGAAGATATAATTCCCTTTCTAACATTAGCTCAGATTATGGGTATTCTGCTCATGATATTGCAAGCTTTCAAGAAGCTAATTTGGCTCAGTACAGTGCCACAACTGCAAGAGAGATAAGTCGAATGTGTGCAGCTCTTAATTCTATAGATCGATACGGAAGCAACCCGGACTTGCTGCAGTATGGCAATTTAGGGAGAGTTACTGGTCCAGGTGCCTGTAGACTTGCAGCAGGTATTGGAATAAGGCAAAGCCTGATCTTTGGACTAAATGGGAAGCCAATGTCTCAAAATCAAGCTCTGACAAATCTTATCAATGCCAGGCAAGCTAGTCTTAGGGCTATGTACCCTGCTGCTATTAGGTCATCTGATGGTATGATTTACTCCACAATTCAGACTCCTATTGTTTCAACACTTCCCATCACTACTCAGCCTCCCTCTGTACTTCGACCTCTACTGAGAGGAGTCTATAGACCATATGCTTCTCCCAACATGACACCAGTGCCCCTGGCAAGTCTCACAAGATTACCTATAAACCCAAGAATGCCCTTAACTGGACAAGTACCATTCCGCTATCCAGCACCAGGTCTGCTTCAAAAAACTTCAGCAACTGCCTCTTCAACTGTAGCTGCATCAATTTCAGCACCAGGAGCAGCCCCTTTGTCTGTTTCTTTGACAACTACAAGCTCAAGAGTCCAGGAAGAACCTGTTTACCTTGGTAAAGGTGCCAAAGTAACATCAGTTGAGGTCACCTCCAGACAAGGAACTACAGCCATTTTGTCTGAATCACAGCAGCAGCCAATAAATCTGTCCCAAACACACCTGAATACTGAACAAGAGAAACAAAGAATAACAGCTCAACAGCCCCAGCCTCCACCTGTCGCTCATGTATACCCACCCTCAAGTCCAGCAACAACCCAAGGTTATATTCAACCTCCTGCAGGCCCATCTGTCCCCACTAGTGGTTTGCCCATTCCAAGTGGTCTTCCCCCTTTCCCTCCACCGGGTGCAATACATAAAGAGGGTGAAACGGAGGCAGAGAGGCTTCACCGACAGCAAGAACAGCTCCTACAGATGGATAGGGAGCGCGTAGATTTAGAAAAACTTCGTCAGCTACGACTGCAAGAGGAGCTTGAACGTGAAAGAATGGAGCTGAAGTTGCACAGGGAGAAGGAGCAAATTCTGGTGCAGAGGGAATTACAAGAGCTACAGAACATCAAGGATCAGGTATAGGGAGAACCAGGAAGTGCAAATATGAGTTGTGTAGTGGTGTTAATGTCTTTTTTGTCGTTGTTTTTTGTGTTTTATTTTCCTAATGTTGTATTTCTTAAGTTTTCTTAAAGTGAAGTGAAGTTTTTAGAAGTAAGATGCTACTATTTTATCACCGTAATTAAATATTAAGCAATGTTGTGTATTTTGTATGGATGCCTTTCTGTTGAAGATTTAAATTGCCTTTTAACAGATTTAAATTTTTTTATTTATTTAAAGGGACAGTAAATAGTCATATGACTTGACATTGGTAAAATTAAAAAAATATTCCCTTTGTTATAATTCTTAATACATTTTGAGTTCACAAAAAGTTATGTAGTCTGAATTGTTAAGTGACAGTGGTTTGCATGCTGCTCTGTTCCAAATACATTTTGTTAGCTAGTGTTATTCCAGGTTTATCCCAGTGTCAACGCCTGCTGTGACAGCATGATTCATATTATGTCCTTTAAACCTCTCACAAGAACATTAATATGACATGCTATACTCTGGGATATATCAAATTACAGAAGACTGTGGTTTTTGTTTGTTGTTTTTTGCAGTTTTTGGTGTTATGTTACATCAGCACATTCTAAGTGTAAGTTTAAAGGTGTAGCTTAGAACCCAGTGTATTTAATTATATTGCCTAAAATGTGACATTTTTTAGGAACGCTTTTGATTTGCACCCCATAAGTAATATATTAGGGAGTCATATTTAACCTCTGTGTTTGCATGCTTGTTGTAAGTAAATGTATGTCTGATGTTGATAAATCTTAATGTCTGCCCCTTTTTTAATCTGTTGTTCTGATTTAAGACAAAAAATTAAGGTTGTGTCTATGTTCCAATTGTTCCCACAAGTTAACATTTAATAATATCACGTGCATGTTTAATTTAACTCCTCATTTTATCAAATACAATTTCAAATCTGTCTTACCCACAGAAAAATGGGGCTAACACAAGCATTCTCTTCTCCTATTTAGAACAAGCACTTGAAACTCTTTCAAGTTAACTCTGTTAAAAAGGTGAAGCCGCCACCAATAAGAATGAACTATAAAAGGAATGTTTGTTTAATACACATCCCATAACATAAAGTAGTAACAAATGCCTAATCCTTTCTCCTGCACCAACCTATTATTTTAGCTGCAAAGAAAATGTTCAATAATTTAATATGAGCATAGTTATAAAACTATTAAAAATTGCTACTACATGCTGCATTTTGCATCAGTTGTGCTTCAGTTTTTAACTAACTTGGAATATTTTTTTTTACCTAATATATCAACACAAAAACTTCATGTCAAATTAGCTTGCAAGAATCTTTCTTTGCATTTTTGAAAACTGCAACATGTCTCTTTGTAACTGTTTTCTGTTTGACTTTTTTTATTATTTACCACCTCACCAGCTTTTGATTTTTCTGTTTCATAACTTTTACCACCCTCTGTTACTACTTTTTTAAAACTGCTGACAGGTTTTGGCTTTATGTGTTCTTAGGTGTTACAGCAGCAGCAGCAGGAGCGTGAGAAACAACTTTTTCTCCAACGGCAGCAGTTGGCCCAGCAGAAATCCCAGCTAGACCAGATACAGTCTTTGCAGCAACAATTGCAGCAACAGCTACAAGAGCAAAAGCGGCTGAAAACAGTTGCTCAGACCATGCAGGTGAGGTGTCTGTTCAACTTTGATAAATTATTTATAACTAGGTTTCACTGAATGATTTTAGGTGGTGTACTACTTTGTGGTAGAGTTGCTGCCATTCTTAAAAACAAAACTTTTACTGTATCACTACTAGAATTTGTAATTAGCAGGTAGAACATTTTTCAACCAAACTTAATGGACAGGTGGTATTCTATCGAGGTTTCAGTATTCAGAACCATGACAGAAACACATTCTTTTGCAAGGGTTTGTAGTGGATGCATGCCAATGGAAGTGGTTTGTACACCTGGATACAATGATTTTGATGGGAGGAACAACATTTTATGTATCAGATGTTTTCAGCTATTGTGAATGCCTGAAAAGTGTTTAATATTTTTTGTATTTTTCAGTACTTCACTAGTAGACATAATTTGGCTCTATTTTTGCAAATCCCATTTTCAGAGTAGCTTTTTAGTTGTATATTTACATGTTAGTTTTTTTTTGTTTTGTTTTTTCACAAACATTTGATAGAATCATATTATGAGAAAAAGATCCCTATTGGAAAGTTTTTTTTAAATCTTTAAAAATAACAAGTGAGTTTTTGCAGTTCTAATCAATGCACCTTTTTCAACAGATGGATATGACTGGACAACCATTGCATCCTTACATAGACTCTCAGATGAGCTCTCGCTCCCTCCCTAACTCTTCCTCAGAGATATGCCTGAGGACTCAGGATGAACAGTTGGACAGCAGAGCTGGTATGAGGAAACATAGCTCCATGAGCAGGCTGACAAGAGACAACTCTGATGGAGATAGAGTGATTTTCTATGGCTCCCCTCGCAGAATTGTGGATAGTTGTGTACAGACTGATGAGGAAGACGGAGAAGAGAGGTAACAATTAAGTTTTCTTTTATTTTTTTTAAGTGAGTTACTGGATACCCTCCTTGCCTAAGAGAATGTCTGTCTGTGCATACCCCAGAAAGGGTGTCCTATATCCCAAGCAACCACTGTACACCCACAAAGAATATTGTATATTTTTACCCAAAACACAGAAATGCTATTCAAAATTAGCTCGCTTTTTTATTCTTGAATAAATGTATTATTTATTTGGTATACATAAGTGAAAATTTTTTACATTTTTAACTATTATTGTATCTATAAAACAAATATTGATTGAAGGCAGAGACATTCAGAGATGGTTTTCTTTATTTCCTTGTCTTCCTTTATCCTCCCCCACCAGGTACATGATGCGTCATCGTACCAGGAGGCGTGGTCGAAGCGTTGACTGCTCTGTTCAAACAGATGACGATGAGGATAAGGTTGAAACAGAGCATCCGATTCGGCGCAGACGCTCGAGATATTCTCGCCACACTGAGGCCACAGCAGCGGGCACCAGCACTGCCTCAACAACCACCTCAGCTACAGATACCAAAGCTGACAAATCTAAGATAGTTTCCTCCAGCATTGCAGTCCAGACCATCAGGGAGGTGTCCTGCCAGACAGAAGTTGAGCACCTTGGAAGAATCTCCCCAGCAATTCACGTGACATTACCAGACCCTAATAAAGTAGAGATTGTACACTACATTTCTGGACCAGAACGAACCCAAAAAGGACAATCTCTTGCATGCCAGACTGACGCAGAAGGACAGTCACAGGGTGTTGTAGCTCCACAGCTCAGCGTGCCAACTACTGTCAGTCCATATTCTTCCTCTACTGGTACTGGAACGGGCTCATCCAGTTCTGTTGACCTTCACACACAGCAGCGCCAGCAGCAACATGTTGCAGCAAATGCTGCAAAATTTGAGCAACGTCGTCCTGACCCATTAGATATTAACTATCAGCCTCACAACCACCTCCACAATGAGTCCATCTCCACTCTCATCCGGCAGCAGCAAACAACCCCAAAATCTCCACAAGTCCTCTACTCTCCTGTCTCACCAGTGTCCCCACACCGCCTGCTAGAGACCGCACTGTCAAGTGAAAGACTAAACAAAGCCCATGTCACACCTCAGCAGAAATCTTATACCGCTGAATCCCCCCAGCGACACCCATCTGTACCCCGGCCAATCAAGAGCACCCAAAGGTCGTTGTCAGACCCAAAGTCCCTCAGCCCGACCACAGATGAACATACTAAAGCCAGGCTGTCCCTGTATCAACAACAAGCACTTCAGAACCAGGTAAAGCTACTGAAGCTAACGCTCCAAATAGCTGTTAAATAGTGAAGAAAGCAGATTTTAGGAGTTTCATTTTCTCTAAAAGCCACATTTTTGAAAATCGTACTTATGTTTGTTTAAGAACAAGGTATTTGTTGCACACATTTGTGATGCTTACAGTAAAAAAAAATGAATATCATGTATAATTTTTTGACAATAATTAGAATAATTACAGCTTTGCAAAAGAAGTGCAAGCCCATAATATTGACTTATCGACACAATATCCTACCATATTTTATATCAGTTTGCAATTATAAACTGAATGCAACTTCACAATGAAATCAACGATCATCGTCACAAGTAAACTTCATGGGCAACTGATTAAAGTTTTATTTGTGTGCTTTGAACATGTTGGGCCATTTAACTTTTTTCAGTCAATATTCATTTTAGCATTTCTGATATATTTCTGAATTTAGCTAAGCAAACAAAAAAAAACTAGTGTAGGTGTTATACCATATCATTCGGAGTTTATTTCAATTGAGACTAAATTTATTGGGCTGAATGTGTTTTTAAAAATGTGACGGCTTCATTAAAACGATATTTAAGCTACTTATTTAACAGTTTATTTAATGTATTTAATGCATACTTATTTACCAGAAATAAATTTAAATGCCACAAATGTAATCACACATAGATGTATGAGGATATCCTGAAAATATGTTCATTTTGATTTGGGTAACAAACACTCATTACTGGCTGTAACACTGGCATAAATACTTTTGAAAATAATTTATTGTGTCTTCTGTGCCATAAACTTTACTGTTTACAAGCAGGAGCAATGCAAATTAATAAATGTATTTCTATTTACCATATAGTGTTCCTGGTAGCTGCAAAGAAAACAAGACAACTTTAAACATCTTGTTAGATTTTATCCAAATGGGTATTTCTCATATTCAAAGCACAGAGTGCAAAGAACCGCGAGTCACCTAATAAAAGTGTGTGGTTAATTACTAGCCAATGACTTAGGTATGGATATGTGCAAGTTCAAAACTCAAAGACCTTACCAATCTTTTTATCTAAAAACAATTCTTTCTAAAATGGTGTATATATAAATGTAAATCACACCATTTTTGACACTTTGTTGGAATAATAAAATCGTCAGCCACTGTTTTAACACAGTAGTGAAAAAAGATTTAAATAGTCCTGTGCTCTCAACATTCCTTTTAAAAAAGATTAAATGTATGTTGTCCCATGAAAGATTAAATCCCTACTTTTCTCAACTAAATTGTATCACAGGTGACACTAATTTTTGTGTTTCTGTATGTCTTCTAACACAAACTTCATTCTTGTTTCCTGTTGTCTTTGTCTGTTTGTCTATATGTGTCTCCTTTGTCGACTTTGGTCTCTTGTTGCATTTTTCTTTCTTTCCTCTCTTTCTTGATCTTTTTTCTCCATTTGAGTTTTCTCCTTTTTTGTTAAATATTTATAAATTTTTATCCA
>JAVLVB010000512.1:154223-176915 GCA_032876305.1 Orestias chungarensis | reverse complement strand
TTTTTTTTTTTTTTTTTTTTACTTTCTTGTCACAATTATTATCTTGTTAATCTGTCTCCCTTATCTTTGATTTGGTATAACACCTACACATTCTCCTTTTATTGGAAAAATCTGTTACATATCATTTCCCAATAAACCTTCTCACTGTAATATCTCATTTCCTTCTCCTTGCCCATCGTATTATTTCCTCTTTGAATGCTCTTCATGTTTTTGCCCTCCACACATTTTCCCACTCCTCCATCCCCTTCTGCCCTTTCTTTCTCTCTCTTCAGCTGGCTGCCTTACAGCAGAGCTCTCTGCTTCGGAAGGTTAAGCGAACCCTGCCCAGCCCTCCTCCAGATGAGACCGCTACGTCAGCTCACTTGACCATGATGACATCTGCCCAACAACAAATCTACCTGTCCTCCGTGCCCAGCCTCAAGCCCAGCTCAAGGTCTGGCTTGGCTGCTAAAGCCAGCCTCCTCAAAGATCTAACTGTTGAGCTGAAAGCTGTGGAGCAAGAATCAACCAAGCTTAGAAAGCAACAAGCTGAACTTGAGGAGGAAGAGAAAGAAATTGATGCTAAGCTGAGATACCTGGAACTGGGAATTCATCAAAGGAAAGAGACTTTAGTAAAGGATCGCGAAAGAAGGGACATTGCTTACCTAAGATGTATGGGGGACACCAGAGACTATATGTCTGACAGTGAGTTGAATAACTTACGTCTAGCAGCTGCTGCTGCATCATATGAGGCAAATGGGCTACTAACAACTAGACCAAGCACTGCTCCGCTTAGCCAATTTACCAGTGACCTCAACACAGCACCCCAATACCCACCAACTTCATCGTTCCTTTCCTGTCAATTTCCCCAGAGCCAGCCATCAGCACCATCACAAACAAGTGTGCCATACCAATCATCTACATTCAACCAGCCTCCTTACCCAACAGTTTCGCAGTCCCAGGCACTGCCGCAGCCCATAGCTCTTCAGAGCCATCCTCCTCCTCCTGGACCTACCTACCAACCTCAACCATCCTATCCTTCCCATTCCTACCCACAGGCTCAGCCCCCATACCCCCAAACTGATACAGGGCTACCTTCTGCACCTCCACCTCAGCCTTCAGCAGGACCTACAGGTTTTGGGCCTGCACCACCTGGTCAGCCACCATACCCCACCCACAGCTCACCTTATCCCAGCGCTGTCTCCCACTACCCCACCCAGACAACTCCATATCCTGGGCAGCCCCAAGCTGATATTTTGACAGTCCACACAGGAAGGCCTAGACAAACATCACTAGCTGAACTTGAGCATAAGATGCCAACCAACTATGAGACTATCAGCAACCCAACGGTTGTGGTCACCACCCTTTCACAAGATGCTACTTTTTCCAGTGCAGCCCCAGCCTATGGTCCACACACAGGAACAACAACCATGGCAAGCTCTTATGGGCCATATGGATCTTCCGCTATTTCCAGCAGTTATGGTGTTTATTCTACGATGCCTCCAAGCACTTATGGTCCTTACACATCAACCCCAGCTAGTTCATATGGCCAGTACACAACAACTACTGCTAATACATATGGCTACACCACCACCACAGCCAGTACTTATGGACAGTATACTTCAACAGTTTCCAATGCCTACGGGCACCCTGTAGACAGTCCTTCCACCTACAGCACAGCCGATGGGATTTATGGAGCTCCTGGTTTAGAGCAAAACATTCCAAGGAACTACATGATGATTGATGATGTAAGCGAGCTAACGGCAAAGGATGGGCTGGGCACGATAGCAGGGGACATGATGCATCATGGCAGTAGCGGGCGTTACCCTGGCGACATCCATGGCGGCACATCTGGCAGCACAGCGCGTGGGGGAAGTGGCAGCTCCCCCTATGGCAGGGCACCTGACGAGGAAGCAGCGATTCAGGATGAGCTGTACGACCACCACGGCAGGGGTAAGAGCAGCTACAGGCACGGACCTCTAAGTGGCAGCAGCAGCGTGAACGCTAGCATGGGTGGGGGATCCCCCTATTTCTATGACTACGACCACAAACTTTCCAGCATCCGCTCCGGGGTACAGAAACCTTTGGCATCTTCCAGAAGCCTTATGGCTCCTGCTGTCATGTCCTCCAAGCGCAGCAAGCACAGGAAGCATGGGACTATGGAGCAGAAAATTTCCAAGTTTTCCCCAATTGAGGAGGCTCGAGATGTCGAGGCTGATTTGGCCTCCTATCCTACAGGTGAGGCTTACCCATCTTCCCACATTCGAGGGCGACAACTGATGGAGGATTATGGCTTTAAGAAAAGTGCTTTTGACAGCACCAGTGGAACAACTCATGGAAATCGATTCTATGGCATGATGATGGATGAGGACGATCGGATATACTACACTTCCACTGGTCGCTCTCGTTCCCATGGATATGGTATGGACAAGATCTCAGCCAAAGATTACCATAGCTATCGAAGCAGATCCTATGAGAGGGACGACCGATCCTACCGCTCTGGCTACAGAGGGCGCCATCCAACTTGTCAGTACTCTGAGGAGGAGAGCGCACTCAGCCCTTCGCGGAAAATCATGGCTTCTGGAAGATCTTCAAGCTTAGGTCGTGACCCATATGACAGTCGCAGCAGTAGATATTATTACAATTATGGAAATTATGGTTCCAGTCACTCGCTACCAGATGTGCAAGACCATATACATGACCTTCCCCGGACCCATGTCTACAAGTCGGATGATACATACATTATCGATGATTATCATTGTGCTGTGTCAGACAGTGAAGGTAATTGTGGGAGCTAAATTCCCACAGTCTCACTATCTACTACTGCTCCCACCATTTATTTAAATGTCCCCCACCCACCCAGAAGCTAGGCAAAGCAAAAAGCAAAGAACAGAGATAGACGTTGCATGCCAGTGTTTTCTTCGTCCTGATAGTTACTCGGAGCTCTATGAGTTGTGGACTGCTGTCTGTCTGTCTGCCTGCCGGTCCGTCCTTCCGCCTGTCCGTCCAGCCGTTTCTATGTTCGACACTCGCATGGTTCTTCAGCGTGATCGTCTTTGTCTTCAAAACACTGACTGACTTGAGAAGTCTTTGCACGACACCAATAGTGTTTCTTCAACAAGTTACTGGCTCTGGTGCATTAATAAAGTGTTTTGATTTAATAAATCAATGTCAACACTGCAAAATTTGGTCTATAAAATTTTTTCAAAATTTCAATAAAATTTGTAGATGGATGCTTTTTTCATCAAGTCTAAACAGCCACTAAACAACACTGATGTGCAAGGAGAAAACAAAATTTCCTTGAGCAATCAGTGAGAGCTTAAAGGTTTGAAACCAAAACATCTGCTTTGCCAGACAGTTTTGCAGTGTTTATTATGTTCTGTTTAACTTGTCTTGTACTTTGTGGAGCATGAGTGTAAAACTTTACTTTCTGCCTTTCTTTCTGTATCTTCCCCGACCTATGTTTTTTTTTTGGTTTTGTTTTGTTTTTGCATGTGGTTGGTCCTCCTTCTCCTCTCTTCCTTCTTACAGCCTGCATGCCGCTCTCTCCAAACGACATGGAGATTGATTGTGATCTGCTCTCGGTTTCCAAAGCCTATCATCTGGGCCAGGAAGAAACTGACTGGTTTGAGAAACCACGCTCCAGTTCTCGACACTACGGCAGCAGCCACACTGGAAGAAGTCGGCATGGTGTCAAGCACACCTACCATGATTATGACGGACCTCCTGAGGATGACCTGTGGCCCCAAGATGAGTACAGCCATGGCGGGCGGCACTCATCATCACATGACCCCAGGCACCATGGCAGTTCTAGCCGCCACTCTTCCTCTCGTCACTCAGATGAGCCGAGATCCTCGAGGTCATCTAAGGGACATCCCAAGGACCCGTCTATGCGCCATGATCCCTCAGGACGTTCTTCATCTTCAGGAAGACGTGGTGAGTCCAGGTCTGGAGGGTATCACTCTGCAGACTACTCCAGGGATCCATCTGGACATCATCACGGCCAAACATCTTCCAGGCAGGGAGATCTGCACAGGTCGTCGCGTGGCAAGTCCCAGGGCCAACTAGACATGCAGGGCCAACAACCAGGTAAACAGGGTGCACCTGAAAATATAATTTAGCACACAGGAGCCATCATTTGATAGATGACAGAGTTAAAACATGGTTGAGACTTAAAACATAAAAAGAACTTGGGGAAAAAAAATGTATTAACAAAAGAGTAACAACTTTGTCAATGCTATTAGGTATTGTACCAATCAGGCATAACATTATGGCCACCTGCACGGTAGCATATTAGCCCATCCTTTGTTTGCAAACAACCCAGCCCCTCTTCAAGAGTTAAAGTCAACAAATCTATTTTATGCTACCGATCCAAATCAGAAGATATTCAATAACCCATAACCACCATTATCTGTAGATGGACAGAAAGTGGTCTAGCAATAACTGTTGAGTAGTGGTATGATTAAAACCAACACAAAACTGGAAGCAACAGCATTTATTCTTTTCGGCAGAGTGCATCCTCAATACAGCCATCAAAGAAAGTCATTTTCACTCTGACTGTTCTGTAGCTACCAAGCAAAACACATAACAAGGGGATTTATTGTGCATTTTAATATATATATATTTAAATATGATCTGTAGGAACTGCAATTCTGTTTGACATCAACTTGTGGTACAGCAGTACATCTGTTGGGTGGCACCTCCCTAGCCAATTATATGCATCAATTACTTTGACCCTTTTGTCAGTTCAACACTGTTCCCATATAAAAATACTCTTAATAGATTCCTGACTCTGCAGTCTGGGAGCACTCTAAAAGACTGCAGCTTTGGAGATGCTCTGATGCAGTGGTCTAGCCATCTCTGTTTGAACCTTGTCAGAGTTGCCTAAATGTTTATGCTTGTCCATTTTACTCCTACTTTTAACACATATTCTTTGAAGACAACAAGTATTTTTCATAACAATTCACATCCAATAACAAGTGTCATGATGAACACTTTATTAACGTCAATATTTTCTAAAATCATAAAGTTAAGCCTGATAGGGTTATAATTAGGGTTATGTCAATTGACTTCATTCTCAGGTGATAACTAAATATTGTCTGTATAGTCTTTAAAGTCTATCAGGTTTTATCTAGAAATTTGAATAGAGTTCTGCTTTGAATGCTTGCCATCTAAAACAGAAACCAAAGTAAACACTTTGCCAAGATTTTCACTCGATAGTTAAAGAATAAAAATTAATTCAGAAATAATCTCTAATAATAATAATAATCTCCTTTTTTGGTGATTGTCCTGGACACACAGTACAACCGAGGTGAAAGTAAGAAATTAGCATTTTCATAAACATATTTTGAGTTGCTCTAGGATCCTTGTAAAGATTCCTGTTTAACAAGCCTGAGGCAATAATATTGAATAGCCTTTGCTGTTAAGATCTTTTTTAATCCTTTTTTACAGTCAACAATACCCTCAGGGATCAACAATTTTTAATTACAAATGTAAAGTGTAGCTTTTCAAAGGATATGTTTTCCCTAAAGGCAGCACTGTGGACATGTTGTAGGCAGTGTAGTAATTAATGCAGCAGTTTGATTTTGTTTACATTTGTTGTTTATTATTGTCTCACTGTTCATATCACCAAATATTAATTTCAGTTTGGTTAAGTATGCATTTTTACTAATTTCATTTTTGAAAGTGTAATTACCAATTTCCAAAACTTAAAAATGTTGACATTCTATCAAATTGGTTTTTAAAAAATAACTTTTTACCTTCATATAGGCTCATCCAGGCCCGCCAGCAGCTCTGGTAGAGCTCAGGGCTCTGCTGGTGGACCTCCAGGATCAGGGCGACTGGGTGGTCCCAGTTCCCAGACAGATGTGACCCAAGGCCAGAGGACTCAGCTTCAACAGCAGGCCCAGACAGCTGCAGCCAGACCAGGACAGCCTGGCACAATAGCAACCACAGGCCTTCAGCAGCAGACACCAACCCAAGGTCCAGCCATGGGCATGGGTATGGTTATGGGAATGGGTCAAGCCCAGGCCAAACCAGGGCAAATGGGACAAGCGGGCGGGCCTATGGGGCAGGCTAGGCCGACCGGTGCAACCGGAGCCACACCACCCACCATGGTGAGTTAAGATAAAATATCAGAATTTTTTCATATAGTTCTCACATTTGTGCCACATTTTGTGTCAGATTTCCTGTCATTACTGTTTGTAAAGCTTTAAACATTAAGAATAACTGCAGCCAATTCCAATATCTCTTTATACAGTATTAAAAAAATAAGATGTAAGGACAGCCCTGTTATATGGGATTATTAAAACAGCAGTGTTGTTGTATATTTCCTATTGAATACCTCCAGTATTCAAAAATCCTGCATGCCCCATTGTAGTTGACAGCCAATAAGTATAAAAAAAATTACCTGTCAGCTTTCTGCCTGTTCAGCCTTACTCATATCAAATCGTATTCTTTCTCGCAGCCTAAATGAACCTTAGACACCCAGTAAACATTTTTCTTTTTGAATACAGCTCCATGCTTCAGATGCAACATCTGACTGAAAGTTAAAAATATTACTTAATAAATGATTTATATCTATATCTATCTATCTATCTATCTATCTATCTATCTATCTATCTATCTATCTATCTATCTATCTATCTATCTATCTATCTATAAATATATATATATAGACTTGTTTTTGACAAGTTAGCAATATTTTCTAGTTGAGGTAACAATATCTATATTGCTTTCTCAATTCAAATTGTTGCCATCTAACACAGTAAATTATTTTGCTTATAACTTCCCTCCTACTCTTTTGGTTTGTTTTAAGGTCAGCTCAACTAATTTGTTTTCCCTCTATTTCATCCTGTGCTGCATTCACTAAGAGTTCCCAGACTCCCATTGTGCCCTATTTCGGACAGTTTATTGAAATTATGATATGCCATTGCAGGCAACTTTATCTAACATTGTGATTAATGCAAAAGAAACTGATAACCCAATGCAGCTTATTCATTGTCTGCTGGATGCCTAAGAAATTGGCACATAAGATTTCTCCCTGAAAAAATCTATTTCTGCTTTAACTCCATCAATCAGTTTAAAGATATTTTTCAGAAGGGGCGAGTGACTTTGATGATTGCACTTTAACAAACATTCACAAAAGGGTAATGAGTTTAGCTTCAGATTGTGTTCATAGAATCCCACGTTATTTATCCAAAATTGAACGAAAATTTTCATATCCCGGTTTCAAGTTTGTTCCGTTTTATTACGGAAAACATGATTAAGTGGTTACATTTAATACATCTCTGGGTGCTGTATAATGCAACATAGGGCTAAATCAGTGTAGTGTGTTTGTTTCAAAATAGAGGTGAACTGATTTAATTTCTTTGTTTCTAAAAAATGCATTCAATTAGCACTGTACCTTGATGAGGCATAGCATAGTTCTCTCGTTGGTACATAAAAATCTACTGTAAAATAAAAATAAAAGCTGTGCCACAGTTTGGTTCTGTAATATTTACAGTATGCTAAACTTGCCACTAATGTTAACAGCATGCACAGCTTGTAACATGGTTTCTAAAATAGTTACTATTACTATTTTTGGCTGTACCACTGTGTCATTGTCTAAATAATGTCTCATTCTAGGTACTGAGGTTTTTGTCAAGCAAACATATGATTACTGGAACCCTATGATTCCAATTTGTCACCCACATCCGGATTATATAACACTTTGTTCTCTCCCATATTCTTCAATATCCAACAGATTGAATGCTGACAGGTGCTAAATGCGGTTTGTCCTTTACTCCCTACAGACAAAGATTGACACACCTCCAGTAACGGCGATTGGAGCGAAAGCAGCCCCCGTAATGGCCTCAAAGGCGGGCCAGCCCCCACTTACAGGCATAGGTGATGTTCGATATCAACTCACATTTACGTAACATTCCTTCACTCACGACTCACCTGCTTTTGTTCCCCATGTCGGTTAGAGTTAAAATATTACATAATTAGCTACTAGATAATACTTGATGGCGGTTTTGAAGTTCTTGTAATCAAAAAAAAGTTTAGACTGAATAATTGGGCAGAATGCCTTTCAGTTAAGAAGTCTAAAAGAAAAGCTTTATATATTAAAAAGGTGTAGTATGTTTGCCATTTATTCAAATTAATGTAACACCCTAATGAATGCCAAGGTTAAATTGACAAAAAAGTAATTTGGCGAAAATGAACCATGTTGCATGAAGATCAACTCAACTTTAATACATATCTCTAAAATGTATACTTATTTGAAAGCTTAACTATATTATCAGTTTGTGTTTTTCAAAAGCACATCACATCTTTGGCTGTTTATTGGTGTATAGCTTTTTCATTTTTGAGAGCAAATGGGTGAATGTGGCTTACGTTTGGAGAGCGTTCAGTGGTCAGTATGAAGAGAATTGCCATATAATTTCAGTCAATTTACTATTCACCATAAATAGGGTCTTCTTTGAGAAAATAACTCTTATATAAATATTAAGATTTATTTCCTATGTCACTATAATCATGTCAAAAACCAAACAAAAAAAAAACAATATTATTATTAGTAAATTAAAGAAACTCCATTTAGTAAAATAGGTAGTGTGTCATCTTTTACAACAATAAAACTAAATACAGATTTTTGTCCAGTTTGGTGTGTACAAACATTTTTGTTTTTCATATACAGTATAGCTTCAAATTTTAGCAGCACTTACTTCTTCCTCAGGTCCTCCTCTGTCCTTTTTTCCTCTACCTTTATTTATTCGCCCCTCTTACACTGTCCGTCTTCAACTTAGGCTCCAAAGCAGGTCCTAGGCCTGGAGGTATTGGCAGTGCAGTGGGAGGTCAGCCTGGCATGGAGGGAGATGGCATGTTTTCCAAGATCCTCCCAGGAAGTGCTGCTGAGCAGGCTGGCAAACTGGGAGAAGGTATAGTAGATGAGCCAGCATGTTTCATTGTTGCCTTTTACCATAACGGTTTTGTTTTAATTGTCCAAGTGATAACAGCAAGGAAATGTCTGTAATAATTACTTTGCTTTTTAAGCCACATGTTTACAAAACTACATTTGAAAACAGGCTCATCACTGTCACTGGGGGAACTAGATAATGTAATAATCAATTGTTAAGCTGCTGTCGACTGTTTCTTATCTAACAGAGTGTGGTGTGGGTGTAAATCTAAAGAAATGAAGCATCTTTAAGATATTGCATTTGTAATAGAATAAAGCATTTTAGATGTGAAGCCTGGAACTTCATCAGAAAACATAAGATTCGTTTTTCTGTGATATCACAGCCATTTTTGTTTTTTACTTGATGATTATTTCTCCATCTTGGTGTGACAGTAATGCTCTATGAGTCTATATGGGCCCCCAGGGGCTGAATTAGGTCAGAACAAGCTCATGCTACAGCATCATATGGACAAAAGGGTTATGTTGGAGCACCATCTACTTATATCTGCTTATCTTGAGACCTCGCACATGGTAATGTGATATTGAATTTATTTTAGCAATCGCTCCTTGTGTATTGATTATTTCAAATCCACGTTTTAAGTTGATCAGTATTTTTATGTTTAAAGAGTCAATTTGAAGGTATAGGAGATGATCTTTTCAATAGAAAAATTTCAATGGAAAATCCCATAGAAATTGACAGCCAATCAAAACCGAGCAGCGGTGAAAAATAACTGGCTGTCAATGCGGAAATAAAATTTACGCGATGACGTATATCACTAACGTCCCCACCCACCCGACCCGTGCAACGGTGCGCTCATGTTTGAATTCGCGCATGCCCAGATTGTTGTTTAGGAAGTAAAACGGGACGGACAAGACGCATCATTCACCATTGAAGAGAGGTTCTCCCCGTACGGCAACGAAAATGGAAGCTCGCAAGAGACAAAACCGTGTTCCATAAGACATGTTCGCAATTCTGTAATAAGTCCGATGTGGCGCCAGAGGCTGTGGTCCCGCAGATGTAAACAGACCGCATGTGCTGAGGACGTGCGCGCTCCCAATATCAGGGGGCGTTAGTGGAGATGAGGCGGCGCATGCGCCTTGTTGCGAAAATGTGAATGAGCTGAAGATCCTCTCCTATACCTTTAAAGCATCTGTTAAACCTTTTTTACTTACTTTTTCTACAGCTATCTCTGGATTTGGCAAGAAATTCACTTCCTTATTCTGAGGTGATACAAATAAGGTATCTATGTTTTTCATATAAAAAATAATTCATATAAAATGGAATAACTTGTATCTAATTTTATTATTATTTTTGTTTATACTCTACTGCAACTTTATTTTAGAAGAACTGTTTTTTATGAGAATAATCATGAGAAAACCGTAGAAAACAACTAAAATTATTAACAGATTTGAAAGAAACAAACAATAAACGTAGGAAAGACATGGGATTGAAGAGATAAAACCTGGTGGACTCTTCTTTAAAGTATAGCAAAGATCTAAAGTGGATCTGAAACTGAACTGCGTGGGAGCCAGCAACAGGATAAGCAAAGGAGTGACTTTATGTCTGTAACCGAGATCTGATATTAACCTATAAATAGATTTGCATAAACATTTCTAACAGATGTTTAGTGTATATTGCGAGTTATAGGAAATACACAACTAACTTTCATCCACACATGTTGTAAAATAAGTCTTTAATGGTGAGAAAAAGAAGCTGAAAGAGGGTGAAATAATGCCAGAAACAATAGAATCCCTTAAACAAATCCTTGTGGTACACCACAAGCAAAGGAAGTGGTGGACATTAAAATATTCTCCTGTATAACTTCACATCAGTATGAAAAGAACTGTTTCAGTCTAATTAGCTATACGGAAACCAGGCTAAACCCTATCAAATAAATTATAAATTAAAGTATTATAAAACCTTGTCCAACAGTCATGGTTAAGTATGAGAGAGCATCATTATTTCTGGTCAAGTATCTTTGAATCTTTTTTTTAAATGGGTATCAGTTTTAAAAATATATCTTATGAACATTTGTTAGATAGTTGTCGTGGGTGCAGTGTTTTGACTCTTGCTGGCAGTGAAGACGCAGGGGCATGGAAGTTTGTTAGCACTTTGGTCCGTGTGTATTTGTTTCTCTTCCTCTGTGTATTTTTGGCCTGCCTCTCACTGCAAGAATCAACAAAAACAAAAAGCTCAAATATTGAAAAAAATGTAATGAAAATCTGCACTGACATATCTTATCTGCTTTAGTACCATTTTATATTAGTGCAATACAAATTGGAGTCTCAGATTTGTTTATGGCAATTGGTTTTTTGTTTTTTTGCAATGTGACACATTTGTAAACTTCTAAAATAGTATTTTAAAATAATAATAATATATTTGCAGGACTTTGAAAAATGTCAAAAATGAAGTCATGAGACCCCGTACAAGAAAAACCTGTGAAGTGCCCCCATTGCTATTGTTTTCCTTAAAAAAAAAAAAAAGAGAAAGAAAGGAGAGAGAGGATGGTGGCTGAGAGGAGGGCAGAGCAAACAGGTGAGTATTTAGGTTTCAGGTACAAAGTTTTTAAAAACTTATATTGAACCTTTTTGAAATAGCATAGTTGTATTTTTTTCTATTGAATGATTGTAAATATTGAAAATGATTCTTTCACATTTTGGCATAAGAAAGAGACATAACTCTCCTTCAGTAGAAGTTCATGCATTCAAGCAGAGTGAAAATTAACTCTTTAGAAAAGTTCTAGATTAAGGATTCAAGATCCAGCTTATTCATTTAGCGCCAATTAACAACACATGTCGTCTCAAGGCAGTTTACAAGAAAATCATTTCATTCAAATCATAAATACATCATAAATGAATCCGTCTAAAAAAGTAAAAGTTTCTAATCTAAGGAATCCCATTCGATTGCATTCAGAAAGTATTTAAATTTAATCAAAAATCAAAAAAAAAAAAACAGCCAACAAATTCCACTTTGTCATTGGCTGAAATGTCATGTCTGAAAATTAAGTACACACTTGAGAGAGTAAAAGACAGAAAGTGCAAATAAAACCGATCGATGAACAGATCAAATGCAACTGAGTGTACCTCTACAGAAATACGGGTTTACTAATCAGGAGCATTTAGGTGTTTGTTAACAATCTTACGGAGTAAATACATCAACATGACCTTAGACAGTTGTTGCATTCAGGCAAGTGATTGTCATTAGGCAATGTTAGGCAAGTAGAAAACATTTAGAAAAGCTCACTATCTTTCCAGTGCAAATTCATCTAAGATACAAATGTGTGGTGCTCAGAGAAAGTGGAAAATATCAGAAGCTACAACTCAGACACTTGAGTCCTTACTCAGTTTGATGATTGTTTAAGCTTATGTGGAAGCCTCAAAGAAGGCATGTCTCTTCTATAGAGTTTTGTAAAATTTCTAAAGATTTCTTGAGCAATGTCCAGTCAAACAGATTCAGCATGGTGGTAAAACAAATGGGGATTTGGGCTAACCATGGCAGAAACAGGTTTATATTTCTTTAAAAAATTATCTAAAATTTAAATTTTGTATTTAGGCCTCACTGATTTTGGCTTTGTCCCATTAATAAATCGCCATTTAAATATACCCAGTTTTACAAGTTGTTTGATTATGAGCATTTAAAGCTTTTAAAGTTTCTGCATTCCCAAACCATTTTGAAACCTAATCGGTTCACTTAAATGTTGCATTATTTTATTTTACTATTTTCTTTACAAACATGATTTAGATGGGCAAAACCGGACAAGTTTGTTATTACTTTATTTTAAAATTATTTACTTTCCTTTCATTTTCTTTTAGTTTTAGCTATAAAATATAAGTATGTATCACCTTCCAACATTAACTCAGATATAAAAAAATTCACATCGGACTGTTTACATAATCTTATTGGTGTCATGATTATCTCTAATTGGGGTTGATATGATTACCCATCATACTTTCAATAGATTAAAATCTAATTTAAATCATATTGTGAATGGTAACAGCTGGTACCAACCATTTAGCCGTCATAGAATTATTTAATTGGTTCTAAAACAATGAAAAATAAGACTTTTTCTGACAATTTTCAAGACAATTTTGAAAATTTAAATATTGCAACTAGGATCCACCTTTTAAAAATAACATCCTTTTCATAGAAAGCATAATCTAAGGAACTTGAAGCTACTGATCTTAAAAGATTCCGAAATACTTCTGAAATGCCAAATCGTTTGTGCAAAAACAATTGCAATTAGTGCAATCTACAAATAATAGGTGTTCGATTGATTACAGGTGCAAAGTTGTCTGGTTTTCCATATTCAATTTACGATTTTGTGTCTGCTACTGACTGTCACCATGGAGAGTGCAGTAAAAACGTTTACTGTAAATTAAAAATTAAAGATATGAAAGATCTGGAAGAGCAGACAGTCATGATTAGATCCCTATTCAGATCCAAAGTAGGTTTAGCAAATCCAAGATATATGTTTATCCTATATTTATTTATGTTTATTGCTTTGTTATTGTCCCATAGAGGCTACATTTACATAAATGGTGGAAAGATTTTGAAAATTATTTGTTATTGTCTTTTTTTACACTACCCATAGGACTCTGTGGACCCTGTAAATCCACTTTAGGTTCATAAATTCAGTACTTATCACTTATTTACAATCATAAATGACAAGAGCTGTATGGCTGTTTTCTGAGTTTATGTAGTTTTTCCAAAGAAACTGAATTCCAAATGCAAACCATAAACCTACAGTTACATTTTTTCTAAACCCTAACCCTATTTTATCATTTAAGGACAAGTTCTAAGTTTATAGACCTAAAGGAAAATAAACACTTGTACTAAAATATGTCTGCCTCTTTCTGCAGCCAAACAAGACTGGAATCCTCTGGATGCTTCATGTCCCAGATCTGAGCATGCAAAGGCAGAGAGAAGACTCTGATCTCTCTGACAGGCCAGACAGTAAGTTACCTTTACCTTGGCACAATAAATCTCTGACAAGATTTTTATTTTATTTTTTTAACTGTAGAAATTTGCACTTTGTGACCCTGATATTGTTTTACAATTTTACTTATCAAGGTAACTTACACGATAAACTCCTTATTGACTACTTTATTTTTATTTATTTATTTTTTGGTCAGATTTTTATTGCATTATTAGGTCATGTTAAAGTATTTGTACATTTGAAAAAAAAGATATTGGGGATTTTGTGTCATTAATCTCATTAAGTGAATTATACAGATTTGTCACACACAGAGCAAAAATTTTCAAGCCTTTATTTGTTGTAGTTGTTGTTGTTAAATGTAAGCAGCTAATTATCCAGCAAAGGTTTCCTGAGCCCTAAACAAGTCTCTCAGTCTGGACCAGTAGGCCAAAAATATTAATTAGCAAGACTGATGACTGGAAAAAGAAGAAACATCAATCTTTTGAAATATACATGTATATTTAGATGCATGATAAAAATAAAAATAAAACAAAAGTTAGTTCCATACCAACATCAGCTAGAAGGCTACTCAGATAGAAAGAACCATAACAGCAAAACCAACAGAAGAAGACTGATTGTAGAATGTGAATGCACTCAGGGTCAGCAGGAAGGTGTACATGTTTTGCAGCAAAAAGAGCTGGTGAAAAATCTAATGGCATTGCGACGAACATATGTTATGTGGACATATTGAAGAAATATCAGCTTGGGATGGAAAACCAGGGAATTAATGCGCTTTGATACTGAACTAAGTCAATTATCCATCCATCCATCCACTATTCAACCCGCTTAACTTGTGAGGTCACGGGGGTCTGCTGGCGCCTAACGCCTATCGCAGCTAAGTCAATCAAGTTGCCTCTGATCCAAGTTCCTTATATTTGTGGACAGCGCTGAAAAGAGGCATGTGAGCAAGGCAGTCCACAGACCTGACTCAGTTATAACAAATTTTCGAGGAAAAGGGGGGGCTCAAACTCCAGCAAACTGTTGTGAAAGATTTACAACATGAGAATGCATTCCTAACCTGGCTTTTACTAAATAAAAATACTTTTTGTAACTCTAGTCAAGATAAGATAGTAAAGGTTTAATGTCAGATATTGTAAGAATTTTGTTTTTGTATTTGTACAAGGGATATAAAAACCAGGATTCCATACCTAAACCAGAACCGGGCAATCTAATGGAAAGATGTGCGGAAATTGCCAAACTCATCAATAACAGCTTAGCTGCATTTTTAGTACATTTCAGACATACTGATCCTTGAACAGTCATCCCTGCAGGTTTCTCTAATCAGACATGACAGGGTGCTCTACGACGCAGCGGCAAGAAAAAGTGATAGAAGCCACTGCGTTCTTCTGCTCCTTGATAACAATGACTTCTGAAGTCTTCGATGCAGCGCTTAATGACGGGCAGGCCTTGCAGTTGCAGATGTATTTCACAGAGTGAATACAGGGTTGCACTGAGCATGTTTCACTTCTGTGCAGCCATGCAGCGGATAATTGCCTCATGCGGCTGCTGCTGTACCAGGATCTCTCTCACTCACTGTCAGTCCTCCCACGCACCACTCCTGCTTTGAAAAATTTTTCTCTGCTGTTCCTTCGCCTATTTTCCTCACCTGCCGTTAATTTCTTCTGCATGTCTCTGTTTCCTGTATCCTTTTCATTGTATTTTTTTCCTGGCGTCATCATCATATTTCTGTTTTTTTACTTACAATCTCCCCCCACTGTGTTTATGGATAATGCTCCTTAAAGAAAACAGCTGTGGGTGTTTGCTCCTTTTCAATCAAAAAAGCATTATGTGGGTTGGCTTCTGATGGCCTGACTTACTGTTCCACTTTAGTCTCAATGGTATTTTCACTTCTTTACTTTTTTTTTTTTCCTTGACTCAATCGTGCTCATATGTCTCCCTTTGCATCCAACTACAAGCCCAGTCAGCCAGTTTGTATGTGTGTTTGAATTCAAACATGCGTATGTGCATCCCTATCCATGTTCCTATGCATGTTGTTTAGAAGCCCTCTGGGGTGCTGTGTTCAGTGGAACAGATTAGATAGATAGATACTTTATTGATCCCAGAGGGATGAGGCATTAATCTGTTTAATTTTCAGCATCAGCATTGAATCATGGCTTCTGGGGCCATTTTTTTTTGTGGTATAGCTTTGAATGGAAGTGATTTTTATTTGGCGTTCAACTAAATCCAGGATCAGGTGGTCGGCGACTTTTGTTTTTCTCTTGGCTGGATTATATCAAATGTGATGCACGATTTTGCATACGAACAAATGACCAAAGTTGCAGCGGACTTTGAACCAAATCATTTTTTTTTTTTATGTTACCTTATAGTCTCGTGTGAGGATGGATATTTTTCATAAGCTTAGTTTCATTGGAATGCTTGAAACCTTTGGTTTTACATTATGAACAGGTCCAGAGTCAATGTGGGGCTAGAATAAAAATAGATCTAAAACACAAACCACTGGTTTTAATATTAAGATGCTTGCATGAATGTGAAACTAGCATCTTTGTGGCCCATCACGTCTCTTAAATATCTATGATGGCAAGCAATGGCTGTGTGTAATTTGTTTTGCTAATTAGAAAACCCTGATGGCTGTGAGACAACCCTGAGGTGTACAAGTGACTTTTCTGCTGCCTTATTTGAAGCGGCACCACAACATGCGTCCTTCACATCGTGTCCCCATAGTTGCTGCGCAGGCAGGCTGACAGGCTGAGTTAGGAGTTTGCGTAGCCTTGTTTCTTTGCTTGCCACAGCTGTTTTTTGCATGATTTAACATGGAAGATGTGTTGTTTTTTTTAAGTGCCGCTTGTCTGTGAAGCCATTTATGCTGTGTTGTCGGAGCATTTTCAACTATTATTACTTTTTTCATTCCTAAGAAGCATTGATATGAATAGAAGGAATTACCTTGTAATCAACAGCTGAAGGACACTGATGAGACATGGATGATTACATGGAGACAGTGAGTTATGTATGCTGAAGATGGATGCTCAATGCATAGCAGGGACACTTTTCTCAAACAAATCATCAGAGTTGCATCCATCATGGATAAGAAAATCAGTGGCTAATTCAAATGAGAGAGAAACACGGAGACCTGTAAAATGTGTTGAACTCTAAAGCACAATGTGGAAAAAGTAGCTCACATATTTTAAACATTCACTAACTAAATATCTATGACAACGTTTTTATCAATGGCTATATTTATGTTACATTTCTTTATACATGTGGTGCAGTTTTGGACTCATACGCCATCTAGCGGAACACTCGTTGTATTACAGTTCTTAGTAATAAAATTAGTGGCCTTGTGCTTCTATCAGGGTATGTATGGGGTTTTCTTTTATAGTGGTCCATGCATGGATATAAATGATAGAAAAAGATATGGAGAAGATACAGCATGGGAAACCTTAGAAATGGTACTTTCCAACAATATTTGGCATCTTTCACAGCAGCTCAATGACAGAAGATTGAAATAAAGATTAAGCAGCCAGTTAGGTGCAATGCATTAAGCCTTTTAAGTGCTGACAATTCATAACTTCTTCCTTATTACTTTAATTAGTAACTATGACCTCATGGCGCTTGTGAAGCCTTATATTGTTAAAAAAAAAAGTTGATTTTTTTTAAGTTTCTGATCAATCACATGTCTGGAATGTTTAAGTCAGTATTTTTATTCTTCATTTTTTGGCACAATCTGTTTTTGTATTTTTTTCCCGTGCATCTCAGTCTAGATCCTCTGCATTTTCATATCTCAGTAGAATCAGACCAGCACCAGAACAAATGTTTGATTACACAAAAACACAAGATAATTATTTGCAGAAGATCTACAAAGACTTTAATTATCAAAATGGTTTTGGTCAGTTTGAGCTTTGTACTTTCTTAATCACCCTTTTTTCCCTTTCAGATCATTCCAAGCCTAAGCGAACATGCAGCTTCAGAGGGATCCACAGTATCATGCAGCTTCTTCTATAAAACCTGCAGCAGCCACAGAGATCTACACCCCTAGAAGAAAACAGACCAACTCGGAGCTGAAATTGACAGATGAAATGTATTATCCTGACCATCCTCGCTGCCAGAGGAGGGAGCCGTTGGCATACAGAGGTCACCACACGTGGATTTGAAATATCAGTTACATCTACATGGTGTGGAGAATGGCTGATGACTGCATTATTTATCCATGAAGGCTGCAGACCTTTGCAGGTTGACCAGTCCTGTGCTCAATCTAGGAGTAATATGAAAAAGTTACCTCCCTCCTCTTTGTTATCTCTTTTTAAAGCAAACAATGAGCAGGAAAAAAGGGGAAATCTTGAACAAGCATCAGCACAGGTTTTTCTCATACTAAGGATGTCTCATTAGTCCGTCTAATGCTGACGAGGAAACCATCAAAACGTCACAACGAATTACACCAATGTTGACGTGGCAATGGCCAACGTAGACCCAGCATGCCACCATGTGTTTATTTTTTTTTTTTCTGCAACTTTCTCTCTCTCTTTCTTTCTACATTCCAGATAAGGAACTGTGCCATTCTTCGTTATTTCTCTCGCGTTTCCTTAACGCTGGTTCTTCTTTATTTTCGCACCCCACTGCAACGATCCACAACTTGCCATGTCTAAACAAGAGTAGTGTGGATTTTAAACAAAAAGAAAAAGAAAACATGGGAATGCATGGAACTTTATATCCAAGACCTCACACTGTTTCATCATTACGTAACTGATGCCATGAAGACATCTGAGCGCAAAGGCATAAATAATAGCAAAGAAAGGTTACTCAAGCAACACACAAGGATCTGGCCATGAGAATAAGACAAGCTTTTGTTTGTTTTCCATGTTTCTTTTTTTTTTTCTGTATTGTTGCTTTAATTAAAAAAAACAAAAAAGGAGTATCGGTTTGGCAAATGAAGTAGTGGAGTTACTTTTTAGCCAATTTAAAGCCATTAAGACACTAATAATTACTTTCATTCTCAATTCATTTAATTATTATTATTATTTTTTTGCAAAGCACCAAAAGGGTTTACAATTCCGGATTTTAGTTGCTACACTTTAGTGTTTGCTCTTTTTTTTCATTCTCTATGTTAGATGCCTGGATTTTATGTTGTAGTTTACCAATATCGCCTTAATTATTTCAAATGTTTCATTTTAAATCAAAAGTGATGTATTTATATGTAGTTCAATCAGCTGAAACAAGCAGCCACAGAGAGTTTACTTTCTATTTTTTTACGTTAAAATTGTTTTGTTGTTTTTTTAATATTTTTTCTGTGATATGATTTGGTTTATTTTGTAGTGTTTTGTTACATGGAACTAGACCCACCCCTTTGACAATTTTCAGACTCCTCGTTTCTATCAATAATTGTGAAAGCAATAGAGTAAGAAGTAAGAAAGTAAATAGCACAATGTTGTGTCATTTTGCAAATATGTGTGTTGCCTTCATTTGTCTGGTTTACCGCCAACGCTCTGCTTTAGTGTGACTCAAGCGCACCACCATTGTCCTGCAGCTGTATGAACGTAGCAAAGAAGAAGGAGTCCGGTATCATTTAGATCAGTGGGTTGGACCAGTGTAAACCTTTCTTCAGCCAGAGTCTGATCTGAAAGCACTGCAGGGCAGCAGAAAGGCGCAGAAGAAGCAGCAAAACTGGACAATTAATCACACTGCAGAGAGGGAAGAAGAGGGGGAGTTTTTTTATTGGGAGTCTTCTGATTCTCCAAAATTGACTCCTTATACAGCTGTGTACGCATGTGTCTTCACTCTGTCAAATGTGAACCAGGAAAGCACACTTGGAAATGTGTCAGTGATCTTACTACGATATTATGCTGTCATGTGACTGAGGAACCAAAAATAACACACTCGGTTGTGTCACGAAGTCACTCGCCTTTTTTTTTAAACGGCCTATTTTCTATCGCAGTGGAGTTCAGACGTCTGACCCAATAACCCGCCCTCCAAAACAAACAAAAAACAAATCCTTTCTCTCAGAGTGTCAGTCACCTTGGAAATATTCTCAGGTCAGTATTCGCCCTACTGTTGCTCCATCAGTGCATTGTGGGGAATCTGCAATTGCAGTTTGGCGCTCTTGACGCGCCCCGCCGAGCCCAACGGGACAAAGCCACCAACCCCATCCTTCAAACCGATCAATTTCTGCTGTATATTGTCTTGGTGAACGCTCGCTGGGAACCTTCGCATGCTGCCCGGCGCAGAGAAACCTCAAGTTCACTTCTATATTGTTCTGTTCCTGATGTTTGTACGTATGTATGCTTGTTTGTATGTATGTGTTTGGGGTTCAGTACGCGAGTAATTAACAATCATCATCCAATGTGGAGAAGAAAAAACGAAACAGACACAAGTTCTACCGCGACGAGCATCCCCGGCAAAGGAGGCGTGTCGTTCTATGCAATGAATTCTATTTGAACAAAAGTTACAAGCTGAGGAGGTGAAGGCATGTAAAGAATAATGCAGAAAAAGTCACAGTCGTTGTTTATCACTCCTCGGTTAAAAAACCTGTCTGCTTGGTTTCATTTATGTGAAATTGTGTTTGGAAGAAGAAAAAAAAACATGTCCTTTCTCCTTTGATATGAGAAGTCAAAGATATGTTTGCAAAAGCTGGGATATTTCACCTTAAGATTGATAACATGACAGGAAAGCACTCATAAAGCCTTATAATCGCAGTGAAATAGATATGAAAATTGGGATTTGAACCAGCAATTAATCTAAAATGGTCCCTAGTGAACAACAGCGCTCTATTATGCATTTACATTTTAAGCATTGAGAGTGAAATATCAGAGTTGTCATGAGTGCATCTTTCCCACTACCGGCCATATTGAATAGGTTAGCAGAACTGAACTGGGTTCAGAGTACAGCTTTCTACAGATTTCTATATTTTAGAACTACTATACTGTAGGTGATCAGCTGCTCAGGGGTTAAGAGAACAGCTCCTTCTCTCCTAGTCAGAAACAGAATTTGATATAATAATGTTACTGTATAGTTAATTTTTCTTGCTGACCTTTAAGGAACATTAAATTAATATTTAAGCGTAATGCAAATAAAAAAACTAAAATCTATAAACTAGATTTGATTGAACTTCTATAGGCTGCTACTGAAGCACTATTCGGAGAACACCTAATGTGATTATATTTGTATGATAGTAAGTTTGTAGGTGGGGCTCTTGTGGAATGTACACTGTAAAGGAAATGTGCAAAGCAAATTTCATTTACCAGTTTACATAAATGTATTAGCTCTTTGGTAGCAGCACACTAAGGGAATGTGGTTAAAAGTAAGCTCATGAAATAAAATAACTAGTTTGTTATGTAATTTAAAGGGATGTCATGATCCTAAAATTGGGTCACACATTTAAAGCAGTTTAAATGATTAATATTGAAGTCCCTGAATGAACTCCAGACACCTGATGTTGTGTTTTAGTGTTTACAATTTAATACTAGCCATACTGTATACCCGGGTACATTTTGCATTTAATTCGTTTTTTAATAGTTATGGAAAGTTTTATGTAAGCAAACGTTCATATATTGAATGCTGATTTAAGAAATCCAATCCTGTTTCACCCTTAAAAGTGACTGCATTGGGTTCTGCCGCTAGCTGAATGAATATGTTATGTGGAGGGAAGAGAGCTGTTTATAAAGCAGCTGAAGCACCAATGATTACATTTTTATGAAAGTGGTGTAGATATTTTTCTGCAAGCTTCTTCCACGTGACTTAAAATACCTTGCTAGCCAAATTATCAACATGCTGTGTCAAAACAGAGTAAGAATGCATGCTTTAGCTTTGGCACAGCTTCAGTGTAGCACTCCACCAAACTACTGCTGAAAAAAAATTCTTAGCAGGAACAAAACGAGTTAGACGAACGAAGATAGTAGCTGTTACGTCTGATTTATCTTTCTAAACAAACAATAAAGCTATGTGCATTTTTGGTCCGTGATCCCTGGTGGAGCAGCAAATTGATTCTGAACTAAAGAAACTCCAATTGGGAAAAATAAGCGAGCAAAACGTAGGGATCCAAAATGCCATCTGTTAGACTATCAGATACGAATTATATGTGTCTTTGTTTACTGCATATACATTCCATAGACTTTAACCAATCAGTGGACTGGAATTTGACACTGACATTGTTAGATGAGTTATATTTAGGGGACAAAATCTCCTAGTCAGGATATCCTTTATAGAAAACTCATCCCTCAAAAACATCATATAAGTCTTATTTGACCTTCACATATCCATGTATAAAAAGTCTATATATTTTTTTGAAATATTTTTTATAATTTATTCTATGTAAGAATTTATTTTATCATATTAAGAGGTGATATTAAGATAGCTGGAATAAAGGATGACAGGATTTAGACTTAAAAACTACATATATGATGGAATATATAAATTATATAAAGATCAATCTATTGCTAGTGTCGTTGCACAACCAAAATGATGTGATTATTATAAAACAAATGGAAATTCTGCCTAAAAGTTTATTTTATTTATTATATGATATAGTTAAAAATGTTATTTAACCAGTGTTCCTAAAGCATTTAAGTATACATCCACAATCCACGACCTTTGATAAATTTAATTAAGATGCAGGATTAGAAATCAGATTATTCTGGTTTATTTTACAGATACACTGCCTTTATATCAGTGTCTTAAACAAAACCCAGAAAAAAGCTTAAAAGTAGAACATATGTACCCAATTTAACATCAAGTTCCTCTGCTTTGTGTCATATGTTTTAGAAGTTTGTTAGACAAAAGAAAAGGGGGGAAATCCTTAATCACTTCTGCCTCAGGAAAGCTCACACGTTTAATGCAGCCTTGCAATAGAAGACA
>JAVLVB010000512.1:131610-154123 GCA_032876305.1 Orestias chungarensis | reverse complement strand
TAGATTTCTATTATTTTCTTAGTTGTGTTTTTTTTTTTTTTTTTTTGCTCCTGCATGAATACAGGCAATGATGGTGACTTAAATATGCATAGCAGTAAGGGCTTCTATATTACAATACTGGTCACTGAAGAAAGCCATCATGTGACTGCCCTTTCAGCCAGTCATTTAACCTCTGTCCACAACACTGCATGGTGTAGTGAATCTAGGAGTGCACTGGACTTATTGGACCGCAGTAAAAGCATCGCAGTCTTTTTCACTAATGTTTCGACAGCAAAAGTCACAAAAGACAAAAAGCCAATGTTTGACCAATGTTTTTTAATTGTATTTAATTTAAAGACATTAACATGTAAGATGTCGGCCTTTTGAAAGACAGCTTTGACTTGGTTAATCTGATTCTGCTGGAAAACCGATGACTTTGACAAATTTAGTGCATTAAAATGCAACAGGAAATACTTTTAGGAAATCCAGGCTGTCGGTGTTTCTTTTGAAACCAAAAAGCTATCCCCTTTGTGTTAAAGCTCAAGCACCACTGCTTTTACTGTCGGTCAACGTCTGAAAGGTGAGAGGTTAAAAGCAAAAAAGAAGCCATGTACAAATTGTCCATTTGTCACCGTCATTTCATATTCTAACTGTACAGTGACAAGCGCATGATCTGGACACCTTCCATGTTTTCCCTCTTAAGCATACCCACAACACCAACCCCCTCTCTGACCTCCCACGCACCATCTTTATTCCAGTGTAAATACCAGAAACGAACCAACCAAACTCTGCCCCAAACAGATGTGTAAAGGCCATGAGGGACACGTCCTGTATAACATGTAAATCTCAAACGAGTCACCACACACTCGGACACGTGCACAAGAGGCGTGCGAGAGAGGCCTTTCGCGCTGCAGACAGCGACCCGACCTGCGGCGCGAGCGAGCCCAGAACTCCGCGCCGAGGCTTGTGCTTTCCGAACAAAAACAAAACCACAAACAGAAGCAGCAATCAGCTGACAAACTGCATTGTGTTTGTATGTGGCTGGCTCGTATGGACAGTTTAAAAGGTCATTATTATATTTATGAAAAAAAAAAGAAATCCTTGTACTCGGATATGGAATAAAAAAAAATATTGGTATGTGTAGAGTTTCTATACATGTTGTGTTTGTTGATCAAGATGACATCTAAAAAACAAAAAAAAAAAGGGAGAAAAATATTTTTGACTTCCAACTTCAGGGTGATATCTTGATGTAATGAAGATGGAGGGAGAAGTTGGAATAAAATGACGAACTTCTTAAGGGTGGGGGGGGGGGGGGAATAACCCAGCTGATATAAGAAAAGATTAAAAACAAAAAGAGCCTAAACACGACAACAAAGTGTTACATTCACTGTTGTAAGTGCAATGAGCTGAACTTCCTGTTTCCCTATTGTAAAACCTTGTGTATGTTTCCGTGTATTCCTCCTGTAAATGGGTGTAGTAGACCTGGTGCCTCATGCCATGTAATGTGATGAATGACAAATTATGACCTTACAATACATTTCAATCAGGAAAAAAAAATAAAAGACATACATAAAAACAAAACTTTGTATGTTTTTTATGTGTAGACAGACAGACAGACAGACAGACAACTGAAAACTCACTATGGCAGAGTTAACAAGTACACAAAGTGTGGTTTTGTCTCATTTGATCTTGGTCAGTTGGTAGCCTTAAATAAGGTTACCAGGAAGCATAGCCCCCCCGATAGCATGAAAACAAATTACCTTTAGCTTTACTAAAAGGTGCCTGTGGAAATGATCTCGTCTGGTTCCATCATGTGTTGTTCTGGCTTCAGTAGCTGTCGAGTTCCCGTTCAACAGCTTCTCCTGGATGTGCCCGACAACAAACACCTCTCTACAAAAACAAGCTAAATTCCTGCTGTTTCAAACACATGCTTTCCTGTTTCATTAGGTGATTCAGACAAAAAGACTAACACTCCACGTAAAAAAATTAAAAAATGTTGCAGCCAAGTCAAAGAAGGCAAATCAGAGACCTCAAGTTTGTAGCAGCCCTCTGTAATTAAATGCATGTATACTATTAAGTAAAAGTCTGCTTAACCAACCAATTAGTTGAGTCTATCCGTGTATATTTGATTCTCAGTTTAAATGCAACTCTCTGTGATGGCTGCAGATGTGTTTAGAGCAACTGAGTGAACAATCACCATCATGCAGATTAAAGAACACAAGTAAAGTCGTTTTTGTGTGTATTTTATATAAGTATTTGTGTCTCACTGCTATGCATGGTGGTGGCAGCCTCCTGTCAGGGGAATCTGTTTCTTTAAAAAGAGAGGGATAGGAAGGGTGGTTTGAAGTAAAATTAAACTAAATGTACAGTTTTTGTTAGTTTTTTTTACAGGAAATTAATCCTAAACATGGAGTCACTTAAATAATATTTGATATGGATGGTTGCGTTTTAATTTCACAAGATGTGAAAACAATCAAACAGATGGAAATACAATTCATCATTAGACTTTTTTTTCTTTCTATGTGTTATAACAGCCAAAGGAAAAACTTTAAAGATTACCGCTACAGAAAAAATAAAATAAAATAGTTAACTTTATTGGTTTATGGTGTATAATATTTTAAAACAACTAAACAATCATTTTGAAAACACTCCAAAATAAAAGTCATAGTCAGATCTGATAATCCAGTGAAAATATAGTATGCAGCAGGAAATCCCCTTTAGATTGATCATGGCAAGTGATTAAAAGCTGTTAAATAGATCGTAATGCCCATGTATGTATGAGATGTATGCACCATGTTTGATACTTTTGATTCAAGGGATATTAAAATATTTATGACTTGTAATTCAGGTAAACACAAGATCAAGTCAACAGCATCACTTACACTTCATTTTATTTGAAATATAATTTGAGCCATGGTCAAAAAAATTGAAAACCGATTTTATTACTAACCCCCCCCCCCCCCAATTCATAAACCAACTAAGCTGTCTACATCTTGACCCCCCTTTTTACACCCCCCCACACATAAAAATAAAACATCTGGTACAATGTTCTCACCAAAACAGAAACAGTTCAAATTCTAAAAAAAAATAATATTAATAAATCAAAATATTAAGCCACTTTGCTTGTAATTACATCTGTGCAGCACATGTACATACATACAGAAACATGGACAGAAAAAAACCGAGCGGGTCAAGGCAACATATGAGTCGGTCAAACAATGGAGAGATTCAACGAGGCAACAGGTAGAAGCTTAGCACTCGAACATGTGACTGCTACACGTGTTAACTACCGAATGAAATCATCGGAGGAAGCAAAATAATAAGATGGGGTCCTCGTTTAATGTATGTTACTTCTGCGTTTGATCAGTTTTTAGTTTCACCCGTCAGTGACACTGCAGGCTTATTATAAGATTTGATATCCAAACCAGAAAGTGAATCACCCATCCCCTGGCAGGTCAAACGAACAGACGTAACAGCCACAATCCTGAATGCTCAAACCTCCTGATGCAGTGTGTTTTTAAACCAAAATTATCTCCTAAAACTCCATAAATAATAAACAGGAATAAAAACAGAGAACAAGACAGATCCAGGCACAAAGCATTCATTGCAGTTTTAGAACAAGACGAGCGCGAAACGTGACAATGTTACCGGCTGCGGCGATGAACGGTTCAACACAGTGCAAATAGTTTCACCGACGCATTATAAAAATAAGCCACCGAAAGATGAGTGGGAGCAGATCTACTTTGGCCACAGGTGTGTGCGTCAGGACGAGGATGAGTGGGGCGGGACGGGGAACGTTGAGCCATTTCACAATGGACGGACGGATGGATAAATCAGAGGCGCGCGGTTCGTGTTGATGTGCAAACGTTGCATAGAGTTGTTGACGAGACAGGATTCCAAACAAACAAGACGTGAGAAAACCACCAACCAAACAACAAGAAAAAAGAAAAACTTTTCAACCATCAGCCGGCAAAGGAGAACAGGAAGAATATGGATTAGGAGTGGACTGAATCAGTTCTGCAAGCCTAAATAATGGTAGACCCCCTCAAGTTTATTGCACAAAAATAAATGTGTATATTTTTAGAGTGCATCACTTGCAGAGTTTCTATCCTCTTCATAATATACACGATTCCTCAGACCGTCATAACAGGCGGATATTAAAATGCTTTAACCTAAGATTATAACACATGTTGAAGTGTTTTATATTATATGCTGGAAGTGGAAAACAGACTTTTGGAATAAATAAACCCCAGTATGTGATGATAAAGACCAAAGTTTTCAACCCATCTTTTTTTTTTTTTTATAATCTTATCACCCAGGAATATGAATGTAAATGTGTAGCTTTAATGAAAATTATAATAAAATGGTTTTGATTTGTCATTATTTTGTCATCAGCTTTGGTGGTAGTTATAAGAGTAAAATCAATCAATCAAAATCAATAAAAACCCAAAGTCCCAGTTACCCAGAACACGTCTGAAAGGCTTAAAAAACCCTCTTTTATTCTGTCTGTACTTTCATTCACTCGGTAGGTGTTGTGTTTTTTTTAGCTGATCCATTTTTTTGGATTTGATAAAAGACTCCAAGGCATGGATGGCCATATCCGAAGAAGACAGAAAAACTACAGTCAACGTACTTTTAATGTGTATTTTTTACACCTAGGTTGTCTGTTCCGTTTCCTTTTAATTAATCTAAACTCATTTTCCATCCGGGGTGGTCATGTTTTCGAACAGACCACTGGAGTCGACTGATTCAATGTTTTTCCTTCCTTCACAGCATGAAGGAAGGAAAACACATTTTTTTTTTGTTTGTTTGTTTTTAAATGGCTTGCAGTGTTTCTAGAAGAAGAAAAAAAAGACATGGATTCACGTGCACCGCTTAAGTAGACATTTTTAGGTTGTTTGCCAGAACGAGAACTGACTGAAGTGTTAAGTATCTACAGGTAATGTCAAGGTTTTTTATTTAAAAAAAATCAAACGTTTAGTCATGCAGGAGTTAATGTGGATGCAGAAGAAAGTTGTTAAAATCAGATTGATTTTATTTTTTCTTGCTTGAAGATCATTATTGAATGAGACTATATTCTGAGTCTATGCAGACATCACCAATAACCTGCAGGTTTTAAAGTAAAAACAAGCATCTTAAGACTCATTCGGGTGTCTTCTAACATCAGCGTATGAGTATGTTTATTATTTAAATATATTCTGTTCTTAAATGAGGTGCATTTGTGTGAACAAACAATCTGGTGGATTATCATTCGACCCCAATTACTCATGTTTCAGTTTGTAGCGTGTAAACTGAGCGTTTGAGCTTTTATTGTTTTTGAGTTGCAACAGCAAGCCAGTGTAGATCTTCTGTTTCCTAAAATCATTTTATACAAATGCACAATAAAGCCACAGCTTAAGGTAAGGAGGACCTCCATTTTTGAGCTTGCTTTGGATTACTTTTATGTGACTTCAGTGTTATCAGCATACTTAAAAAGGAAAAAAATGAAGTGCTTTAGGACTATGGGAAGCAGACATTCCTTTCTGTAAGCAACCAAACCGACAGCAGGCGTATGCATTTGTTCCTTTAAGACGATAATGTCCTCTACGTTAATTAGTACGTGTTTTGAGTCTTTCAGAGTTTGCACAAAAAAAAAGGAAAGATCCATCTTCTGTCGAAGGAACATTCACATCCCTGATTTCCTTGTTGACTGGGTGTCCGTTCGAATCCATTATGAGGCTTTTGACGTCCAAGTTACTGTTTCCACTTATATATATATATTTATATATATATATATGCATCTATGTAATTATAAATCATACAGGACTGTCCCGAGGTACGGCAGCTGAGAGGAAAGTGTTGGATTGCAAAGATGGTAAACATTCAGAGTGGCCGTGTTACTTTGTGGTTTACAACTCTGCTGCTGAGATTGCCAAGGAAATGATTAAAGCACAATGATTATTGTGCTCTGTATAGTGCTGAGGCACAGAGGAAACATATGATGGTCGTTAATTCCCTTCGAGATGTTCAATGTAAGACATATTTGATGACAGGCTTTTCTATGACACACGCTTGCTTCTTCTTGTTCCAACTTCTCCAAGTGCCTCATCCAGTTAGGACCAGGGCAGGGAGATGAAGATCGGACAAAAGGTGCTAATTTTTTCTTCTTTTTTTTTTTTTATATCAATTTTCCTTGCATTAGGACACGCCCAGAAAAATATACAGGTTAAAGATGAGGAGAAGGAAAAAGATGAGGGATAGCAAAAATGCTATTAATATATGTCGGGCAGGTCCTGGTAGTTCCTATTGAAATAGCCGCCACTGTAGATCCACTCCTGGGAACCGGTGTAAAGATTGGTACCCATCTGGAACCACCTTAAAAATAAATAAATAAATAAAAAATACAGTAAGTTTTCTTCAATGATTGTACAGTTACATTTTCCAACAATAATACAGTTGATTTGTTGGGTTTTGTGGTTTGGGCAAGGCTTATTAATATAACAGCATTCATACATTAGGTCGTATGTTTAAGTAAATAATAGTTTTTATTTTTATTTTAATATTTAATGGTAAACTGAGAAAAAAATATTTTTTATATAAAGTGAGAGCTGGTTTTCAGGTGTAAGAGTCTAATTGAGAACTATAAACACAAAATCAGAGCTTTTGTAGCAGCCAAAGGTGTATCTGCTAAATGCTGACTTGAAGGAGGTGAATTGTTATGGCAACTTATTTAATGTTACATATTTTTGTTTAGTTGTCATGATTTTGTATTTGTTAAATTTCTGTTTTCCATCCGTCGGTTATTTTTTATTAACCCTTGTTTTATGTGTTTTCTTTTTCTAAACAAAGAAGTGAAATACCAACTTGTTGGTCATTACAACTAAACAGGCAATTCTAAAACCAATGACCTTTAAACTGTAAACAAACATGTAACACGTTTGTTTAAATTATCAAATGAAATCAAAATGATATTTTAAGCCTTTTTTTTTTATCATGTTAAGAAAATGGTGCAAGTTACTTTGAAATTATTCACCCTTTATAGCTTCAAACATTTTAGGGACTAAAGTACAGCGGCTCCCTCTAGTGGTTAACGAAGGAAATGCTGGCAGCTGACTACAGACTTAAATTTAAAACTGCATCTGTTTCTTATGTCCATTTCAATTTATTTCAGTTTTCTAATTAGTGAAACAGATGGTAACTGGACTGCTATATATAGCGCTCCAAATGTGTTATTCATTTTTGATCATTACCCATCTTTTTCAGTATTTCCGATCATTAAGAAATTAACAAGGTTTTGAAGTTATGGTTGGTTGTTACCTAGTTTTCCACTCTTCCTCGGTTTTGGCTCTCTCCTTCCTGGCAGCTCGCTGTTTTTCTTCCAGTCTCTCTTTCTCTTTGCTAGCCTCATCTGTGTAAGAGCAAACAACAACACAAAGGTCTGCAAGTAACCATGGGAGGTTTTAAAATCAGGAGATGCACACTTTAATAAAAAAAAAGATCTTTCTTTAAATTTATGGATAAGTGAACACTTTGTAACACAATAAAGTGATGTAAGTGCTTTAAATCAAATTACCGATGTTGCCATTCTCCATGGCTCTGATGTCGGGCCGGAAGCGACAGTCGGTGGGGGCCAGAATGGTTTCCATGCCGGGCTCCAGCTCATTGAGGGCCACAGCAAAATTTGTGAAATAGTACATCTAAAGAGAGTACATAGATACAAATATGGTTAGCCAAACCAAAATAATATTTTGTTTGCCCACATTGATTAATCTTTTATTTAAGTGCTATTCAGTGAGTGTAATGTTTATTTTTGACCTTATGTGCAGATTTATTACGGATACCTGAGCAGAGTGTGCCGGTCTGGACTCTATCCTCCACAACAGAGTGCTTCCTGGTATGACAGACACGGTTTCTTGAATTTCAGGCATATCGTCCGCTTCGTCATTCTCCGCTTTTTGAAGCTGCTCCTGGAAACAACAACTCGCTGTAACGTCTACTGTGCGGAGAAAGTTCCTTTAAACATTCACGGACGAATTGGAGAAATGCCTTTAGTGAACTGGATCTACCGACAAAAACAAACTACTTCCTTTAAATATATTGCATAATCCGGCCAATGTTACGTGGGTTTTGAGCCCATTACACCACATAACAAGCATGAGCACACTAAAAGCAAAGTTTACATAAACCTTTAGGTTTACCTGAATAATACCACATGAGCTGAGGATACCAACAATACAAACTGAACTTAATCGAGCAATTCTTTAAGAACCATAATGTGGGAGAAAACAAATATCAGCTTGAGAAGGCAGCAGAAACTCGAAACAGCAGGTCTCACATTTTTTTTGGACTTGTCGCCTTTCTTGTCCAACTTCTTGTAGGTCTCGTAGGTCTGAGGGTCGACGCTCCACATGCACTCAGTCCACTTCCCATAGATTATAAAGAGCTTATTTTTACTAGTGGGAAAAAACGAGGAAAGAGTTGTTTTTATTAATATAGGTGTTAAACTAAAGTAAGATCAAATAAGAAAGCTGACTTTTAATAATATATTTAGATTCGGGTTTGATTCATGCAAAAGCGCTCTCTAACCTCTTGTCTTGGATGTATCCTTCTACTTTGTGCAGCTCCTTGCCAAACATCCCACACGGCTTAAAATTCAGCACACACTTCTCCCCGGTGCTGCAGAACAAAAAGGAGTACAAAAGGAAGAACGGCTCTTTTAATTAACTGCTGAACTGCGAGACTAAAAACAGGCAAAGAATATGAAGAGAAACCCGACGATTTCGCCTTAAGCCGAAATAAAGATCTACGCTTGAACCCTTGTGTTCAGAAGTCCTGCTAAATTTTTGTATAATTTTTATTATAATCCAACTTTTATTAAATATACACTACAAGGAAAAGCTGTACTTTGATAGAGTTAGAACCAAGTCAAAGCAACATTAAACAGTGTGAGGTTGCTTCACAGCCTGTGGTGTGAATCAGTGCAACTGTGTGAACACGACGCGCGGCCAGGAATAAACAGAGAAAACCAGAGCCTTGTAGAGCTTCCCTCGACAAATACAGACTAAAGGAGTTGTTGTTTGCCTGAGGGAGCATACAGAGACAAAGAACAGTCTCAAATGTTTGAGTAAACAGAAAACTACGGCTTACTTTCTCTCCATTGGTGGAGTTCAACTCGTGGATGTTTGTAGCTTAAAAGCTTGGGCCCTGAATATAGGCCAAAGCAGGCTGTGTAGTATAGTTAATAGTAGTTTTTGGGTTGCAGGATTATAGGATTATTATAGGATATCTTTCGTTTCAAAGTACTGTAAAGAGCTATTTCACACTTTTTTAGAACTAAAGAACCAGTGGTGAGTCCAAAAGAGTGGCATAAAAGTCACCTTTGCTTTCAGTCAAGATAGAAAAACTGAATTAAAAAATGTGTGCATTAAATACAAATACATTTAATCATCATGGGATTTATTAAGCATACTTTGATTTGTGTCCTTTGGAAATGTCTTTTTTATTTTAAAGCCATCCAGTCCTGGAAAAAAAAGGCAATTCTAGACTTTTTAGGAGTGTGTAGATAATCAGCGGTTTACCTTATTGCAGGAGTCTCCAACCCTGGTCCTCGAGAGCTACTGTCCTCCAGGTTTTAGATGCAAACCTGCTTCTACACAGTTGCGTCAAATAATTCAGCACTATAAAGTTTGGAAAAAGCCAATAATTTCCTTCAAGTGTGTTGAAGCAGGGTTGCATCTAAAACCTGCAGGACAGTAGCTCTCGAGGACCAGGGTTGGAGCAAAATGGTTTTCATTAGTAACATGTAATACACATACAGTTACCTGTGGTTGACTATCTCCACCGTCCCGTACTGCTCTATCCACAGCTTGCCCAGGACGATGTTATGCACGCAGCAGTAAGGGTTACTCCATGTGTACACTTCATTGTACCTACAGGAAAGAACAGGTGAAGAGGAAGGAAAAACCAAAGCAAAGGGGACAGAAGGGATTTAAGATGACCAGACAGAAGGAGGGAAGAAAAAAAAGATTGTAAAATGTGATGAAAATCTAAATAAAATTTCAACTGCAATCATAAAAGTCCAAATGTCTCACTTGAGAAGTTCTAGTGTGATTGTTCCTCTTGGCTCGGCCTCAACACTCTTGCCCCAGAACTTGAGTTTGGGATAGATGGAGCCATGGAAGACGAAGTCCCCGGAGAGGCTCTCTGCGTGGAAGGCACTGACCGGAGGATGATGGGACACCTGTTCTGACACCAGTCGAAAACTCTGACTCTCCCTGTAGAGGAACAGCGTAAACAAAACTTGCGATGAGGATTGAGGTCTAAAGACCACCAGGAGAGTCGGGGTATGAATTTATGTTTGTACCTGATTAGTTCAAAGGTCTCTCCTAACAGAGGGTTGAAGGGTTTTCCAGTCCGGTCCCACTGGGACGCAACTGCTGATACAGCAAAAGCAGCTACTGCCTAAAGCAAAGAAACACAGATCATGTCAGCATGGAAGGTTTTAGTTAGCGAGCTTCACAAAGTACCACAAATGAGCAAGGAGAATAATCACTTTTACATCTGTACTTATATTAGCCGAATCTGCATGCTAAAATAAACTAGATCTGCCAAGTAAATACTAAGACGGAACGTTTTAAGACTACAGACCAGTAATTACCCACGTAAAGCAAAGGTTAGGGTGATGATAAAACTTTTTAATCTTTTTATTTTGCATGTTTCTCTGACCTGCATACGCTCTATGGAGTTGGACAGCGAGCAGGCTCTGTTGATGAGGTAAGTGTGCTCCATGTATTCGGAGATCCTCTGCAGGAAGCTCAGAGGCTCGTTTAACACGATGGGCATCGTGATCTTTGACAGTTCCTGGAAAGAAATGAACAGAAACACAAAAAAACAAATTCAACGGAGCAAACAAAACATATAGCGTAGCACTAAATATTTTCAAGACAAAAAGTTTTTATAGATAGATATATATTTGGCCACAATGACAACAAGTAGTGAAAGTAGAGCTTGCAAACCTTTAAATATTACCAACCAGAGGTCAGCTGATTTGATCATATCCCAATTAATATGCTAATTATGCATATACACGAGCAGAATGATGCTCTACTTGTCCATTAGTTACACGTATCCATTTGTAATTTCAGCAGCAGGCCCCTCCTCTTTGCGATGCACACTACTTCGCTGGGCCCAATCATCCATTCGCATGGCTTCTCCTATCACTGCTATGCAGATGATACCCAGCTCTATCTGTCCTTTCCTCCAGACGACCTCTCGGTACCGACGCGAATCTCAGCCTGTCTTTCTGACTTATCTGCATGGATGAAAGATCACCACCTCCAACTGAACCTCTCCAAAACTGAACTGCTTGTCATCCCAGCCAAGGAAAGTATTCACCACAACATTAGCATCGGGTTAGACTCCCTATCTTTGGCACCCACTAAGGTTTTAAGAAACCTGGGCGTCATGATCGATGATCAGCTGGCCTTTGCGGATCAGGTTGCCTCTGTCGCTCGATCGTGTCGCCTCTCTCTATTCAACATCAGGAATATTAGGCCATATCTAACTCAACATGCGACACAGATCCTAGTTCAGACCTTAGTCATTTCCTGCTTTGACTACTGCAACGCTCTCCTAACAGGTCTTCCAGCCTTTGCTGTGAGACCGCTACAGATGATCCAGAATGCTGCAGCTCGCTTGGATTTCAACCAGCCACAGCAAACACATGTCACACCCCTTTTCACTGAACTCCATTGGCTTCCCTTAGCTGGGCGCATCAAATTCAAATCACTAATGCTGGCACACAGAGTGTTTGATGGATCAGCACCCATCTACCTCAACACCCTCTTAAAGCCTTAGGTCACTGCCCGCTTGCTCCGTTCCTCCAAGGAGCGCCAACTAACGCGACCAAGACCCCGTGCAGGTCAATCTAATCTCTTCTCATTTGCGGTTCCTCGCTGGTGGAACGACCTTACATGCACTATCAAAGCATCAGCTTCTCTTTTCACCTTCAAGAAATCCTTGAAGAGCCAGCTCTTCCGAGAGTATCTCTTGCCCTGAAAGATCTAAAGGCACAGTTTTTTGATAAAGCAGGTCCATATTAACTTTTAACAGCATCCAATGAAGAAAGTGAAAACAGGCCAATTCAGCTGAATGTTGCTTAGTAAACATCTAAAAAAGAATGATAATCATTCTTGACTGACATGAAAATTGAATGTGATTTCTTAATAACTTTACGAGCTGGAGAACGTCGGATAATAATGTGGTGCATGCATTGATTTGTTTTTGTTTGTATAGTTTTGATATTAGGAGGATTGGCGTGCATACATTTAGAATTTTCCTGCTGTCATATTTAAAAACTATATATCTATATATTTTTTTTAAAGTCTGAGAGTAAAAGATCAAAATTTAGACATGTCCTTATAAATACATTTGCAGCCAATGAAGGACTCTAATCTATGAAATTAAGATTAAGGCTGTTGTCAGGTTGTGGCTCTTTTAACGTGTTGAAAAGCAACAAAATAGGGTCTTACCAGGCCAATACATTTCTTTAGGATACTCCAGATGCTGACCGTGTTTCTGGAAAACATGGGTGCTGGCAAAGATGTCCTGGAGTGAGAAAAAGAAAGAAAGAAAAAAGAAAGAAGACGACTAAGAAACAAGGATGTAAATAAGAGGATGATGCGATCTTTCAAGTTTATCAGCAAACATGTAGACAAGACTACGGCAACAAAGAAGGAAATCATTACCGCCTAGGGACATGTTTCGATGACAATACACAAAGACACGAGTTCGCACAAACCAGATCTCTGAGTCTTGTAGCTGCAGTTTTCCGCTGAGGATTGTGTCAGTGAAACTAAGTCAACACAGAGCATCTGCCAAAAAAGATCGTGCATGACTCAGCCCATAATGACTGGAATTAAATTCATCTCTGCTTATACCTTAAAACAAAACTATGTTTTACATAAAAGATAAAATAAGCTAAAAAAATTAATTTAAAAAGTTTTTAAAGCAAATTTATGAGGATTTCAGGTGTTGATTCATGATATTGTTTCATAACAAGCACTGTAAAAGGCCTCGATAATCCAGGATAATCCAGACACACAGAGGGCAGGACGGAATGAAGCCGTACCTGTGTTTCTTGATGCCGTTCTGCTGTGGTACTGATCCATTGTTTTTGTGAACGCTGCTCCCATCAAATCCTCTCGCATCTTTGAAACTGGCCTCAGACAACCCCTCGTACGACTCGTCTGAATCCAGGCCTACCGGGTGAAAGAATCGACACAATTCACGCAGTCGGGTGTCACAACAAAGCCAAACTCAAATCGTTTGGATTAAAAATTCACAAACATCTGCTATGTTAACTTCAGCTGTCATTAGATCAATTATCTGTGGTGATCTGCGTTCTCTACAACACTAGATCTTTACAGTCACGCACATGAATGTGCAAACTGCTTTGCATCAGGAACGTTTGCTCGGATTTGTATGGCAAATTTTATTGATCGTCCCGTGACTCGAGGAGTGGCAACTTGAAGAAAAAAAAAGCATTGTATTAATTTTTTATATTTACGATTTCAAACCCGAAACCATAAAACGTTAAAGCCATGACCGACATAGCGAGGTGCCGGAATGCTCCTGTAATCGTTGCCCTACTGTACATCTTAACACATTCAGCAAGGGTGGAGCTCAGAGCAAGGTGAGGCCTTCACTTTAAATACACAAAGGAGTTTCAGCCTTTTGTAGAGAAAAGTACATGGTCTGCATTCTGTATTTATCATGTTGGAGACACAAAGGTCAGCCATCAATGAACAACCAAACAAATTACCATTACTCGTCAGGAAATTTGCCACTCAATGTTGGTGGAAATATGGATTTCAATTTTTTTATTTTATTTGATATTTTAATGGAACAAATAGTGGGAGCGAGGATCAAGACAACAATTTAGCAAGTTTTCCCGAGTGTTCAAAGATCATTAACGCTGCTTCTATCGTGTGATTATTTCGGGTAACAACTTTAAGACCAAACACAGTAACAAACTGTAATAGTGTTGCTCCGTCAGAACCGTAAAATCTCATCTTTCTCCTCTTGTACAACAGAGAGCATCATTACGCTTCCATGTGGATGTTGTTACGCAGAGAAGACTGAACGTTACCAACTCTTTTATTTTTTATTATTGAGCTGTTAAGAGGTGGCATGACACAGGACAGTGTTATCTGTAGGAGGGAAGCAGAGGCTGTTTATTCAGGCCGCTAAAAACACACCTGCGCTAGTTACTGGAAGGTGAATGTATTACAGCAAATAGCTCCCTTTTATCATTTCTGAATACTCCAATTCTTTCTGTCATTGGTTATGCTGGATTAGGCAATTACAGATGAACATTTTTTTAGCTCTTTCAAAACGTCACTTTGCAGGGAAGATGTACAGCAGTAGGTAAAGCAAACATTAAATGCTTTTAACTGACACCAATAAATCCCTTATTATTAAATTTCCTCTAAAAATTATGCAAAAACCAATTTTTTCCCTCTATAACTACTCACACCATCACCCGTTTCATTATAGGTGCTTAGAATTGTCATTAAATGGTTGGATGAAGAGTTACGCCTCAACACTGCAGCGAATTAAACCTTTAAAATTTTCAAAGACAGGATTGACATTGACTTTGCAATTAGTCAGTCCCTGATCATTGTATTGTTCATTGTTGTTCGGCTTTCGCGTAATCTTTAACTTTGACTATGATGACGATAGATGGATCCATCTTTACAAATTTTATAGAAAATAAATATATATATATATATATATATATAACACTTAATAATATATTGCAAGCTAGAGCTTAGTTTGGTGTTGCTGCTGACATTAGTGATCGTGACCAAAAGAAACCCCGTCTGTGATTTATTAAACTGTTCAGGCTGAAACAAATGAGATGGCAGTGAATTATGCTTCAATAACAGAGAAAGCCCAAGTCACGGCCTTGGGGTTTAATGCTCAACAGAGTTCGTTTGCATTTTTTTTTTCTCTCCGTCTATTCCAAGAGGGAATAGTGTGGATTCTCCGCCAGAAGGTCGAAACTTGAATTTAACCTTTCATTTTCGTCCAATAAATTTAAGATTCAATTGAACAACTCGACAGCGCTCGTGGCCGGAGACGAGTGTGGGCGCGATTAGCTCTGGAAATGTTTACAGGACAGCATTACCAGCTTCACAGATGTACAGTTTAGATTTTGAAAATACACGGATAATTAACAGATATGACGGTGGCAGAGTCCTGAAATAAGACTCAACATTCGACATGAGTACATCAGAAGGTCAGCGCAGGTTGAGGAGTGAAGGAAAACAAAGTTAGAGGTCAGGCAAGGCTGAGACCCTGAGCCATGTTTATTCACCTGATAATACAGCGTCCTGTCAACAGTAGACCAGCTAACAAATGGATTAAAATATGTGCTGTTCCTGAGCTGTTTAAAAGTTACTAATTATTTATCCTACTTTCTCCACTTTCTCTGTCAGGCTGCACGTTTAAGCTTATTAAAAAATCCTTATCAATCTACCAAATCATGTCAATCCCATCTGGTTTGATGTAGTTCGGAAAAGATTTTAATGCCTGAGACGGTTTGGACACGAGGAATGGAAAGATAATGAATATATTTAAGAAAGGTTGAGGAATATGGGAATGAAAGGGAGAGGGTAGGAAGGAAGACCACAGAGGTAATTCATAGATGAAGGCAGGGAGGATCTGCAAATTGTTGTGACTCAGAAGGATGCTAAAGGATAGAGTGAAATGAGGGCAGATTGCATCTGTTGGGAGGCAGCAGTTCAAGCTAAATAGGTTTTAAAGACCATTATAGTTCATTTCCATCAGTGCAAAGCTACAAAAAAAAGAAACGAAACCTCACCTGTGACGGCGTCGAAAAACTCGTCCTCATTGCTCATGTTCCACACTCAAAAGTTGAGCAGTTGTGTAATTGGGTTCGGCTCCTAGTACATGTTCCCTTTTTCGTAGCGACCCGACAGTAGTTCTGAAGGGAACGCAGCAGCGGTTGTGCTTTCTGGAGTGTCACCGGGGTCAAGGAAAAAACGCCAGATATCAAGACAGGGGTCCTAGATTCCGCCTGGCGCAGTTTTATTGCAGATTGTTTGACAACAGAGGAGCACCACCAGCTAAATACAGCTCCTCAAATAATGGACAGCAGGTTGACGGTTTTGACTGCAGAGCTCAGATTTTTTGGCTTTGTTGACCGAGGTAAATTATTAACCTGCAAGAAAACAACAAAAATGAATTATTAGGCCGATATAATTAGAGGAAAGAATTAAGACATAGCTAAAAGCAGAATATACTTCCATGGTATCAAAGTTTTGTTATCAAAACCTGCTAAGACAACGTAATTGTCCATCATGGACCACTATGATTAAACTGTAAGAGTTTTGGTCCTTGAGTTACAAAATTTGGCCACAACTGGCAAAGGGTTAAAGACTTTCACTTCACAGTTTCAGGCAGTAAAAAACCTTCAACACTTAGAAAAATCGTCAAATTGAAAGGATGATCATTAGTGAAGATAAAGTAAGCTTAACAAAATCCTGTAAAACTGGTTCAATCTTCAAGGATTACCGAGCTTAACTTCAATTCTTGGCAGCTCTGCAACAATCAAACAAGCCGGGATAAAAATAACAATAATAAATTTGTTTTTTTGTTAAATTCCAAGGAAAGACTCTAAGAAGAATCAAACCATCATTAACTCAAATGTTCACAGTGAAACGGCAAAATTCCCAGATGAGCGGTGTTTGGTGTATGCATAGTACGCCAGCTCCAATCTACAGGCTGAATCATACCTGGGGAAAAGCAAACTGAAGGGGAAAGTTTTCATAGCACAGACGCAGAGAGATGCAAAAACAAGTGTTCACTGAAACATCGACTCGTTTACGAAGCTGCTTAGACACACAATAAATATGAATGCATGCAGCTCTGTCTTAATTATTTACATCAATACAAAATTATTTTGCATGAAGGTTCCAACACTTTTCAAAATGTTGTGCTTCTGCAAATATTGGGTATGATATGGGTCCACGTCTAAGGCTAAATAAGAAACAACGGCTACATTATTGCAATAATGTTTTTTTAGATGAACAAATTGAACAGATATTGTGATAATAATTTTTTTAAGCTGTATAAACAGTATAAAGGCTAAAAAAAACAATATGCAAATAAAAAACAGATTATTGCGGTGGAAACTTGTAACAACAAAAAACTTTCTCCAGTCTAATTTAACCCTTTTTCTGTGTATCTCCAAGTAGAATAGCAAATAAATGTGTTTTATTACACATACTGCCATGTTAGTAGCTCCTTATGTTTACTAAAATACACATTACTAAACCTAGAATCACTAATATGGCAATTTATATAGACTACTGAGCATTTCCAATAGTCACTGAAAAACATTGAGTTTTACCAGTAACAAAGTTAGTCTAAAATAGTTTGTAATTAACACGTTCAACTTATTTATTTATGGTTTTGTTTTCTTTTTTTAGAGATACAGGATAATTATTCAAGTTTAAGATCCAAGGCATGGATTTTACACAACAAGACTCCCATATTTGCGGCTCTCTTTGCAGCACTAAATGTTTTAGAAGCTAAAAGGAAAAGGAAAACTTAAGCTGGGGGCAAAATATTAAAATTCCTCACATATCTAACATTTCAAATGAGATTAAAGCAGAGTACAGATTAGAAGGCAGCTCTACTCGTTTTTGTTTTGTTTTTTTTGTTTTTTGTCTTGAGGAAACAGTGGAATCTAAAGGGAAGGAAAAAAACCACTGTGGCAACATGCCAGTATTTTTTTAGACACAATAATACACAAACCTCATTTTTTTTTTTTTTTTTAAATGTACCAATACATAAAAGCATCACACTGATGTGGGTGACTGGGTCAGATTTTTGCATCTCTGCTCCCCATCATGTAAAAAAAAATGATGCCCATGTCATTTTTAGGCTATGATTATTTAAATGTGAGCTAAATTTCCTATTCCTGATACAAGTAAACTATTTCACCTTACCAGCTAAAATAAATTGGTTAGAAAAAAGGAATAAGGATTCTCATTGTAGACAAAACTCCTGAAGAAGCTTAAGAGTAAAAAAATTTTAAATCTATTCGCGTAACGTCTAGGTTTGACCCTTTTACTGAAATTTTCCCTTCAGATTCTTTTACAGAGGAAAACTATCTGGTTACTGAACAAAATTGATGTACAAACGGAAAACAAAGTAAAAAAGAGACGATGGCTTAGAATTCCCCTTAAACTTTCATCAAGTTAAAGTAATCGTTAAGAATTAAAGGCTTTGCTTTGATTAAACAGATTAAACATGTCAACATACCAGCAGTCACTAATTTCCTTAACTGAATCCGGAAGCGAACTACATTTGTTCCTGTTTCCTTTATGTTCCCTCTGTGTTTGTTCTACCAAGAGCAGCGATTTTACCTTTGCCACAGAAAGGCGACGCCTTTGGCACACTAATGAACTTTAGGCTAGGCGTCCACGATCGATAAGGGGAACGGGGAGGATCGCTGTGACCCAACAGCTGACCCCCGATGTGTCCTTGCATTTATTTGCTTTTTTTTGTTTGAAAATCAGATATTAAAAACTTGGCAAGATTAAAAAGTAATTAGTACAAAAAGTCAAAAAAAAGAAAAAAAGAGTAAACTAAGATGATGAGGTGCAATATTTCCTGTTTACTAAAACCAGCATAAATGGGCAGATTGATTAAATCATGTCAAAACTGTAAAAAGCAAAGATAAGATTACTAATTTACACAGTAGCAGAAATCTATAAATTTTGTTATGAGATATATAAAAAACAAAACAAGAAATTGTATCAGAAATTGTGGATAAAACCTACATTTTGTCATGTTTTTCAGAAGGACATATTCCAAAAAGGGACTGGAAAGTATATGAATTCTAAGAAAACTATTTTGACTAAAGACAAAGTATTACATCTTGTAATGGTTTATATACTGGCCTCAGTTAAATGTGATAAACAAAGTTAAGATTGTACAGCTGCTAATAGGAGCCACTAATAAATTGGTGAGGTGGAGTTTATAATGAATTCCATTTCTGAGAATTAATCTGACATAAATCGTTTCTCTTGGGAGACGACAATAAATGCAGCCATGATCATGACATAACTACAGTGACGTTTCTGTTGTAGATGAAGGTAAAAAGTTGTACCATAAACAATGAGGTCAATATTTTATCAATTTCTATTATTAGGCCAATTCGACCCTATTTTGTCCTAAATTGCAGCATCTCAAATGGGTTTTACATGACTGTGCTGATATGTTTAACTGGTTCAAACAGCCACACCTCCAGACAGCGTGGCCATAGAGGCAAGCTATCTGATTGGCCGCAGCAGAACCTCAGATCATATCGGTCACATCCTCTCAGATGTCTGCGAGTCGTTATGTAACCGTGACAGACCATGCACACATCACAGCTTTATTGCACTTGGACAAAAGCTGAGATATATATATATATATATACATAAAGTCATTTGTTCCTTTAAACAAAGTTAAATATAAATTGCATTAAACGCCACAATTCTGTCGTGTTTTCTTTTTTCTTAATGAAAATAGTTTTTTAGCAGCTTATATGGGAAAGTAAATGCTAAATAAATTAAATTTCATAAAAATAATTAACAGATTAATCGATTATGAAAACAATCGTTATTAGTTGAAATATAGAATACTCACAAAATTCAGTACTAGTTTGACTCCTTTAGGTGATAATCGTCCCAGATTTTTAGATTTTCTGCTCTTGATATAGTGACACCGAACATACAAAGTTGATACTACTTTAACATAGTATGAAATAGTATTTTCACAACTAAGTGACCTCTCAATCTGCAGTTTTCTGTTAAGTGAAATCCAAAGATCAAAAAAAAAAAGAAAAAAAAAAACAGATAAGGGAGAGTCCAGGTGACGCATTTAAAGTGCAATACAAAGCCTGCACTCAACACGCCTCTACATTGCTGGTCACACACACACACCGACCGTAATACTTGACACACCTGTGTATACTGGGAAACCCGTGCCACACGTGGCATCCCCTGAAACACACACAAAAACAATAAAAAGCAAACCTAAACCTACGGCGTGGGTCCTCTGGTGGTGAGCAACTACGCTGTGTAGCTTCTGAAAGAAGACGCTTCAATGAAGCCGGCTGACCAGCTGGACAGCAGCTTCCTTTCGCGGGTTGTGGCTAAAAGAGGACGAAACCCCCGGGATGGATGGGTGTGTTGAGCTGATTTCACTTAAGCCTCAAGAATGTAGCAACCATTGTATATTGTTACCATAGCGACAGCCAAAGTTAATAATTTTCAGAAAAAAAACTATCTTTAAAATAAAAAAGGCAAGTTTTAGCTGTTGTCTAAACATGTTTTTTTAATCAAATTAAAACGAGAGAAGCAAGCAGAATTTAAACATATGCTTGTTTTAAACCGCTTCTTTAAATTAAGCCATAGACTGAATACTGGTTTTAAAGGACTGAGCTGGTAAATTATTACCATGCAACAACATTTCACATTTTAGATCTTCAATTAACCAGGTTGGAGAGAGTTGGTACAACAGAGCACGCTGCAGCTGTTCACCTAAGAAAACGAATTTGTGTTTAGCCTTGTCTAATCTAAGCCTGGCAAATATATGCAAACGTATGTAAACAAGCGTGCAAACATCAGCTGTTACATTAATGTGTAACCTCAATATCCACACCTTCAAACTGTTTCTTTGAAACACCATCTATTGTTGCAATACGAAACTTCAATGCTCCCTGAAGACAGGAGGTCGAATTTATCACAAGACAGAATACGGGTTTGAACGTCCGATGACTTTTTATGACGACTGCCTGCGTAAAAATCAAATTCCACCGACCTCAAATCACAAGACGAGGGGTTTCATGCGCTTCACTGGGGCTGAGAAATAGTTACTAGGCATCATGCTTGAAGGCCTGGATAAAAAACTATTTAAAAAAAAACCACATAGCTCGCAAACTTGTTTTTATTGGGTTTTTCTTGGTTTATTGGCTGCCATGGAATTCAAGTAAAATCCGTGACTTTAAAATCATGAAGAACAAAACCGGATCTGGTTCTTAAAGATAATGCAAAAGAAAAAATAAATAAATATTTGACCGAAAGCTACATTACGTGGATGTGTCCGCAGAAAGAAAGTTGGTGTCTTATGAGATGATCCATATATCAATGACAAAGGAAAAATAGAAAACAGTATTGTATTGTAGAAAATAACAACAATGGTCTTTTGTTGATTACATTTACGCAAATTATTCCTAAAGGGCTTTAGATTTAGCCGTGTGTTTTTTTCCTGACCTCCTGGATGACTTTTTAATAATATATCAAGTAGTTTTAATAGATTAACCACTTGAGTTACGGTCCACTCTTTTTCCGGTAATACGTCCTGTATTAATGGATAATAACTCACACCGGACTCCTGAAGTATTGCTTTGAAACAATTGCCAGGGTAAAATATGTCAATTATTGTTTCTCAAGGGATTTAAATCAACGCATGAGGTGCACAGATCTTCAAAAATTCAAATACACAGATTTTTATTTGTTTGGCAAGTTAAATAAAACATACAACAAACATTGTAACATTTTACTTTAACATGGAGTAAGATTGGTTAGGATTAATCTCTCCTCTAGTAATCTTCACCTTACGTTGAAGTTTATTTGACATGAAACACAAGGAATCTGTACATTATGTTGTATGCATTACGTGTCCATTTATTATTAACCTAACTTAGTACTATGTGTTGCCATTTTGGACAGCCTAATTAATACTATATTGTTCGTTTCCTGTTCCTCCACTGCACGGTTCTTCGCAGGAAGCAGACCGTACTACAGCTCCTTCTTTCACATTCACAGACAAAACTCAGCGGCCGATGTAGTATGAATAAGCACCTTCCAGTGACACCTGTAAGAACGGAAACCCTCTGAGGATGAGTTTTACTTTCAAACTCACCAGACACTAAAACGCCCAGCCTCGAAACCTCAAAAGAATGTGTTCGCCCTATAAAATGCACCCGTCAGTAACTCTAAGGTCTTTCGATCAATATGGTTTGAAATCATGTTGAATGCAGGCGGTTTGGATGGGGGGAAAAAAATACCCTTTTCCCACCAAGCACTAAATGTTGCGATTAAATTTCTTTTTTTTCTGAAAGTTAATGACATATACATATGTAAAAGGAGAAATCAAAAATTATAACAAAGCCAATCTCCCCTAACGGTTATTTGACGTGACGACCCACTGAAAAGTTAATAAAGAGAGTATTTTACATTACTATTAGATCATTATGACATTACTTTATTAGTTAAACCTCTACAAACACATTTAACTAAAGAATAAAAAGGTTGTAATAAGTTACAATTCAAAGGAGGTGAACATTTTTTTGTTATACTAATAAAAAAGGAGGAGGGGGGGGGGGGGTCTATCATTACATTATCATAAAAAATATTGTGCCTCAATAAGAGTTATTTATTGTTACGATGATAAATTATTGATTAATTCTAAA
>JAVLVB010000512.1:113500-129596 GCA_032876305.1 Orestias chungarensis | reverse complement strand
ATGATGCAGCAGTGTTCAGGTGTGTGGGGGGCTCATTTCCCCTTGGTGTCAGAGACCTGCTCGGGTTGAAAGCTGAAGCTCTGCTGGCATGTGAGTCAGCAGCGGACGGAGACTGAAGCAGGGAAGTCAAACAGGCAGGGGAACATTCCCACCGTCGACCGAGACGACAAACACGAAAGGAAACATTTAAACGCTTGATCTCCTCTCTCATCTATTTCTGGGAGAACCAGTCGACCAAACAAACAATCGTCCATCTGCGTAAGAAAAAAATCCGAATCGTAGCTGTTTGACAATAATAAGGTTGATAAATAGTTGATAAATAAGACGCGTATTGTTTAATATTCCTAACTGGAGCGTCTTGAACTGCGGGTACTTTTCCCAAATATGTCAGCGTCAATATAGGAGCAATAAAAAGGGTTTCACCTTAGGTGACAAAACAAATAACCAGCTGCCATTCTTTTCCCTGTAAGCCTTTTTATCTCTTTCTATTTTGACAGCTAGCACTGTTGGAGTTAGCGAGCGGGCACACTAGTTAGCACACTTAGCTAGTTAGAACACAAAGCAGCAGTTCAAACTCGGAAAAACAACAACAAAACGACATTGAGGACGTCCATTCGTCTGCCATCTTACCTGTGCGGTTGCTGCTCTCTGAGTGTTTTGGCGAGCCCAGAGAGATGGGCAGGAATTGTGTTTAGCCCTGAATGCTGAACCGGAAGCCGCTGGCAAACGTGGGCGTCAACGGAGGGCGGAGTGACGTGGCCTACAGCCAATCAAGAGACAGACAGGGAGACCGACTAACCAATCAAAACCACTTTAACAACATCGCACAAGATAGATAGATAGATAGATAGATAGATAGATAGATAGATAGATAGATAGATAGATAGATAGATAGATAGATAGATAGATAGATAGATAGATAGATAGATAGATAGATAGATAGATAGATAGATAGATAGATAGATAGATAGATAGATAGATAGATTTAACACAACTAAAAAGGACAACTTTCCGTTTAATTTATCATTGTAAAGGCCAGCCGTGGACAGAAAGGCAGTGTCTCGTTTGTTTCTGAGTTACGTAACAATAATGGTGTTATGAGGAGAACAGAGAATGCAATCAGAGAGGGGAAGGAGAGGAGGAGGGTAGCAAATCAAAAACACTGGAGGAACATTTGTTTCTATTCATCCTCTCAGTGGGACACAGAGTACCGCTTGTACTCAATTACCCACACAAAGACACGGTCATGCTCAGTGTGTACAAAGGCTGAGGGCATGATAATAAAACCCTAATAAAACAACGAGACAGCAGTGTCTACTACTGACAAAAGGGCCATCGTGATGGGGAAACCTTCAAATGCAACGTAAATCTAAAAATATCAACTACATAACTTTGAGGATGCAATTTCAAGGAAAGAATCGAGTTAATAAAAAGCATGTGTAAACTGCAGACAAATCATTGAAACAGCTCTGTGTTGTACTCAGGAATGAAATGCTTTCTTCCGGAAACCAAAAATAATATTATTAATAATAAACAATAATAATAAAATCTGATAGCTTCTTTTGTTATAGGCAGAGTTTAAAGAGACATTTACATTGTGCTTACCCGTTTGACAACATTGAGGAGTGTTTATTTTTCTCACACATAAGTCATAGAAATCTAATAAGCAGTAAACGTGTTACCCACATATGAAAATAGCAAAACGCACAGACTGACGCCCCAGGGTGATGCCGCTCTGGGTTGTGAACCGTATCATCCATTCCAAATCAGACACTCCCTCTTGTAGAATGTGCCTTTAGGAATTTTAATTTTTGTTTTGCTATGAAGTTACAAATAATTTTTTTTATAGACTATTTAGCCACACATAAACAAGCTCTCACATCCGTGTGCCTGCGATGACATCAGGGTAACCAGACAGGAACTGATTTGAGCTTTTTGTTTTCTTTAAACTTTTTTTTCCCAGCTGTTTACTTGTTTCCTGAATGGAAAAAGGGAGATAGGAGAGAGTTTGATCCACATTTAAGAACGTTGCAGAACGGTGGCATCAGTAAACGTGTGTAAGACATTTGAAGTGGAACCCAAAGGCTTAACTCTGTGTCAAAAGCTACTTCATTAGGTGTCTCTTGTAATTCAGCCAATCTAAATGCAAACAAATCAGAGTAAGTTCTTTTAATTAAAAAAAAGCAGGGTTTTTTTCACGGTTAAAATACATTTACTGTCAACAAACATGGTGTGTTTAATAATGGTGTCAAACGATTAAATCATATCTGATCATGCAAATAATTTCTTCTTATAAATCAAATGTTCAAACCGGATGTTTTTTCTTCCTGGTTTAGGGGTTTCCCCCATTCAAAACTTCAAATATTGTCTCCACTGCAACTCTTCCTTTTAAGCACAAGGTGGCAGTGGGAGATTGTTTTATTGTCTTGCTCTAAATTTCATTAGATCACATGTCAAAATGACATCAGAAATTTTGCTCCCAGTTTTTAATGGGAACACACACTGAAACGCCCATTTTTAGTTCAATTTCAGCAGTCAGTCTGTTTTGGTATCAGTCTATCAGCATCCTAAGTTTTAATTTTAGCTCTATTTCTCCACTCTGTTTTGCAAAGTCTTCTTTTTTCCTCTTCAGGTGAGCCCACAGATTCTTCTGCCAGATTAAGTTCTGGTGAAGGCAACATAAAAAGCTGCAAACATAAAATCCCTGTTCACCTTCATCTTTCTAGTAAAAACCTACACTTAAATGTGATTGACTTTGCAACAGCCTTAAACTGGACGTTAATATTTGAAATAGAGCGGCTGAATTTAAACATTTCCCCATAGAAGACTATGTAAAAAGTCCTCAACAGTGATTATGCAAAATTTATCAGTAATTACCATTAATCAGCAATGCCTGATAGTTATTTCCACCATAGGTTGATGATTATTTATGACAGTGTTTCTTGTAAAATGACATCCTGAGTCTTAAGAGAGTTTCTTGTATAAATAAATGATAATTAGTATTAAAAGCAGTAAAGAGTGAAATAAAAATGAACTTCATGAATTTGTGATAGCTTTGTATGGCAGCATAGCTCTAAATATTAGTCACTGGATTCATGAAACTACTTCTTTGACAACAGTGACTCCAAAAATTCCAGCAAAGTAAGATCATGTAGGTCATTAAAAACAGCAATTATTATAGAATTCATGAAATTCATTAGTAGTGTAAATATGTCGATGTTTGTTGCTATGGGTTTTATAAATGTTTTATATAACTAATCAAAGTTTGGGGATTTATTTGGCACATGACAAACAAAGGGGTAAACATCAACCGAGAGCAATGTTTGCAGAAAAGGAAGCTTTGAATTTTCATTCACTTTTAGTGCAAAAAGATAGAGCTATTATTGGAGTTTTAGTTTCCATCAGTTTTAGATTGATAACCCACCGGAGCAACAACATGATAGGACAGGACTAGATTGTTGGCATGTCACAACAGGAAACAGACATTTGAGTCACCTTACAGTTTCAACGACTCCTTTAGTCACAGCCTTTTGTGCAGGAACATCAAACAGGAACGTTTGATTTCAGGTTCAATCATGTTTAAATGTAAATGATATCCTGTTATAATGTAGCTTTTGGTGCTTGGAATGCTATATTAATTGTTCTCTATATCAATTAATTTCTCCATCTATTTGCTTCGTGCGTCAATTCTGTTGACGTTAAAACAGTTTACCCTATAGTCACTTAGGATTGGCATCTCCTGAGAAACTGAGAATCTACATCAGCATATGAAAGTAAGAGGACATATAAGTAAACAAATAGGTATAATAGTAAAAACTGATGCTGAAGCTGACGTTATTGTAGCTACAGGTCTGTAACGGGTTAAAAGGATCCAGCAAAAAATGTAAAGACATAACAAAGTAAACACAACCAATAAGCAATACCCAACTAAACCAACTAAGAACAAACTGATAAGGAAACCAGGTACCAGGCAGAAAAATGACAAATAACCAAAGATCAAATCATAATAAACAAAGTTATAATCCCAAGACAGGATCCTAACAATTGGATTTGCATTTATAAATGATAATTGTGTCCAACTTTACATTTTAAGCAACAACTACAACCTCTGTGATCAAACTGACAGACATTCCAGTGTGTTGCTGCAGGATTTGGAGTGCCCCAGTCTTTTTGTTTAATCTCTTGTATTCTTGCATCCTTCATGTACTGAGGCTGTGAAAGTGAATAAGAATGTTATGTTGCTTTTGTTATATTTTTATATATTTAAATGCATCGGGATGTGTTCCTGTTCCTCGATCGAAGCGTGCATGGGGGTTTAATTCTGCTTCTGTCAAAGCGGTGGCGGCAGAGCTTCAGAAATGAGACTCTTTCTCTTTCAATGCATCCCTTTATCATCTGGGCGGTGAGAGGGGGGTGGGGGAGGTGAGATAGTGACCACGCCGCTTCAATCTGCACAGACACAGTTGCTCGGAGCAGTGTGCCCAGAGGGATCCTGCAGAAAAGGAGAGGACAATAACAAAGAGGGATACTCTAAAAAACAACAACAACAAACCTGCTTCACAAGCTAAATTTAGTTTCGTATTTTTGGACTAACCTTGCTCCAGCTCTCATTGTTCAGGAGGAGGACTGATCTCCTTTTGTGTTGCTCTGTGGTTCTTAATTCAACTTCTGCCTCCTTGTTTCAGCATAGACCAGGTGGTTTAATTCGGAATGAATGACAAAAACAAAGGAGGTTGATGTCCATAACTCTCCGACTCACCTCGCCTTCGCCTCGCCCAAGGAACGGAGACTCCATCTCCGGCAGAAGATGGAGAGCGCTGGCGGGGCGGAGAGCGCGGACAGCGGCCAGGCGCGCCGCGCGTCCACCGCTCCGACGCAGCCGGCAGAAAAGAGGAAAATCAACCGGGCACCGTCCCCTGCGAGGCCCAAGGACGTGCCCGGTTGGTCCCTCGCGAAGAGTCGCGGAGGGATCGGGACCACGAGCCTAAGCGTCAAGCCCGGAGCCATCCATCTGGGCAGCCGCGTCTCCAGACGCAGCCCCGCCGGGAAGGACGCTAGAGCCGAGAGGGCCGCCGGGAAAACGGCCGGAAAATCCTCCCCGATCTCCAAGACGCCCGCGTCCAGGACGGCCAAAGGCGGCGGCGGCCGGGGGAAGGCGTCGGACGCCAGCGCCGGGTCCGACGACCTGTCCAGGGACTCCGGCTGCGCCGCGGGGAAGCTCTCCCCGACAGACAGCAGCTCCGAGGTGTCGGACTGCGCCTCGGAGGAAAACAGGATGTCCGACGCCGACTCGAGGAGTAGCCGCGGTCCGGAGGCAGAGAGGCCGCTCGGGGACGGCGGGGCTAAGAGCGGCTGCTACCCTGGGCAGAAGGACGAAAAGGAGCGGCTGTCTCCGAGCGCGGAGGCCGGGGAGGAGCGCTCCGCTGCCTCGTTCGACAGCAGGGTGCCAGCGAGCACATCTCTGGCTTTCTCTGATCTCACGGAGTTTACTGACGGGATGCACGAGGAGTACCTCCGGGAAATAGAGGAGCTGAGATCTGAGAATGATTACCTCAAAGTAAGTATCAAGATTATTGTAATACGTTATAACGCAGGTATTACGGGGGTAGATGCACAGATAACTGGTCCGACCTAAGGTGCTGATGTTTGTTTGGTTACCTCCTGTTTTTCTCATGTGAAAACTGTTTTAGGACCAACTACGACCCTCACACCCTCTTCACATGATCTTTGAATGATAGCATTGTTGTGACCAGACCTTAAGAAAAGGTCAAATAGATCCTGCTTTTCACCTTGAAGTGAAAAAGATGTACATAATTTGCAGGTGCATTGCAAGTGTTGTTGTTTAGTGCTGATGGTCATTTTCCATCGTGCACATAAGGATGTTTACATTGGTTTACACAATACAATGGCAAATCTGATAGCAATGATCTCCACTAACTTTATATTTCTCTGTTCTTAAACAAACCATACATTTTTCGAAATGAACGGTTTGTAGGATTTCATACACTACAAATTTCCGCTATCCTGGTAATAAAATAATACAAAAAAACACCCTTGCTGTGAAGTTTGGAGGTTGCAGAGCAATCCTTAGTTCAGTATCCAATATGGCTGTCCTTTATAAAACATAGGGAAAGTTGCGGTTACAAACTGTTTATAAGCATTTCCGACAGTTTAAGTTTCATTCAGTCGGTCAAACAACTGCCGCATGTGATTTGAACACACTGAGATGTCTTTTAATTCTTATCTGCAGCTACAATGACTGACATCCTCCGCACATTTAAGTTACACTCAATGGACGAATCAGACGCACCAGGAAAGCTCGCTCAAAAGTTTGCTTTAACTCCAAGTTTCATTGATTCATATTTGAGAAAATATGTAGAAGAGAGAGATGGTGAGAAAAGCTTAAAATATTTTTAGTCTGTCCTTTTAGAAAAAGACTTGGGCTTCAATCGTCTAGTCTAAATTAAAAATAATTTGAGTGGTGGCTTGTGTGATTTGGAAAGTCCAATAGCAGTTTTGCACACAGTTTAGATCTCACAACCCTTACAAACACTAAAGGCAGTCGCAAGTATTTGGTTAGAGCAAATAAGACAGTTTTATTCCAATTATTTATCTTTAAGGCACAATTTCTCTGGGAACTCTGCATTTGATTGGTTGTACTCAAAATCTGTTTTGATACAAACAAACAGATACATGCGATCCTGTACATCAAATAAGATTGTGACAGTAGCACCAGTCTAGAGATCTAAGTGGTTTTTAATTTTAGACCTAAAAGAAATACTTTTAGGTCTGACTGCTTGCCTGAAGATAAAAGAAAAGCAATACAGTTGAATCCACGGGTGAAGCCTACCGCGAGAATGACTGATTAAGGGAAAGATCAATTAGTGAGCATGTCCCGAGGCGCTTGCTTGGTCCTACCAGACAAGCCGGTAATTGTCGGAGATTGATCGGTGGCTGCTCAGAGAGTGTCTTTCTGCTTTCTTAATGCCTATGGAGTCCTAAAGCGCAATTCAAGTTTAATTTTTGTTTTTCAAACAGTTCATCTTATCATAGTTATTTTTTTTTTTTAAACAGGACTGATGCATTAAATCCAAATTTTTTCAATTAATTAGCACTGCATAAGTGTTAATTAAATCCCCAAAACATCCATATATTTTTACCCTAGAACCTACTTTTGCAATTAATTGTTGAAGTTAGAAAAAAGTGTAAAGATGTAACATTTTACATCGATTGCTCCAATGATAAATTTATTTCTATTTTCTGAATGCGGTCTTTGGCAGACTAATCAACAACGATAACTCCTCCCATACCTCTTTAAAATAGTAAAACGTTCAACCATATTGACACTTTGGTGAGTCTCTTTAACTTAAAGCTCCTCTTTACACCCTCTGAGTGCTGTTTTCCTCTGGCAGACTGCAGACTGACTCAGATACAGAGCTACCTCCTTGGACCACAGCAACGCCTCCTGGGAGGCCTCGCAGTGGAAGTTAATCTGTTGTTGCAGCTGTGAGGAATACCCGGTCAGAAATGCAAAGATCTAAACAACAGTCTGTCCATGCATCCGATTACACGACTGGGGCTAAATCCTTATTGTAAATCTCATTGGCGACTACCTTCTTTTCTTTAAGCCTCGGCTGCCATTAATGGTCATCGTGTGGTCCGTCCTTTAAGTCTCTCCCGTGTCTGTTCGCCTCTGTTTTACCACGTTTGCTTGTAATCACATCAGCCTCAGCTGGTAATACATGAGCATTTGTCAACTATTTGAATCTCTCATATCCGTACTCAAGGAGCCAGATTATTTTATTAGCACTTAAGAAATATTTTACATCTACAGTGTGCTGAAAATACCACTTGCTATAAAAGTTGTTTAACTTCCGGCTTTTGTGCTTTTTGAACACACACAAATCAATGTGTGCCAGGCAAATTTAGCCCTGTTTCTGTTCTTCTCATGTGCTTTTTTTTTTTCCTTCAGCAAGAAGTTAAAAGGTTATTAGACTATTAGACAAGTGTGTCTTTGCTACTCACTGCTGTCCCACTAGTTTGGCTTAATTTTTCGAGGAATGTCTGTCCTGTGACTACAGTTTCGGGTACAAGATGAGCATCAGTGGACTTTTTTATACATGAGAAACGGGCCTGAATCAAGAAAGCATAAAAAGATCTAAATAGACTGATGTTTTGAGGATGTTGGTAGAAAAACGTTTTTTTTTTTGTTATGTGAATAAAAGGGAAGCGGGTAAGAACAAATCGGAAGGACGTGGTTAAGAATAGGATAACAGAATAAAGCTATGGACTTTGGTCTTAGACACTTTTGTTGGGTCCCTAAGCGGGGAACTTATGTTATACTATGTTACCTATGTTTCTGCAGCCATTTGCTTTAATGAACAGAATAATCTTATAGTTAGCACTTAATTGCTGGTAAATTATAGAAGTGTTTTGATACACAATTTAAAATGAAATATAATTTACATCTTTTAAGATAAGGAGATTTAGGATTTTTTTTATATGTGGGGTTTATTAGTAATTCACAAAATCATACAAATATGTGAATATGGAATATGGATGGACTTGAATCTTAAGTTGAAAATTATCTTAACACAGTAAATCAGGCAGGGCTGGTTCTGTCTAGAGATGATACATATGTGTGTTCTACAACTTTCAAGCACACAATGATTCAGCTTTGTCTCAGTTTATCATAAATGCTGTTCCATGTATTTCTTCCACACTAACAAAAAGTCCAGAAGGCATTTTTTTGGGGACATGTTGTATTTTGTATTGTGCCAAGATAGCAGCCCCCCAGCTGTAGTCCTTGTGTGTGCTACATAGATGTGCCTGCATATAAACAAAAAAGAAGGCCTTTCACATTACTACTAGTCGTAAATATGTTATTTAACGGTCTACAATAGCACTACAAAGTGGATATTGTGGTAGAAGAAAAGCCCCACTATGATAATGAAGTTAGCATATACAGCATATACATTTTACTTTGCTTGGAAACACATTAATATTGAGAACTTTGTAGCATTTTTCTAAAAACGTGCTTATTTTCGAACCACTAGCATGCATGCCTAATGAGTAGAATAAATTGCATGTGTGCTGCAGCCACGAGTTGCCTCAGTTATTTTAAGTCCTCCTATCAAGGGACCAATGGTGCATACCTTCCTTTAAAAAAAAAATAATGTATCACTTTTCGAAAAATACTTTTAACCAGAGACTGAATCATTCATCATATTTGGGAAATCTGAGTACTCTTAGATCACCTTTAATCACAAAACATACAGAGCCTTGCAATGAAATTCACACTCCTTTATTTTTTGACATTTTAACATGTTACAGAACAGCAGTCTATGTGATAGGTCCAACTTAACGTTCATCATTTATAAGGAGAAGGAAAGTGTTGTCATTCACAACAGCTCAAGCTCTGTCAGAATAAAAGATGAGCATGCAGAAATTACAAATTTCAGCCCTTCGCACAGAAATTCTTTGATTAACATCTTTTGACCTGGTCTGGGTCTCATTTATGAATGAATATACTTTAATTGTAGCCATTCATTTGTACTTACGGCTAAATGTTTAAAAGCAAACAGAGAGGAAACCTTAAACAACCAGGGATCCTGACAGCCTTGATCTTCTCAACGTTGTCCTCTTAAGTCTTCCTGATGCTGATTGTCGGCTAATGTTTTTCAAAAAACGTCCGAAGCCTCCATAGAACAGCTGCATTTAAACAGATATTAACTCACACAAAGGTGGACTCTGTTCAAATGATGGGGGACTTAATCAAGTGCTCTCTACAAATCCAAACCACTATTTAGACTTTTTTTTTTATTGCACAACCTCCTTTCTGTGTAGGCTTGTTGGTGTTGGTGTATCATAAAACTTACCAAAATTACCATTTAACTTGCAGGCTTTAACATGACAAAGTTAAAGCCAGCCTGATTTCAAATATTAAACCTTGTGACTCTTAAAGATGACAGCTGATTGGCTGATTCCTTCTTCTTACTGGCTGGTGGTTCACATGACAGAGACGATTCCTTCCTCTTTCTTTCCTCTCTCAGTTAGTTGTGAAAAGCAGGTCAGTGGAACAATCTCTCCCTGCCAGTCTCTCGCTACATTATCTTGTGATTCCCTGGCTTCATGTCCTCACTTTCTCCCCTCTGTCATGTTTCATCATCTCCGTCTACACACATGGAGGCAGATTTGTTTCACCCAATTCCAGATTTCTCTGTAACCCTGCCTTTATTTGACTTTTATCTTTGGAGGACTAGCCGTACCTTCGTGCTTTGCTCATCTTCAATTGACAGTGTTTTTTTTTCTCCTTTTCAAAATTCCAACTCCTTTCTGTAATGTATCTTCTTTTCCTTGTATTGCACATTTTTACTCGCAGTCCTTGGAGAGCACTTTGTTTCCTGCTGCCGTCAATGATAGTTTCGTCACCAAACGTCTTAAGATAAAAAACAGTTTTTTTGTTTTTGTTGACACTTGGGTCGATGACGTGCAAAAATCAATCTCACCAATTAAGATTATTTAACTGCATTTAACTCTAGACAATTCTCATACCAATCCACTTCCGAGTCTTTTCTTTTGTCCAAAAGAAATCAGTGCATGGTTCCCAAATACAGCTTAAACGTTAAATTACTCCTGTAAAGAATGTCATCAGACGACGTTGAAAGAGAAATTTGAGAGAAAACATGAATAGGAGCGAAAGAAACACAGGAATAAAAAACACAAATGAATACCCTTAAGGTTTAGTCGTGCCTTATATGATGTCTCTAAAGACAATCCTGTTTTACAGAAATCGGATTCTACAGATAAATTGCACAACCAGAAAAAATAGACCATTTAATGTTATTTTTATAGCCCACAAACTATAATTTTTAAAGAGTAAATCAGCTTTATTTGCCAGGTACATACAGGACAGACTAGGAATTTGTTTTGGTGTCATTACACCGAGGCAGCCATTTGCGGCACCAGGTAGGCAGTAGCGCAAAGGGTCTTGCCTAAGGACCCACACTGAATGCTGTGGTGTATGGGCTGGATTTGAACCCCTGACCTTCCAATTGGAAGTCAGGAAAAATACCACTGGAGCTATCCAGCCGCTAATACCAGTGAGTTTGATTGATTTTTCTGAACTTTCCAGCTAACAGCCTTAGTTGTTTATATTTTCATGCTTCTTGTACTACTCTGCTGTAGCAGCGACAAACGCGAACGCCACCTACTGCTGAACCCACTTAGACTCATTCCATATTCTACGCACACGTCGCTACACATCCCCAGAGCTTGTTGTTGCTACAGTAGCAGCTTCTAAGAAGCTGACCCACATTATTCAATATAGTAAATTGTGTCAGCACTACTACTACCAAGACCACTGCGTCCTACTCCCTATCATCCTCACACACGCGCTTACATGCAGAGATTTTAGCAGCGCACGGTTCTTTTGTCAAAGTTTACTATTGTGTACGCTCGTCCTGCTGTCACATTAACAAAAAGCGAGCCAAACCTCTTCTCATGAATGATCTTTTCAACGCACACACCCATGGAAATAAAGCTACGCCCTAAAATGGGATTCAGAAGGATGATGCAATTCATGCTTGTGGGTTGAAATGTATATTTGATCACTGTTTGACTAAAAGAAAGAAGTAGATAGTACCAACAAATGTCCTTTGCACTGCATCTTTTAGTATTGGTTTATTCATGGTTCTCAGGAAGATCAAGATTTGCCCTTGTGCAATCTTTGCCCAATGTGCTTATACCTAGTAGGTATGAGATTGTCTGCTAATAATATAGCAGCAATTTATATCTTTTGTTCTTCCATTGTTGACTCCTTTAACTGATAGAGCAGAGGACTCTTTATTATTAGGCGGTAATCAGACTGATTTAGAGAAGATGAGGTGAACGACAACGAGCCGCTGTTGATGAAAGATATTACGCTGATAACAAGGTCAATGGGATGATATTTTGAGTGGTAAGAGGTTTTAATAGCTCCTCATAGAGGTTGAAGGATTCCCTCTATGTCCATATAATGTTCTCACCTTTTAACTTGCGGTCCACTTCCTCTTGGCAGTGCATTAGCATGAAATATGCACTTACAAGGGTCCGACCTAAATAATACTTCTCGTTTTTACCATTTCCAGGATGAGATGGAGGAGCTGAGGTCTGAGATGCTGGAAATGAGAGACATGTACATGGAAGATGATGTTTACCAGTTGCAGGAACTCCGCCAACAACTGGAGCAGGTATAACTGCAACCCTGATTCTGGGCTTTTATTTTCAATTGAAAAGAAAATTAAGTACAGCAGGTATCATTGAGAAACAAGGTTGTGCGAACATGTATGGAAATAAAGAAGTAATTCTGCTTCTGGGTGAGTCGTGATAAATCCATTAAAACCTTAAATCGTAATAATGTATTAATTTCTTTTTTTAATTTGTTCCAAAAGGATTACTATCTTGTTCTAAGTTCTTGTATAGTTTTATTTTATAATGACTACAGAAAAACTGTTGTGTGTGTGTTTATAAATAATGAAAGGATTCCATATATTACATATAGTGAATATATAATGAAAAATGGCATAACTTGTTTTTTCTTCCCTCTAGGCAAAAAAAACCTGCAGAATCCTACAGTACCGACTCAGGAAGGCAGAGCGGCGTTCTCTCCGCGTGGCCCAAACAGGGCAGGTGGATGGAGAGTTGATTAGGACCCTGGAGCAAGATGTAAAAGTAAGCTTTAATATTAGCTGCAATTTACAAGATGACGAAAAAGATTTACATAACAGCTGGATATACGAATATATATGAGGCATGCAACTTCCGCATAGTTATACAATTACTGGTTTAAAAGCATTTAGCCCAAGATTCATTGGTGAAAGCAAAAACTTTCTGGCTGGCTAATCAACTGCCAACAAGTTAATTTAGCTTTTGCTAACTATAATATTCAAAATACAATTCATGTGTTTGAGCTTTATTCGTTGCTGCTTTATCTAGACCATCGCAAGTTGTGATGAATGTTTTTAATCCTCAACATCTAACTCAAGATTTATACTAAAGTTAAATTGCACAATAGAACTTCTGTTTAAACAGCCACACAGCCTAATACTGCCACCACCGTGCTTGACAGCTGGTGCAGTCTCACCTCGACTCCTTGAAACTTTTTTTTAAGCTCATTTGGCCGAACAAGTCTTTGTGGTTTCTTCTTTTTTCAGTTTTGTGTAAAACTTTGCCGTTCTGTGCCCTCTCCGTCCTTGCTAATGCATATCTTGCTTCATTGTGACACTGGAGTTCCTGCAGTATCTTTCACCAAAGGGAGACATTTTGGGTCGAATGGTTAAAAGATAAAACCGGCGGTGGTTTCCAGTGGAACAATGATTCACATATGGATATGAGCTTCTATCCTAATGGCATGATCCCTATTGTAGTTTATAAAATATGCCCATAACCTTAATGTTAGTCTATGTGTGTATCTCGACTGCCACTGGACTGTCTCACAGGTAGTAAGGCCAAATTATCTGTTATTTATCTCAGCAATACACACAACTTAGATACTCAGGACTTTCAGATAACCTCATACTTTATCATACACAAATAAAGTCCAGTGGTACAGTCTCTACAGAGCATGTTCAAACAACCTACAGTCATCCCAGTCACGTTAGGAATCCCCGTTGAAGGCCTTTTGAACATCAACACTGTGAGAACGGGCTGTTCTGTAACGTCGTTCGTTACGCTCACCCTGGACTGTGGTTGGTCTTTGTGAAATTTCCAACGTTCCACCCAACATTTTCCTTGTCAAGGAAGACACAATGAGGTCTTTATACACTGCAAGAGCCGGCGAGAGAGAGAGAGAGAAAGACAGAGCGAGTGCATGAGTGTGAGGCGGTTGTGTCATTCTAAAGGCTTTTCCGCCCGCTGCTGCTGTCCGTCTCTCTGGCGCCGTCCAGTCATCTGGCTGTTTTTGGAAGGAGGAAGGACGGGAAGGAAAAGGATGACAGTACATCCTGTGTGCGTGGACTGAAAGAGGAGGGGAAAAACCGCTATGTCTGTTTAAAAATTCTAATCAACCAATCAGGGTAAGGGGAACGAAAATGGAGGGAACATTTAAAAAAGGGAAAACAGGCAAAAGGAAAAATTGATCTCTTAAAAATCTGCCCGCTTACATTTTATGGTTGTTCTGTTTGAATGAGGACAGAACGAGTGATGCAACTGAGGCATCTGGTGATTTTTGAAGTGAAACTTTGTCAAACTGTTACAGACAGTGACTTCCTAACTTCAATGTCTGGAAACAACTTAATGGAAACTATTTAGGTTTGGTTATCAGGAAGATAACAAAGGCACAGCGCCTTCTGTTTTGCATTTCTTGCTCAAATAATGAACAACCATCATTGCAAAAATTTGACAACAGTTAAAAGGTTCAGCAAAAAGGATTATTATTTACTTCTACTAATATGTTGTTTTTGAAATTTGAAACACAAGCTGTCATTTTAACCCCTTTTCAATATAGTCGGCAGCATCAGCGACTAACAAATCTGGGTGTGTGCTAAATCATTAAGCCAAAAAAAGTGATCCACCTTAGGTTAGGTATTAAGTGCCTGTTTATCTTAGAGCAAGCTTACTTTAAAATTCATGGAACGTCTCTCTTGGCAAAGTCTGCCTTTGTCGTCTGTTTTAGCGAAGATAAGACAGGAAACTGGAGTAAACTGTGTTTTGGGAGAAAACTCTGACCTTTGCATCTTTCTCACATCACATCGCAGCGACTCCCAGCCCCAAACGGCCCGGTCAAGTTGCACAATGCTGTTTAGCGTGGGTGTGTTTGTCTCCTTCTGTGTGTTTGTGTATGTGTGTGTCTGTACAAGTGCATTAAGCCTTTGCTAATCTTCTCATATTGTTGCACTAGTTTATTTTAGAGGCTTCGTCATTATCTTCATAAAAACAGATGCTTTCCCTCGGACGTTACTGTGACTCAGCTGTCACTGTGAAGCACTTTATTATGACAAACAATGAAATAAGTAGATGACGAGTGTTGATCAGTGGACCAACTATTGAAGCCTTATAATACGGATTTCCGAAATAAACATGTATTTTTAAAAATACAGTCTGTTTTTTGGGAGATCCTCCAGGTTTTCTGTTGATGGGGAAAAGAGCCAAGTTAGCCATCTGTCTGCAGCACACCCTTTTATCAGAGCATTTTTTATGTAGAACAGAAGCTACAACCGGATTACAGTGTGTTGTACAAAACTATCAACCTTTCTATGTACTGTCACTAGTGTACCAGTACACAATAGTGTTAGAGATGCACAGTTTTTTGTTGTTTCTGCTTGTTTTTTTCCTCTTGGACAATTTAGACTTTGACTGATTGGGATTTTCCTTCACTCCAATATCAAAAGTACATAATAAATACAAAATGCACGGCATGTTCCTTGATAGGTGATCCAATTACCATCTATGGCTAATTTACTTGTGAATCTTAAAACAAAATCAAGGCTACTGAAACTGGATCAATGAAATTTTAAATGGAAGAAAAATATATATTTAGATTTTACAGGGTAATAATAAGCCAATGTCTGCAAACAAAACGAATCAAAAAAAACATTGGATATGATAAATGCTGATACTTTTTTGTTGTTTAATAGGAACATAATTTTTCCCTGAGAAATGAATTTCATGTTGGATGGGTTGTTTAGCGCCTCGTAGCTCTTAGTCCACTTCGACCTTAACTTGCTCCACAGCTCTGTGCTGAGCTGCTTTACAAGAGTAAGTGGCTTAAATACTGTTTACTTAAATGCCGTGTGCTTCAGGTCACAGATTTGATGACTCACTCGCATGCAAATGCAAACAAATCAGCGAGGCCATACATGTAAACTATTTGCTCTCTCTGAACTCCTCACTCTCCCCTGTCTACCTCTCTCTGAAACGTGTGTGGTTGAGTGCTGTACCAAACCGAAATATTTGTGTCACACGGATGTTTTGTGACAGTGGACGTATCGTGGGGATCACATGCTCCAACTTGAGCTCTCTAGTGTGCGTGCGCATGACTTAGCGAAACACTGTTGGGTTTGTGTGTCTGTGTGCGAAATGTGGAAGCTGGTCAGCATGGTGCGGTGTAGAGCCATAA
>JAVLVB010000512.1:94423-107880 GCA_032876305.1 Orestias chungarensis | reverse complement strand
TGTGTGTGTGTGTGTGTGTGTGTGTGTGTGTGTGTGTGTGTGTGTGTGTGTGTGTGTGCACGAGGAGGAATTAGAGCTGGAACAAGACTAGCAATTGTTGGCCACAATCAAATGCACACAATCACCCACGCCTTCCATATAAATATCGAATCAGAGACTGACTGACTGCTGTAGAATCGTACACATGAGGTTGTTTGTGTTCTAGTCTGTGTGCTTTGCAGTAAAAAAGCATTAGAATAAGCCAGACTTTTCAGCTCCTTTATTTTTTTACCCTCTCTTTACCTCTTATGTAAAGCCGCATTTTGTCGTTTAGCTTTAAAACCTCCCTAAGTGAATTTTAATTACATCCTAAAGTGCTGTTGCTAGGTACAAAATCCCGGCTCCACTGGTGTGAAATTCCTTCCCTTTAATATGGAAGAACAATTAAGTATTTAGCAGGAGTGAAAGACTTACGAAGAAGTGTTTAAGAGTAGGACGCTGTAGAAGCTGAGGACCAGAACAAAAGAGAAGTTGCTTGAGCTCATGGGGCATTTTGATTTGCAGTCAAAAGTCAGAGTTTCTAAGTTCCAAGTCGGGATAATAAAATACAAAAAACACAATAAAGTGAACGTTTTGTCCTAAAAAGCCACCAGTCTTTGAATGAATGCAAAAGAAAATCAAATACGGCTACGTGGTGCATAAAACTTTAACAATGCAGGAAAAACCATGTTTGAACCTGCTTGGTGTTATGTTTACTTTTTTTTTTTTCTTTTTGTTTTGGCAAAATACCATGCTTTATCATCTGATTCCAAGTTGATATTTATTGAGAATAAATGCAGTTTTTAGACATCTTGTAATCTTAGGGCTTTAGGTAACATCAGAATCAGTTTGGTTTCAAGCACTCAGATATAAGGTTTCAGTATCATGAGTATTTATGTCAACACAAGTAGAGGCTTGAAGAAGGTATCTGTGGTGCAAAGATGTAGGCGCACTGTAGTGTTCTCCGTTTATTAAGTATAATCTTAATAAAAGGAATGAATTTTGGGAGATCAGATATTTAACTTCCAGATTAAGCTCCTCACTCAGCTTTGTAATGCTGTTTAAATGTCTTGGTCTTGTTCTATCACACAATTGACAACTTTGTGGTTCATTTAGAAGCCAAAGTTTCAGATTAATTAGTAGATTATATAATTATAAATAAAAGAAAATAGGTTATTTGGATACAATTGGAGTATTTTATGATAGAAAGCCTTGAATAACATACTGAAAGTCCCTAGTGTGAAAGCACACAAAACACACCGTTATAAAAATATGAATTGGAGCATGGTGGAGCCCAGGCAGGGGGTGTTCGGGTAAAATAGGAGTGGGCAGTACAAGGGCCAGTATTGTGGGACTTAGTTGCTCACTGGCAAGAATTCAAACAGACACACAGAGAAAGACGGGCATTCTTGCACACAGTTATATCCAGGCACAAAAGCAAATCTATAGAGAAAACAAAGATAAAATATTGCGTCTACATATAAAAAAGCAATGCAATGTCTATGTTTTATTTGAGTTTGTAATTGAATTAATATTGAATTCCATTTCTATATTGGTGTAAAGGATAAAAACCTGAGTTGCAGACATTTACATTGCAAAGAAATATCCAGTGTTATGCTACATTTATGTTGGTAGAGTGTATGATTTGGCCAGTAGGTCTGTTATAACCTAATATTGAGTCAAAACTCATCTCACAAACACACTGTGTATAATGATTTACTAGGACCCATGCTGAGGTATAGCATCAATCATTCCAATCTCAGTTTAGTCACTTTGCAGACAGTATTTGAGTTGTTTTGGGAACTAATGACTCAAAAAGGTATTTTGATTATCTGCCAATGGGAGTCATTAAAGTGGCATATAATCAAACGCTAATAAAGCATTTTAGAATCAAAAAGAAAAATAGAAAATTTTTATCAGATAAAATATATAGAGTAGTAAAACCCAACTCCTATGTTGATGACAAGCTGAGAAAATAAGGGTAATGCTTTCATCTTAATAGGTGGCTAGAAACCGATGGTAGAGGCACAAGATAAGCACTGTTGGAGGACAGACGGATAAAAACCTAGTCACCTATTGTCAAGTACAAAGAAGGTAGCACCATCAGAACTGGCTTTCAACTGAAATGAGGTTTCCCAAATGTGTCATTGCCCGGTAATCTTTATTTTTAGTTTGCTTGGGAATATGGGTGTGTCTTAAACTGGTTGGAACCTTTTTTTTTTTTTTTCTTAAATGTACCCATTTAACTTTTCTGTGAATAGCTGTAGCAATACACTTGGTTGTTAATGGACTGAAAAAAATTTGTACTTAGTTCATTCACACGTGAAACTCACTCTCCAAAAATAAACTAAATAGGCTTTTTAGTCTAATATTTCATATATAACTAGATTGTAGGATATATGAAATATGAAAGCACCATCTAGGCTGCCTACTTCTGCCCTCGTGTTTATGTTACAAAATGTTTAATGGTCTTCTTGTAGAAACACCTAGCTATATTTGGCCTATTGCTCACGGTTCGCTTTCTCATTGGTTGGACTTGTTTGTTTAACTAAGTGCAGTTTAAGAAAAGGTCCCTCCGCCACTGGGGTAGGATTTATTGTTAGAAATGTGGTAAGCTGACCATGGTATGAACAACGGAGCTTGTTATTTGACTATTGCGGCCTGGAGAGCACAAAGATAGGAATCAGACATGAAAATTACAGCTGACTGAGAGCTGTTATTGCAGAAGTGAAGAAGTTTTAAGTAACAACTGGCCTTGGGAGAACACATCTCTTAATGGGATCACTTTGTGTGTGACGTATCAGGCCCCTCTGGAGGGCTTTCTGGAAAAAAAAAAAAAGTGTCCTTTATGAACCCAAAATGCAACGTATACATAGAAAGTAAAACTGGTCATCCATATAAAAAAAGTACTCTCATGTATATTTTCTAATAAAATCTAAATGAGTTTTGTATTATTTGAATTAGTGATTACGCAAGTCATCGGTGGTACTGATAAAGAAAAATGTCTTTAATAGCTACACCAATCATTTACCCAACACTCATCACTGTGTTATGGTAACTGGATCATCTGTTGCGTTTGCAGACTTTGTTCCGGTGCCTTTAAAAAGTTAAACACGGCTACAAGGAATGCTTCGATTTATGGGATGAATGATTATTTTATTAAATGAAGAGTGTTATGAACATTAGGACATGTTTCCCTTTATTTGTTTTGAAGAGTAATCAGCTGATTAAATAGTAAAAAATCTGTTACCTTTTCCTTTAAATAAAATTAATCAAAAGTAAGAATTCCTCAATTTTGCAAAGAATCTGAAGATTAGAACAGTCAAGGGATTAATTTTATATTCAGCTGAATTCAAAACTAAAACCTCCACCAGAGAAATGGTTGGACAAATTGCTTCCTTTTATGTTATGTAGTGAGCAATGTTTGTTTGCTAATTTATTTGACGAGTCCTAAGAACATTTTTCTTCTGCTGATGAAAAATGTAGCCAGAAGGACAAAGTCTCAAGGCAGCACAAGGTCACACTGGGCACAGATGACATTGGCAAAAATGCAAAAGGTCACCTAGACTGTGTCCACACAGTAGGTGTAGATGGTCAATTTAATGTCTTGTTAAAATAGGTTTTCTTTTGTGTGTTTGTTTGTGTGTACATTTCTTAATGCTAATTAAATGGGACTTCCGTTGCCACCTTTTAAGATCAAAATAAGGCCTTTGAACTGCAGTGAAAAAGGGGCATATGGCTTCAATATGGCCAAAACAAATGGGATATGGGACGTATTTTCATGCCCTACTGTATATCCTTATTGTAATCTCTTCAAAATATCTTCAAATATTATTGCCATCATAGGATTTTTTTGTGTTGTGCTGTCCTGTTATCTGCATTCATTTGCTTTTATTCAGGGCTTTAAGCTGTTTAAGTAGTAAACTTTTCCCCTTCCATCTACCCGTAGGTGGCAAAGGATGTCTCCATTAGAATCCATAGCCAGCTGGACAGCGTGGAAAAGAAAAGGAGTCGCCTGGAGCACGAGAACGTGGAGCTCCGAGTTCGGCTGCAGGACATGGAGGTAGCCAAACAAGTCCTGCAGCAGGAGTTGGACAAGGTAAGATCAAAAAAAGCTCTGCTGGTCCAGATCAAGCATTGTCTCTTTAAAGTTAGCCTCCCATTCACTTAGGTCTCTGAAAACTGTTTGTTGTTCCGATTTTGTCTCAGACCTTCGGGGTATTCTGTCTCTGATCTCATCTTGTGTTCATTTTATTTCTGCGTCTCTGCCACTGCTCGGGGGAATTTGTTTACTTAACCAAGTGTGTTCAAGAAAACACGGTTGCAAAAACTAAAGGGCAGAACTTGATGTCAAAGCAAGCAAAAGTGAAGGCAAACAAAACCCCAATTGATGCTATGCTCTGCCTGATAAGTTTTTCTCTGGAGTATGCTTAGTTACACTTTCTGCTTTTGTTTCGGATCAGTCTAATATTTTCAATCTGAATGACATTTTGTTACTGTGCTGTTTTTCTGCTTCTTTTTATTCTGCTCAACGTTCTTTTCCCACAACCTTTAATTGCTTGATAGCCCTTGCTTGAGCCCCCTGATTTGGGTCAGAATTGGATGGATGGTTGGTTTTCTGGCAGCTGACCTGAGTTTGGATGCTTTTGTCCTGGTGAACTGGTGTTCCCACACAATCATAATGTTTCTGTGTATGGTTGTAGGACATCTGAAAGTGTTTTTTTTTATCTTGGTAGCAACCTTGGTTGAACTTTATTAGGGATTCTAAAATGGCTCTTTCAAAAAAGCCTAAAAGAGAACCCCAAGCTGATAATCAGCACCAAATCCATATTCCTACAGTCTAATGATTTGTTCTTACATATTAAATGCCTCAAGTACCTTTCTAGCACCCCTAAGACAAAGGCAACGATGTTACAACTGCCACGCCTCCCCAAGCTGAAGTGAATGTGCTCTAGTCATTTCCATGTGTCGTCTCTTTTTGTTGACTAACCGAATGACCGATTTGATGAGATGTTTTCTGGCTCTCAACTCACAGTGTGTGACTAAGCCGTTTCATTCCACACACTGGTTTTTTTGTGTCTGTTGAGAAAACATACAAAATCCTTCCCATCCACCTTACTCTGATAACGATGATTCAGAGTTTGTGTTCACGATCATCTGTGGTGGAAATACTAGTTGAAGTGTCTTTCGCATGTAGGTACACAGTGGAGTTTCCATGCTCTGCAAACGGATTAAACTTTTCCAGATACTTTTATCTTATAAAACTCAAACGTCAATACATTCTATTGGGATTTCATTTGATAGAAACACACAAAGTAGTGCATAACTTTGCATGTCAAGAAATTTGTGATTAGCTTAATCTGACCTCTTTCACATCAATTTTAAAGGCCTGCCACTGATTTGGAATTGTTTCTGTCGATGAACTTTGACTAAGCCATTCTAAAACATGAAACTTTTTAGTGAGTTTGACCAGTGTCCCGACCCTGCAAAAGAAGAGCTTCCCCATGTTTTCAATATGTCACTGCTACTGCGGGAACAATCTGTTCGGGGTGAGATGTAAACATGATGTATTGCAAGGCAACTTTCATTTTAAGCTACCTTTGGTTGGTTAATATTATTCCCTTCTCTTTTCATATTCACATGATAAACGAAGATGTTTTATGCTTGAATGAAGTTCTTCAACCTAACTCTGCTTTAAATGTTGTTGCAACTATTTCCCAGACTTGACTGCTGTTCCTTGTTTTTCCTGATGCTGTTTGTTCCCTAATGTACTCTTAACAAACCTCTAAGGGACAGATGAAGCATATACAGAAGTATACAGGGATCGTAATGAGGATGAACAGATTGGTTCTGACCCACGTAAACAAGAGTACGATGTAAACACCAATACAACGGAGGTCCTAAACTTCACTGTGGTAAGACTGGCTGTTGAATTATTGACTATGTGGCAGCTGCATCCCACAGTCTGCACTGATATCGATATTCTTTAAGACGTAGAGGCTCGCAGGGCTGGAGCTGCACATTTTGCTGGTGCTGTTATATTCAGAACTGGAGAGACTGTGAAGTATGACTATGGTCTTTGATTACTTAGCTCCAAAAAAGGAGTCCAAAAGAAGTGGGTTCTTCTGCCGAGCTCTTCATCATGTATTGTGATTTGAACTGGTTCTACTGCATTGTATTATGTGGAGCGTCTTAGATTGAGCTCAATTTCTCTTGATCTATCGCATCATGTTTATTTTAATTTGTTTTGGTCCAAAATGTGCTGGATTTAAAGTATTCACATAGTGACGGGAGATCCAAATGTAATGTTTCAAATTTGAACATATGAATAAAACGCTGATTTCCATCCTGGAAAATAGTTTTACATTATCTCAAAACAGCGGACCATATCTGAACCCTGACCTTTAATTCACACCCCATGTAAAACATATATTACTAATAATGTATTCAATTAAGCTGACATTGTTCTCTCCGCTTCATTTTCTCTGTCCCTGTTTTTCTTTCCTCCCATCACTCACCCACAGCTCCCCTGTGTTCTTAAAATTTTTTCACCCCATTCTTTTGTGCTCTTCCCCTCCTCCTCTTGGTCCTCCTCTTCCTCCTATCTTTCCCACAGAGACATACCGGAATGCTGATGCAGGAGTTTTACTTTCTCCCTCCTTACCCTTAAAATCCCTCCTGTGCCCGTCTCCTCCTCCTACCAGCCTGACCTTACCTTCAGTACCTCCATCATACCAAGGCTGTCACTCCCTCAATTCCTTTCCCTCTCTTGTTTTGCCTTCATGTTTCTGAACCGTTGATTTATTCGCATGTGGGTGACCTTTTATATTTGGCAAGGTTGTGTTTGATGAGCGCACTTCAGTTACACACGAATGGAAAGAAGGGGAGGAGTTATTTTAAAGATGGTTGGTGGAAAATAGACAAGATAGATTGTTTTTTTTATCCTCTAAATGTGAAGTTTCACAGTGGATGCACGGAAAATGGTGGTGATAGAGAAAGTGAAACTGAAGTCATGTTAAAAGTTTAGATGCCTCTAAATGTTTTCACTCCCAGCTTGGTTTGGGTGAGGTTTTGTTTTCAGTTAAAGCCATTACATCTCTGTATTACGTTTATGTTTATGGTAGCTCATGTGTGTATTGTAAACACACAAAATAATTTCCATGGAGTTTTCAGGTGTATCTCACTATTTATAGGTCAGATCTATTATGTAAAAACCTTATCCAGAAAAATCTACTTAGACATGATTGAATGTGTAAATTTGAACATTATCTGCTTTACAAGTTACAATGAACAGAATTAATTAGGATAGGAGTGCTTCATTTTGTTGGCATTCAGTATTTGTATTTTATAAAAACTTGGTAAATGCTTGGTACCAAATGTGGAAGATTTTCAGTCCAGTTTCAGTTACATGTTTGAATAGATGACCTAAATGCATACACTTAAACTGGAGGCCAAGCGAATGCAAATACTTAGAGGATGAATTTAAAATTAACACAGAGCCTGGGAAAAATGTAAGCATGAATGTAAAAACAATGTTAGCAAAAGACAAGAACATGGAGGGATGAAAACAGAATGAACCAGCATAGACTGGGTGGACCATAGGGGGGATATATTCTGAGGAGAGTGGATCAGTGGGAGAAGAAGTAGGTGGGAGACTAATTAGCAGAGTGAAAATTTAGAGACAGAGTGAAGGTGACAAACAGAACAATTACAGCGCACAACTCACAGAAGGAACGATGAAAACTCCAAAACTAACAGGAAACAAAGAAACTCTGAACCTCAAGTGTCAGAAAGGAGGAATTGAAGAGAAACTAGAGAAGAGAGGACTAAACTTACTAAAAATGATAACAATGAGCTATCATTCTGCAATTTCATTATGGGCCTGATGGAAAATGCTTAATATAAAAACACTGGCATTTTTTGGAAATCTCAGGGTTATGGCAGCGATCGACATTCTTCAGGAAAAGTACATGGTCACAGATTGTAATGGTAACTACTTTGGACACAAATAAATGATGAAAACAGTGAAAAATACCAACTTTCCGATAATTTGGTTAATAAAACCCTGTTTTTTACAGACTGTTCTCCTTCGCTCTCTCTCCCTCTGGTTTTGTTATCTTCCCTCTGCTACCAATACGAATAATTAATCACAGCTAAAAGTTAAAAGGTTGAAGTAGCAATATTTGAAATATTGGGAATTACAGTTTGTCTCGCATAGGTTCTTTGATCTTAAAATAAACTACATAGCAACGCCCATTTGTTTTATTTTTGCTGTAATCTTTCCTTAAAGCAAGGAGACTGATGGAATAAAATCAGCCAGAATCAGTAAGAAATTTCATTAAACTGAGTAAAATAAAGAAAAAAAATATTGCTAGGCCTGTACCATGTGGGGGTAGGAAGGAGGGTATAAGAAGGAAGAAGGCAGAAAAAAATTTAATAAAGACTATTGGGTGGCAACAGGGAAAAGTACATCAATTATGTGTCTTGAGACATTGTCTTTGCTTCTCCTCTATCTCTCACGCTCTCTCTCTTTCTTTTTTGTTTCTCTCAGGCTTTTTGTGCTGAAGGTCATTCAAGACTCTTCCGTCCTGTCTAAGTCTGTGTGTGTCTGAACATGTCGGTGTAGAATAATTGAGTTATTCTACACCAGGGTCATGAGCAAAAATCCACAGACATATACAACAGAACGGATGCGTTTATGATCGTTTATGTTGCGTAATATTTCTCTATCTTGCTGCTATTTATGTGTTTTATGTAATGGTGTTTTTTTGGGGACAGTACTTTAGCTTTCCGGTCAAAACTCTGTATGGGGGACATTGGGAAAAGAACAATGTAACATGTAACCCCAGATTCAGATATGGGTTAAAGTTGAGTATTAAACCTGGAGCCAGAAGCTCATAAGCAAACCACCTAAGACATTTCATAACGTTTGGTCGATTGCTTTTAAATGTCTCCTTCCTTCACTTTAAGTCTTGTTGTAATGCTAAAGGAAGCTGGTCCCTGCTGTTCCTGACTTTCAGGAAGTGCTGCCCTTTGTTTGCATGGAGCTGGGGGATGTGGGACAGAGGTGGCTGGAGACTTTCTAGTGTGTAGTTGGGGTTGTGTCTCTATGTGTGTGTTACTGTCCTTTGTTACAGTGATAAAAAGAACGTACTGCATTAAGTTAAAGGTGGCCGTTTTTAAGTTTAACAACCATTAACCTACTGGTACAAGGAGATGATTTGGGTTTTATTAATAATTAATCTAGCAGGCCTCCTCCCCCGGGGGGGGGGGGGGGTTCAGTGAGTTACACACAGACATTGCTGAGGTAGATGCTTCCAAAAGCTTGTTAAAGTGAACAGAAATTTTGCAAATGACAACTCAGTACACCTGGCATGTAAAAGTGGTGAAGACATATGGCCGAAGGTCTACTGGGAGTTGTCAGTCTTTTAGGCACAATGGCTTCAAAAAAAATGAGTTGGCTTTTTCAAAAGGATGATCAGCTCAGATTTAAGGCAACAATGTTTTGGAACAAGCTTCAAAATAAAGCTACATGAGTTGGGATCCAACTGGGTACTCTGAATGCTGTGGAAGTTCATAAAAAAGACCTAAAAAACAAAAACTAAACCTTTATCACAGCAATGTACCTCCACCTGAGTGTTCCCCTCTGTGTCTAATCCAACACACCAAACATGTCATGGAGCCTCATCTGACAGCACGGGGAGGAAATAAAAGCAGTGTTTACTACAGAGACAGAAGTTTGGTTAAAAGAGCATCAAAGCACTCGCAGTTTAAACTTGGCTTTATCTGGGTCACATTGATTGATTAGAGGGAGGATAGTCTTAGAAGAGGGACATCAGGGAAGTTTAAAATAAATGGCACTCCTCATTTTAAAGGACAGTAAGAACCCCAAAATATCAACTGTCATGGTATGGAGACAAGCTGCTGGCAAAGTGTCATAATGATGAATATTTCAATTATTAGTTGTGTAACAACTTTGAACAAAAAAAATCATAGAGTCTGACTGGATGAGATAGAAAAAGAGGAAGAAAATAATAGACTGGTGCACATCAGAGAAATAAGAAGTAAAACATAAAAGGGAGATGAAGCCCAAAGGGGAATTTATGTGAGCAATGAAAAGAGGGAAGAAGAAGAAGAAGTACAAAGAGGAAAAGATTCTTCGAAAGAGAGAGAAGAGGGAGTTAGAGGGAAGATAGGGGAAGACGACGGGAAACAATGCCAGAAGGGGTTTTTTGGGTCGATGCGAGCTTCACAGGTACCGCTGGGACAGACAAGCACACAATCACACATATAGGCATAAAAAGACACAGACTTGCACTTTTGTTTTTTGCCAAACACTGTGATGCAGATGAGTGGAAAGCCAGTTGGGAAATCAGAGGCCTAATAGCTAAGAACGCACAGAGACCCCGAAAAGAATCAGAGCAGTACAAGGGCGGACCAACGAGCACTGCATCATTTCTGCTCCCATTATATCCAAATAGGCATACAGATATTTACTGTATGCTGCATGATGCCATATAATAAAATTGATGAAGTTCAACTTTTAATAGCTCTGGCTATAGTAGCTGATTCATATACACTACTGCTTTGATTGAGTTATTTTACGTTTTTTACAGCTTTGGTTGAGATCAACATCTAAATGTGTAACTAATTAATTGCTCAATTATAATACTTAATCACATTGAAATGGGTTTTTATTAAGACAAAAGAACTATTGAGTCGCTCTGGGTTGGCTGGGTTTGCAAGCACTACCATTCCCAATACAATTCATGAGTTTACATGTGTGTACATACACTGTTATGGAAAGACACAAACCACTTTATCCTCGCTAACTGACATTTATATCGGACTAAACCTTTTTTTATTCTTTCAAGTTCAGTTCCGATTATTGCGGCTTACTAGAATTGGCTCCCAGTTTGAGAATCAACCTTTGGCTTTTTAGACTAATCTTAAAGGTCATCTTTGTAGTCTGGCTTTTATTTGACTTGTTTTTGTCGTTTTTTGTTGCCCTTTTGATGTTTTAATGAATGTATTTGATTTGGATCTTTCCATATCACCAGTGAGAATCAGTGTGTTTAAAGATTTTCCTTAAGTTTGTCCACAGATATGCTTTGATAAACTTGATCGCTCTTAATTAGCTGCTAATAATTACCAGAAGCTTACAAAGCCAATGTATCATCATCATCATCATCATCATCTGGGCTTTCCCAAACTTAGTGTGTGTTTGAAGCCACTGGCTACAAATAAATAAAAAATACAACTGTCTCATTATTCTGTAATTTAGCGTGTTGTTTAAATAAGTAATTAAACTTTCGGTTTGGTAAGAGGAGAATTTTCACGTTGGATCAGTTTTGACTTTTATTTTAACCTGACAGAGAAATATAAACCAATGTGGACATGTAAAATATCACAGGTGTATTAGTATAAAGAAAATATTGCAGTTTTTTCCCAGTGTTGGACCACAGCAGCCCAGGAAGGCAGAGAGGCTCTGCTTCGTCATAGATGCAGCAGGAGCTTAACAAAAAAACCAGGCTTTTTGCCAGAGGGGGTAAAACCACTTCTAGAATGGTTGTGGTACTCCCCCTCAAAAGAAAGAGAGAATGAAATACTCCTGGTAGTTCAAAGTTCACGTCCGTAGGAAGCATCAATGGACTAAATGTATGTACACTGATTAAGAATAGCTATTTCTTTTTTACCTACATCTCCTATGCCATCCTTACAGTCAAAGACAAAATATAAGCAAATAAACATGTTGTATCATCGCATTCTCAACAATTTGTGACCCACTTTCCCATAATCTCCTACATAAGAACCATAAGCAGTGTTTAGATATCCTAAACTGAAATCTTGTGTTCTGTATGTCAGTTTCTGTTCTGGTCTTCTTCGAAGTGTAGCATCTTTAATGGCCCCACGGGGGGCGCAGGGGTAATTTCATGCCTCAGTGGCTGTAACGTGAACCTGCCTCCGATACCCTGTGCAGAAAACTGGTAGAATGGAGGCACTGAGCAATGACTGGGTCATAATAACAGTGAGAGCACACAAAAGGGAAAGGCAAGAAGACCAGAGGGCACAAAGAAGAAGAATGGTGGAAGGATGTATGTATCTCTCAGTGATAGGAACCCTGAGGGGAGATCAGTTGGAGGAAAAACCGCATGCAGCTCATTTTTTCTGTCGATCCACGAGTCTCTGCTGCTTGTATTAGATTTATGTACATGAATCAACTTGCAGAGTGTTTATTTCCTCCCAAAATATATATTCACCCCAAGAAAATCTACCGTCATTTAACAAAACAACATATAAACTTATGGCTTATTCGTGTGGGTAAATAATGTTTAAAAGATGAGTTTGTCAGATGAGTGGGAGGAAGTACATACCATTTTTTCTCTGCTTAACTGAAAACACGTGACAACAGCTACTCTGCTTAAAGCATGGTAATGCATCCTTGGCTTGTTTGTATGCCATTAAAAGCAGCTAGAACGCATGCCTTGTTAGCAGCCCACTTTAATTGAAAGCTAATGTAATTCTAGAAAACAGGTTTTAGAAAGCTGCTGTTTTACTGCTTGGCAGGCGTGTATCATTTATAGGTTCAGAACGTTACCTTGATTGCGCCTGATCTGCCTGTTCCAATTTTGGCTGATTTTTATGTGTGAAACTGTGAGAAAGTCAAATTGGCAACAGTGGGATTAATATTGTTGACAAATGTGAAGACATGATCAGGTGGGCAGATCTGTCAGTCAGACCTGACTTATTTCCACAACTTTGTAGAGATACCCATGATCGGTGAACAAGATCGGTTTTACACGTAAAAATAGACCAATCACCCAAAATGAAGGAAATCAGGGCTGATCAGTCGGCTGGTCGATACATCGGTGCATCCCTGCTTGTAGTTTAAAGGTCCTTTATGAATACTTTCCCATATTTGTTTAAACATTCCCTAAAATAATTTATTGAAGCCTAAATGCTTTCTAAACATGTGAGAGGGTTTTAGGATCACTTTTGTAAACCTCAAGTATAATTGTCACTGCAGCTCCATAGTTATTATAAATGCCAACCCACAGGCAACAAGTCCTTGTCTTAAAATGAGCACCTGCACCAAAATGAAGTTTAACTGTTACAAAAAATCTGTTACCCCACCACCACCATCACTATCGCCACCACCCTCAGCTAAAAACAAGAAGGTTCACAAAGGACAAAGAAGCGTAACAAACACAACATAGGACAAGTCTAAAGAGCTCAGAGTAGAGTTTGTTGAATAAGAGCAACATTGCCGTCCACCCAAACCAGAATGATCTTATTTCAATAATCTTGATCTAGATGAGAGGGAAACAAGGAGTCATGGAACTATATTAAAAAGTAATGCTCATTGTAACCATGTAAGAGAGCTAATTATGTCAAGACAAGGACAGCAATAAGCAAACGGAGGTGGGTGGTTGGGGGGT